>OZ023262.1:90119653-90584653 GCA_964006375.1 Tillus elongatus
ATATATATTTGTTTCTTTAACGTTGGCCTATTTCCGCGACTATGGCCAATCACCGACGCCACGGACCAGTTTCACCTCACTATCCTGGAAATGTTGCCGAACCCCTGCCTTTCTGTAAGGAGAGTAGAGATCTTAACGTGCCCAACATCGCATGGACACGGGACCGACGGCTTTACGCCCCCTCCGAAGGGTGGAACGCGCAGACATTCAACTTGCTCAAATACAATGCCATGTTACAGTTTGTACTGAAAAGGTGAAAGGAGTACCCTGTATATATATATATATATATATATATATATATATATATATATATATATATACATATATATATATATATATATATATACATATATATATATATATATATATATATATATATATATATATATATATATATATATATATATATATATATATATATATATATGTTCAGTAAGATTTCCGCGGTCTTTAGTGAAATAGGGTTCAACATACTGAGACCTTAGAGACGATCTCCGGCGAGATTTGGGGAGTAGGTAGATTGAAGCCCTATAATCGACTTACAACAACCCAACCCACCTTTGTTCACCGCTCTAAGGAGTAGGCAGCTCGAGACTTGAAAATGGCTCCAAAACAGGATCTGAAATAAATTCTCGACGCGGTTCAACCCGAGAACCAAGTATGTCATATATATATATATATATATATATATATATATATATATATATATATATATATATATATATATATATATATATATATATATATATATATATACGCGGGTGTATCTAATTACAATTTAACAATATAAACAGTATGATGTGACATCTTATAATTATTGTGACTGAGCTTTATGAGCCATTCCATATATATGAACATTTACCAGTATTACAAACAGCACCGTACGTTATAATTTATATGTCATAATCACTACATTTGAATGATTATATCAAATCACGAAGGTTTTTGCAGAAAACGTTATATACATGAGCGCTATAGAAAGCCGAGAAATGGCATGTTTATGAGGCAATTATAGAAATGAGCTGGTTTAATCGCCATCAAACAGGAATGATTAGTGGCTTCATTATTTCCACCAATCACGTCTCTGTAAAATACTACACGTATCGTATAATTAAAACTGCAATTTATTTCCAATTGCCGGTCAAGTCGCGCCGTTTTATTGTCATGTTTTGCCGCTATCACATTCAATCTCTCGATTTATACTGCTTATTTTAATTGAAATTGTATACTGCGGCATGATTTAGTGCAGAGTATGGTCCACTTTCAAGAGCAAACTTATTGGCGTCTTATTATAGTGAATTACATGAAATTGCCTGGCAATGTCCATAATTTACCTTGTCATTAAAATCACTAATTAGATAGACGGTCTACCGTTATGTAATAAATAGGCAACGAAAGCGATTTAATGAAAATTTAATTGCAACAGCGATCTGTTATATTTTTAATTAGTGCATGCGTTAAATTCCAGACGCATCCTGATTTAAATTAATGGCCGACATTAAATTTACAACTGTTATATGTTAAAAGCTCTGTGCGACATTAGGCCAGCATGACTTCATGACGTGATATGTATCACATTTCATGATATTTATTATTACATATTATTCTCTATCCAAAGGTATCACAAAATATGCCCAATGTACAGGGTGCTTGCTTTATAACAAATATATGACCTTCTAGTCCGAATTGTAAGAAAAAATCTCGTATTTAGCCACAGGCGTGTAGGTATGTGGAATCCAGCGAAATTACGTTCAAACATATGGGCTTCCAGTTGACCCGGGAGTAACTTGCACTTCGTTATTTTAAATGAACAACCCTATGTATTATTCAATTTTTAAATTCCGCATGGAATTCTAGATCAAATCTTATAAAGGTCTGGACGCAGCAAGTGCGTTTTGCTAGTGAATTTTCATAAAAATGTTTTTATATATTTTTTAATGAAGGCAGGTTTTAAATTTAGTTGCCAGTATAACCTATATAGTAAAAACAATTAACCATATTTCATCAAATTAACTTTATTGTTTGCTTGAAAAAGTACACAATATATATATATATATATATATATATATATATATATATATATATATATATATATATATATATATATATATATATATATATATATATATATATAGATAGATAGATAGATAGATAACATATAAAGTCTGAAACCGACCTCGGATTTGGGTTCCAGGGGTCCTCAATCACATTCCTTTGAAGACATTTTTTCAAAATTCAAAAGTCACGTTTCCTTCATTAGTAAATGTTTTAAAGAAAATTCATTTATGTGAAAAAAGTCTGGACGCAGCAATTCCGTTATTGTAGTGAATTTGTAGATGTTTTAAATAGCAAATATGTATTTTTTTTTTTAAAGAAAGCAGGTATCGAATTTGGTTACCAGTATGATCTATATAGTAGAAAAACAATGTACCATATATCATCAAAATCATTTTATTGTTTGAAAATGTACAAAATTTTTTCGAAAATAAGCTTAAAATGTTTCCGAAAAATCTATTTTCCTGGTCAACGAACTTTATAGGTTAAATGCAAATTAAGCTATTCAAATTTGAAGCATTTATTAAAAATTCGCTACCATAATGCACTTGCTGCGTCCCGAATTTCATTTCTTACAAACGTTCATTATAATTTCGTGGTCGAAATTCGATACATTAAAGGTCAGCTCAGAACTGGGACGGACCGGCGGAATGAGATTATCTAATTAAAACAAGCATTGCTTAATCCATTTGAACTGAGCAGATTTCAATAAAAATTCGTTACCATAACGCACTTGCTGCGTCTCAAATTTCTTTTCTTACAAACATGCATTATAGGGGTCGAGGACACGTGGGCCAAAGGACTCCAGGGGGCAAGCTGAGGAAGTGGAAGCAACAACATGAGCTTTCGATGAAGCTTTCACCAAGATCGTCATGCGCGCTGAAGAGCCGCATCATGCACGAGGTGACACTGCTGGTAACTAAATATGACGAATCTAGACGTGGAGGTCGAAAAAACTCCCCCAATCCACGGTGTCACGTGACCCGTGCCTAGGGAGGGTCACGTGATGGTGACGTGAACGGAACCTCTGGAGTACCGGGCAACCCTCCAGAGTAGCCCGCATTGCGCCACACAGTGGGTTCTGATGGTGTGGACAGTATTTCCCCCATTCTTGTGGGAACAACATGGAGAACATATATATAAATAAAACCAAAACCAATTAGGCTCGAGGAGTGGCTCCGGCTACAGACTCGTGCCTTGAGTCTATTCAGGAAACAAAGACGAACCAAGGGGCAGCAGCGTCCGAAGACTCCGGAGGTCTCGTGACCCACGGAGATACGGGGGATCGGCCACAGACTTGTCTCCGACATCCAAGCTGGAGGCTGGGTCCCACCGGAGGCCGCCGAGGTCCTCGGACTCTGGGGGCCCATCCACCAGTGATAACCCTCCTGTAGGGGTAGAGGGACTGCCCCGACAGTCCAAGCGTCTGCCCGGGGCGCAAATAAAGAAGCTCCGGAGGGCGCAGAAAATGGCAACCGTGACGTGGACTGTCGAGAAACTTGTAAAGGCGCAAGATGAGAGTGCGAGTCAGAAGAGGCCGCACTCGGACTCTAGCACGCCAATTACAGACAGACGTCCCAAAAGGGCCAGGGCACCTATAAAGGCGGAAGGGGAGAGTGAGGGTCAGAACAGGCCGCGCTCGGGCTCTAGCACACCTACTACAGAGAGACGTCCCAAAAGGGCCAGTGCCGAAACACCGGCGCAAACTGGCTCATATAGGAAGGCTGCGGAGGGCCTCGGGATGACGGTGATTGACAGACGCCATCCTGAGTTCACGCTAGACCAGGGGAAGATGGACCTGATCCAGGCTGCGGTGGTAGCTGCGGTAGACTCTCTTCAGGAAGGGGAGAGCCCGCATCAGTTCCACCGGGCGCGCCTGGCGGTAGTAATCCTCTGGATAACCTGTGCCGGCCCGCAGTGGCGAGACTTGCTGCGTGGCTGCGGATAAAGATCGGGGGCCTTGGTCCGATTTGGGAGGAGGCGGATTTGACAGCCGTCGAGCCCAAGGACCTCCCAAAGAGACTCGAGGTCCTCGTACGGATCCCCGACGCCGTCCCGCAGGAGACCGAGACGTCCGAGGGACATTATTGCCGGACTAGTCTATCTGCCAGGGGACAGCACAAGCCCTCCTCTACCCAAG
The DNA here is from genome assembly GCA_964006375.1 of Tillus elongatus. Classification (NCBI taxonomy): domain Eukaryota; kingdom Metazoa; phylum Arthropoda; class Insecta; order Coleoptera; family Cleridae; genus Tillus; species Tillus elongatus. The sequence continues at coordinate 90,123,849 of OZ023262.1, forward strand.
TAATTGGAGCAATTGGAAAATATGCATACAGAGCAGGAGTCGCCACAGAAACAGCACTGCACCAACTGGTGCTGAAACTGGAGAATACGCTGGAGAACAGGGAGGTTGCGCTGTGGGCCTTCCTAGACATAGAGGGGGGGGGGCTTAAGAAACACCTTATTCTGATCGGTTCTGGCAACTGTCAGGGAGCGTGAAATAGACGTGCCTCTTGCTGGTATGCTCAGAGACAGGGTGGTGTTCACCACACCCGAGGGAGGGACTCTGCTGGCGGGGCCGCGGAGGGGTGTCCGCATGGGAGCGTTATGTCTCCCTTGCTCCGGTGCCTAGTCTTGGACGGCCTGCTAGGGAAGCTCCCTGAAGGGGGGGTATGAGGTAGAGGGCTATGTGGACGACGTTGTCATCATAGTTCCAAGGAAAGGTTACACAATCACTGTGGGAGCGCACGCAGACAGCACTGAAAGTGGTGGAAAGGTGGCCGGTTGGTCAAGGGCTCGGGGTAAGCTCCGAGAAAGCAACCGTCTTACCGTTTACGAGGAGGGGGAAGTGGGAAAGCCACAGAACTCTCACTCTATACCGTAGGTACATTCCAATGGCCAGGGAGGTAAAATATCTTGGGGTCGTATTGGACTCTAAGCTAACCTGGATTGGTTACGTTGAAAAAAAAAAAACCGCGTAAGGCAGTCATGACCCTAGCCGTCACTAGTCGGCTATATGGAAAAATGTGGGTACTAGGACCTAGTATGGCCCACTGGCTGTACACAAGGGTGGTCAGACCATTGGTGTGGTGGGCTAAGGTGACACAATTATGTGCCAAACAAAAATTAGGCAAGAGCCAAAAGATGGCTTGCCGAGGCATCACAGGTGCCATGTCTTCAACCCCAATAGCCGCCATGGAGGTGTTGCTGGATCTGCCCCCTACACTTAGTTATTATAGGGGAGGCCAAGCTAGGACTATACAGACTAGCCTGCAATGGTAGACTGAACATCAACCCAGGCTTCAGGGGCCACTGCAAAATTCAGGAGATCGTGAAGGAGCCCATGCTTGAAACGAGGTCAGAATTTGCGAGCCCGCGAATCTGTAGGGAAAAGAACTTTGTAGTGGAAATCTCCGACCGCGAGGCATGGCGGGAGGAGACGCTGGGCGTACCACGGGACGCGCTTGACTGGTTCACGGACGGATCCGGCGGGGAGCGTGAGACGGGGGCATGTGTTTATTCGGAAGGACCGAGGGTAAGTCGTAGTAGTGCCCTCAGAGCCCATGCAACGGTCTTTCAGGCCGAAATATACGCCATCCTGCACTGTGTGCGGGAGAACATGAGGAGGGGCTACAGCAACATGTGAATCCTCATAACCACAGACAGCCAGGCAGCCCTTAAGGCCCTTAGTAGCCCACGGGTAAATTCCTGACTGGTGAGTGAGTGCCGAGATGAAACGAGTGACCTGGCTGGGCAGATTAGGGTCACCCGCATCTGAATGCCGATCCACTCGTCAGTCAAAAACAATGAAGAAACTGACAGTCTCGCGAAGAGAGGGTCAGCAGAACCATTTGTGGAACCAGAACCGGTTCTGGACGTGTCAAAGAGCACGGCCAGGGAGCCATTAAGTCCTGAGTCAGAAACAAACACAAGGTGTACTGGGCAGACTGTCCAGGGCTCAGACATGGAAAGTCAGTAATTGACGAACCCAGTTGAAAGAGATCTGTGGATCTGTTAAATCTTAGCAGAGGACAGCTCAGAAACATAACAGGTGGTTCTACGGGACAAATGGCCGTCAAGAAACACCTGCATAAAGTGGGGCGTTTCTAGGGAGACCTCGTATGCAGACTCTGCGGCGAGGGGGAGGAATCAGCCCAGCACATCTTGTCTAAAGCTCTGGACCGCAAAAGACAACTGATCTACGGTCAGCCTAGACCGGAGACAGAGCAATATAAAACTTCACCCTACAAATCGCTGTGCAAACTAGTTCAAGGCACAGTGATTGTGGAATGGGTGGAGTAAAAAGACTAAGGGCATACACAATAAGCCAAAGGCTGCAGTGCTCTCGGGGCGGCGAAGTCGCGGACGAGCCCTGAGGGAAAGAAAACATGCATTATAATTACGTGGTCGAAATTCGATACATTAAAGTCAGCTCAGAACTGGCACGGACGGGAGTAATCCGACCATCTAATTAAAATAAAGCATGGTTTAACCTACTTGAACTGAGGAGATTTTCCTGGCTAACGTCCAAGCAACTTGCAAAAGGAAGGTATTAACCAAATTTGACTGTCATGGGGCCATAATTTTTTTAGTTATCATTGTGAAACCTCTATATATATATATATATATATATATATATATATATATATATATATATATATATATATATATATATATATATATATATATATATATATATATATATATAAGTCTGAATATATATATATATATATATATATATATATATAGATAGATAGATAGATAGATAGATAGATAGATAGATAGATAGATAGATAACATATAAAGTCTGAAACCGACCTCGGGTTTGGGTTCCAGGGGTCCTAAATAGCGCTCATTTGTAGAAATTGTTTCAAAATTCAAAAGTCTCGAACTCTTCATTAGTGATTTTTTTTTTAAAGAAAATTCACTGAAATGTGACGTTTTCAGGTTGATTCAATTTTTTCGAAAATTTAAAACAATATCACTACTGTGTTGGATAACACATGTCTGTGCTACTAACCAAGGTCAAAAATTCTGCCTCGGTGAAGAAGCTGAGAAAGACTGGTTTTAAGTAAGTGTCCAACTAGAGCAACTTATTTAATTTATAACTTAATAAATTAAGAAAGAACACCTACATTTTTCTGCCTCGGCTTATTGCAGAGTAAAATCTATGTGGAATTTGTTAACACTTTCCTATACCTATCTCTTACCATTTCCAAGGTATGTTGGTTTTTAATTTATATTATGCGTGCGAATGATTCAGATATCTAGTCATACTTAGCCGGACATGACCGAAAATTTTGAAAATTGAGTAAAATTCAACAGACCCTTTCTGGTATAAATGGGTTACCAAACAAAAAGTAAGCTCGATTATGAAAGCAGTTGTCAACATATACAATATCCCACAAGCCGATACGAAACAGATTTTTTTAACACCATGATTGATTCTATAATAAGCAATATGGATTCAAGATTTCTGTCTTTAAATCAACATTTTGAAAATTTTGGTTTTCTTTATGATCTAAGAAACTTAAAAATATTCCAAAATACAATAGAATCCGGATTTTGCGACCCTCGTAGATTTTCAGTACTGTACTCAAGATTGTTATGCCTCGTTAGTTGTTGCAGTCACTGTTGTCTCCCTTTTTAAACAAAGGTAAAATTATCCCTATTTCCCAGCCCTTAGGTATCTTTCCTGCTTTATATATTTTTTAAGCAGCTCCTTTAATACAAACAAACCACCTTCTCCTAACTTCATTATCATTTCGGGTGTGATCTGGTCATATCCCTCGCATTCTCCCCTTTTTTTGTAGCTGGACTGCCCCTTTCATTTTCTCTTCTTTTATAACTTCTTGTTGCTCTACTTCTTCGCTGGTGTTTTATTCCGTTTCTTTGTCTTCGTCTTCTTTGTTCATTAGCTGTGTGTGTAGTAGATCTTTAAAATACTCTTTACAACGACCAATTAGTGCATGGCTCTCACCTCAACATTCTACATTGTTTATCTTTTATTTGCTTCGTTTTGTTAATTTTGCCTTTTCTTAGTGATTTCAAAATCTGGTGAAATAACTTCTGATTGCCTAATCTGCCTCTCTCCATTTTATTTCCGAATTTCTCCCTGCTCTTCTCCTTCTCTGTTTTTATCATTACTTTGACTTTTATCCTTTGAGGTTTATATATTACATAACTTTCCTCAGTTTTTAGTCTCAGGTGGTCCCTCCATTTTTGTTTTTTGATCTTGAATTGTTGCTTGATGTCTTCTTTCCACCATCTTGTTTGCTTCTTTGTATTGTTTATTTGTCTACTTCCATATACCTCTCTTGTGGAGCTAACTACTGCATCTTTGAACTCTGGCCACAGTCTTTCAATTGACATATTTGCATATTTATTTACCAGACCATCGTTAAAATACACGGCACTGGTCTGGTGGCCTAAAGTGACTCAATCCAGTGCCAAACAAAAATTAGGCAAGATTCAAAGAACGGCTTGCCTGGGCATCACAGGGGCCACGACTTCAACCGCAACAGCCGCCATGGAGGTGTTGCTGGATCTGCCCCGCCTACACTTAGTTATCATGGGGGCGGCCAGGCTAGGACTATACAGACTAGCCTGCAATGGTAGACTGAAGATCAACCCAGACTTCAGGGACCACTGCAACATTCTGGAGATTGTGAAGGAGCCCATGCTTAAAATGAGATCAGACTTCGCGACCCCGCGAATCTGCAGAGAAAACAATTTTACAGTGGAAATCCCCGACCGCGAGGCATTTTGGGAGGAGACGTCGCGCTTATCGCGGGACACGTTCCTCTATTTCGCGAACGGATCCGTCGGAGAGTGTGGGACGGGGGCAGATGTTTATTGGGAAGGACCGAGGGTAACTCATAGTATTTCCCTCGGAGCCCATGCAACGGTTTTTCAGGCCGAAATGTAAGCCATCCTGCACTGTGTGCGGGAGAAAAAGTGGAGAAGCTACACCAACAAGCGAATCCTCATAGCCACCGACAGCCAGGCAGCCCTTAAGGCCTTAAGTAGCCCACGGGTAAATTCCAGGCTGATAAGTGAGTGCCTAGACGATACGAGCGACCTGGCTGGGCAGAATGAGGTCACCCTCATCTGGGTGCTGGGTCACTTGGGGGTCAAAGGCAATGAAGAAGCTAACAGTCTCGCGAAGAGAGGGTCAGCAGAACCATTTATGGGACCAGAACCGGTTCTGGACGTGTCAAATAGCGCGGCCAGGGGAGCCATTAAGTCCTGGGTCAGAAACGAACACAAGGTGCACTGAGCAGACTATCCAGGGCTCAGATATGGGAAGTGAGTAATTGACGAACCCAGTTCAAAGAGAGCTGTGGAGCTGTTAAATATTAGCAGAGGACAGCTCAGAAACATAACAGGTCTCTTGACGGGAGACATGGACGTCAAGAAACACCTGAATAAAATGCGACGGTTCGAGGGGAACCTCGCATGCAGACTCTGCGGCGAGGGAGAGGAACCAGCCCAGCATATTTTGTGCGAGTGCAAGGCTCTGGACCGTAAAAGAGATCTGGTCTACGGTCAGTCTAGACCGGAGACAGAGCAATATAAAACATCACCCTACCAATCGCTGTGCAGACTAGTTCAAGGCACAGTGATTTTGGAATGGATGGAGTAGAACAGCTAAGGGCATGCACAATAAACCAAAGCCTGCAGTGCTATCGGGGCGGCAAACACGCGGACGAGCCCTGAGGGAGAAAAAAGAGTCCCTCCATTTTTATTTTTTAATATTGACTTGTTCCATGATGTCTTCGTTCTATGATATTGTTTGCTTCTTTGGATTGTTCATTTTTATACTTCCATACACCTCTCTTTTGGAGCTCACTACTGCATTGTGTAACTCTTGCCACAGTCTTTCAATTGACATATTTGCGTATTTATTTACCAGATCAGCAAACTTTTGCGCTGTTCTCATTTTATATCTCTTCGCTAATTGGGGTTCTCTTATCTTTTCATCACTTCTTTGGACTTGTTTAGTTTGCTCTCTGCTGGCACCTGTGCGTTTCTGTTCTGTATTTCTGCTTTAAGTTCTGCTCGCAGTAAATAGTGGCCGCTGTATATTTAAAATCCTCTTTTTTTCCGAAAGAAAACACTAAATTTTCAGGGAAAACTTGGGCAAATTTTCTTGGCTAACGAACATTTCAAGCGATTTACAAAAGCAAGGTACTCAGCTAAATTGATTAAAATCGGCCAATTATTTTTTGAGTTATCGGTGTCATATATATAACAAACTGAAACTGGCCTTGGAATTGGGTTCTAGGGGGGCTAGTTTGCGCTCATTTGAAGAACTTTTTTCAAAATTCAAAAGTCGGCATCTCCTCATTAGTGATTTTTTAAAAGAAAATTCACTGAAATTAATTTTACAATCACAGCGTGGTCCATAAGTCGTTGGTGATACAAATTTTCTTTTTTTAATCGAACACCTCTTATGCATTTTTGCATTTTTTCATCGAATTATAATACATGTTTGTGGGAAAAGAAATTCGGAACGCAGTAAGTACGTACGTAGCGAATTTTCAGTAAATGCTCTACATTTAATAACTCAATTTGCTATTAGCTTGAGATTCGTTGGTTAGGAAACCATTTTTTTCGGGAACATTTTAAGTGTATATTAGGAAACTTTTTGTATATATCCCAAACAATAAACCTATTTTGATGAAATATGCTACATTGTTTCTACTATAATATAGGTTACATGGTAACCAAATTTCATACCTGCTTTCATTAAAAAAAAACATATTTGCCATTAAAAACATTTTTATGAAAATGCACTTCCATAACGCACTTGCTGCGTGCAGACTTTTTAATATTTTTAATATGTCTATTGAAAGGGCATATATTAAAGAAATGTGTTTATCCTGAATACCCCGTGCAAGGAAATTAAATTTGCTACTCAGCTTTATAAATGCATAAAATATGATTCAACCGTTTCTCTTGGCAGCAATTAAGGATACTTTTATTACAGCAGCTGAGGTTTTACCACATTGTAGCAAATGCTAAACGTTGCTTATCGCATCGTATAGGGCAATTCTTAACCGTAAGCGCACAAAGGAGCGCCGTAAAATGCTGTATCAAAATGCAAAATGTTAAAAACATAACGATATTAACATGAATTATGACTCTAACAGCAGTCATAAACTAGGCAGAATGTCACTTCGTGAGAAGGCTTATCGTTATCGCAGTTTTAACGTCCAATCCACAATTCAGCATGAGGTGCCAGAGCGCTAACGTCCTGACGCTTTGCGTCTCGTGACACAGCTTGTCATACTCTGCAAGAAATATTGCCCTACACCATATGAGCCATTTAATTTAATCAATAACAACACGCCACGACTAAATATCACAACTCTATTAAATGTTGAATTCCAGTGATAACAAAAGTTTTCAAGGTATGCAAATGAATTACAGGTATCCGGTACTTATTTATTATTTCCTAGATTACATTTTTATATAATAATATAACCTTTATTGCCCTAGTTTCTTTCGGAATTTAAAGATTAATTGGAGAAGGTCATTTTTAGCGAGTTTATAACATTATAAATGCAATTTCATATAAAAGTTAATAACAATATAAATTACTAAAATTTAAAAGAGAGTTATGTGGCTGCTCAGGGCAGAACATAAGGTTTAATGCAATTCTGAAGAATATGTGAGTTCATACCTGATAATTTGGGTGGCGTCAGATATACAAATAAAGTCTGGTCGCAGCAAGTGCGTCATGGAAGTGAATTTTCTTAAAATGCTTTTAATAGAAAAGATGTCTCTTTAATGCAAGCAGGAATCAATTTGGTCACCGCTATAACCTATATAGTAGAAACAATGTACCATATTTTACAAACACAACTAAAACTTTCCGAAAATAAACTTAAAACATTTCGGAGAAAACTGATTTCCTAGCTGACGAACCTTGGGTTAATAGCAAATTGCGTTATTGAAGTTTGAAGCGTTTAATGAAAATTCGCTACTAAAACGCACTTACTGCGTCTCGATGTTTTTTATAAACATGCATCACATTTCGATGAAAAATGCAAGAATGCAATAAGGAATGTTAAAAAAAAAGATTGTAGGTATCACCAACGACTTATTGGCCATCCTGTGGTTGTCAAAGTAATTTAATAATATGCAGCTCAAAACACCCTGTAGGTAACGTATAATTTTTTTTCTCGTATCTTGCATAATAACAATCATATTGAGCTTTACCGTAGAAATGCGTCACACTGTATATATGTAAACAGAAAGTTAGCCCGGATAGGGGGCCTACTTTGCGCACATTTGAAGAAATATTTTTAGAATTCAAAAGCCGCGATTTTCTCAATAACGATTTTTTCTATGAAAGTTAGCTAAAAATTATAGACCGTTAAACCATAAACTTAACTAAAACTACTTCCAAAGCATCAGAGAAAGTGTCTAGTTGAAATGAATTTTCTGGAAATATTTTATTAAAATGAAGGGCAATGATGGTTTAAGCTGAAACTTAAGGGTTTGCAGATAACTCTTTACATAATCCGTATTTCTGTCAGGTTCTGTGCCTAAATGTTGCTGATTTTGACGTTTTAAATCGCGACTTTTTACGTTTTGAGGAAAACCCCAATTTTTTTTTCTTTAAATGCCTGTAACTTTTTTGTCTTTAAACATACAAACCGAAATTTTGGTAAATTGTTCACCCTTTATAAATATATATATATATATATATATATATATATATATATATATATATATATATATATATATATATATATATATATATATATATATATATATATATAATTGATACTGACCCTGAATATGGGTTCTAGGGGGCCAAGTTCGCGCTCATTTGAAGAAATTTTTTCTAAATTAAGAAGTCGGGATCTCTTCGTTAGTGAATTTTTTAAAGAAAATTCACTAAAACAAACTCTTCTTTATCAAATTATTTTTGATACATACATAGCTAAAAAATTCATCGGAATAACAATAATCAGATTAGATAACTGTAAAGTGAAATAAGACTAAATAAATTGATAAAAAGCAAAGTCACTAACCAGGATTGGAACTCGTCACCTGGGAGTCGATTATACGATGTAAAGTGACCACTGTACACCTAGCACACTGAGCTACGCACCATATGCATTTACCAGCATGAATATCCTATTGTTCAAGGTTTTACAATTTACATAAAACCATTTTGTTTTACAATGGATTTTTTGCTTATATTTTAACGAAATCAAGAAAAATAACGACTTAAACACATATCTAGGAGCTTGTTAGTCGTTTCTTGTAGTATTTTTCACTCACATTCTGATCAATTAATTTTTAGATTTTTAACTTTCTTGAATCACATTTAATTAACAAAATATTAATTTACCTCTAACATTTTTGTCTTTTAAGAAAAAAATCTGAATTTTGGTACGTATAATACTCTTTATGACACAACCCAGCGTGCCTAATTTAGTTGTCCGAACTTTGTTATTTCCAGAGATATCAATTTATTTCGAAAGAAAACACAAAATTTTCTGGGAAAACCTCGGCCGATTATCTTGCCTAACGAACCTGTCCCAGCTACTTGCAAAAGGAAGGCATCTGCCAAACTTGATCAAAATAGCACTATTATTTTTTGAGTTATCGGTGTGATACATATATATATATATATATATATATATATATATATATATATATATATATATATATATATATATATATATATATATATATATATATATATAAACTGAAACTGACCCTGGATATGAGTTCTGGGGGTCTAGTTCATTTTGTTTTTCAAAATTCAAAAGTCGGGATCTCCTCATTAGTGAATATTTTTAAAGAAAATTCACTAATAGGCACGTAAGCGTTTATAAATGAGTAGATGCCATATTGCACGTGGCCCAATAGGTGAAAATAAACATAGTAGTGGATTTAACTCAGCTGAATAGCTTTGATGTTCTTTTTGTGTCGTTAAATGTGTTTGTTAATTTATTTAATTGATTGCAGTCAGACATCGTGTCAGTAGTTGCTCGAACAGAGTTAGTGAGCGAGCATAAAATGCACGACAAATATGATGAACTGCAATACTCGATAAGAACTATAAATCTAGAACTGAAAGGTTTAAATGTAAATAAGGCCGCTGAGAATTGAGCGTCGAGTAAGTCGCGTTGTTCTGTTAAATAGACAAATGCGCGATCTGCCGGGAAGGGGAAGTATCAAACGCAAACGCTAGTATTTCAACTTCACACACACACCTGACGTTACCAAAAACTGAAATGCCAAAATTTTATAGCAATTTGAAAAACTGGCCAACCTTTTATGATCTCTTTAGAACAATGATTCATGCAAACGAATCATTGTCAGAAATTCAAAAGTTTCAATGATTGAGTGTTTCGCTAGTAAAGGATAGAGCTGATCTAATTAAAAATTTAGCGCTAACCGGAAGCAATCGTGGGATTGCTTTCAAGTCTCTAGTGTCAAGGTGTCACAATACCAGGTTTTTGTTGGCCAATTATTGACAGGCTATTGTACAAGCCCCAAAAGCAAGTAGTGAATCTGCTTCTTCTCTACGAACATTATTGCCTGTGTTCAGTGAAAATTTGGAAGCTTTAAAACAGTTTGACCATGACATGTGGGATTTAAAAGTATGGATACAGCAACAGTAAATAAGTGTTGAAAAGGGTCTGAGTGCACCAAGTATGTTATGGTAAAGAAATTTCGTGAAAACATTTCAAATCAGATAACTCAATTTGCCATTAAGCCAGAATATTCAATCATGAACCATAGTTAAGCCTATGTAAACGCAGCGTGTGTACTAAATTAAAGAAAAATAAAATAATGAGCTTTGCTGGTAACTATGGTTTTGAAAAACCTTTTTTGTTGGTTTGTTTGCAAAAACTAGTTCGACTGGGTTGAATAAAATAAAGCCATCCAAGCAATTAATAAGGAAAAAACCTACCACATTTATAATTTGGCAGGTACATGCCCTTTGTAAATAATATTTTTTTTCTAGAAACCTCTTGCAACTTTAATGCAATTTGTAACACAATTTTATTTCCATATCCTCAATACGTGTGGAAGTATAGAATCGGCGACAAAAATTTCAATTTTTTTTTCCGCTTAAACGGCTTAAAAAGTGCCAAAACATATAGAAAACATGATTGGAAACGAATATTTTTTTGTGTCTCTCGGTCTGTCGGTCTGTATGTATGTCTGCTTGTAGCCACGATAACTTTAGTGCAAAATGAGATATCGTCTCTAAATTTGGTATACAGTTAACACCCAATAATCAAACGGTTCTGATTGTTTTTGTGTAATATCGCTCTGGTCACTGGTCTGGTGGCCTAAGGTGACACAATCCAGTGCCAAACAAAAAGTAGGCAAGATCCAAAGGATGGCTTGCCTAGGCATCACAGCGGCCATGTCTTTAGCCCGAACGGCCGCCATGGACGTGTTGTTGCAAGCTAGGACTATACAGACTAGCCTGCAATGGTAGACTGAAGATCAACCTAGGCTTCAGTGGCCACTGCAAAATTCAGGAGATCGTGAAGGAGCCCATGCTTGAAATGAGGTCATACTTCGCGAGCCAGCGAATCTGCAGGGAAAACAACTTTACAGTGGAAATCCCTGACCGCGACACATGACGGGAGGAGACGCCGGGCATACCACGGGACGCGCTCGTCTGATTCACGGACGGATCCGGCGGGAAGCGTGGGACGGGGGCAGGTGTTTACTCGGAAGGACCGAGAGTAAGTCATATTATTTCCCTCGGAGCCTATGCAACGGTGTTTCAGGCCGAAATGCAGGAGAACACGAGGAGAGGCTACAGGCAGCCCTTAAGGCACTAAGTAGCCGACGGGTATATTCCTGGCTGGTGAGTGCGTGCCGAGACGAGACGAGCGACCTGGCTGGGCAGAATGAGGTGACCCTCATCTGGGTGCCGGGTCACTCGGGGGTCAAAGGTAACGAAAAAGCTGACAGTGTCGCGAAGAGAGGGTCAGCAGAACCATTTATGGGACCAGAACCGGCTCTGGGCGTGACAAAGAGCACTGCCAGGGGAGCCATTAAGTCCTGGGTCAGAAACCAATACAAGGTGTACTGGGCAGTCTGTCCAGGGCTCATATATGGGAAGTCAGTAATTGACGAACCCAGTTCAAAGAGAGCTGTGGAGCTGCTAAATCTTAGCAGAGGACAGCTCAGAAACACAGCAGGTCTCTTGATGGGACAAATGGCCGTCAAGAAACACCTGCATAAAATGGGGCGGTTCGAAGGGGACCTCGCATGCAGACTCTGCGGCGAGGGGGAGGAATCAGCTCAGCACAGATTGTGCGAGTGTAAAGCTCTGGACCGCAAAAGACAACTGATCTACGGTAAGTCTAGACCGGAGACAGAGCAATATAAAACTTCACCCTACCAATCGCTGTGCAGACTAGTTCAAGGCACAGTGATTTTGGAATGGGTGGAGAAAGACTAATGATATGTACAATCAACCAAAGGTTGCAGTGCTATCGGGGCGGCAAGGTCGCGGACAAGCCCTGGGGAAACATATGTCGCTCTAGGGGGTAGTGGATGAATGCGGGGTCGTTTGGTGAAAATTGACTTTTTCCGTTAAAACTCGACTAACATAACGTTTTAGGGTTTGTTTATTAGAAAAAAGCAATTCCATTAAACATCTGGTATTCTGTGCTGAAATTAAATTTAGGGTTGAAAGTGCGATTTTTTTTGTGTAAAAAATACCAAAACATTGAAAACTTTATTCTGGGATGAAAATTGTTTTGTCTGACGGTCTGTACGACTGTCTGCTAGTAGGCGCAATAACTTTCGAACGAATCAAGATATCATCTTTAAATTCGGCATCTTGTTAGCACACGACAAGGGAACGCTTCGAGTTGTTTTTGGATAAGATCGGTTCATGGCGTACGGGATAAATCAGGGGTAGTTTAGTGGGAAATTACATTTTTCCGTTAAAACTCGAGTGATATAACGCCTCAGAATTTTATGGGTACAGGGATCAGAATCTTTTCTTTGTAGTCAAGTTTTTGACCCGAAATTCACTTCATCGGAATGTCTTTCTGAGGAGTGTAGGTTATGATAGCTATGTGGAAGTTATTATTTAATTTTCAGCACTATTTGTAAAGGCTTTCAGTATTTACACATATCTCTACCAAATTATAATTTTTAGCTCTATAGAAATTAGAAGTTTCCTCAAGTAATCCCTAACTGAGACTCCGATCTCCAAGGTCCATTTATATTTAAGGAATTAGTTTTAATGTTATACCTTACTAATAGTATACAATTCTTATAGAAATTCAGTATTATAATGCATTTGCTCCTTCCTGAGCATTGTATATTTTTAGTGTACATACTGTACAGCATAATCTGAAAAAATTGCCGTGCATTCTGTAGGGTATAAATTGTTAACAAGTAAGTAAATTAGAATACTTTCAAATTTCTGCCAGCGCAATTAAGAGAATCAAACTACAATTTAATTAGAATTTAATATATGTATAGTAAATCAGCCTGTATTATTGTCAAAATAAGGTATATTACGCTTCATATTTCCTTTCATAAATTTCGTAGTCAGTCATGCCGCCAGCTATTAAGTTGGAAGCAACATCTGTGAGAAATTAGACATCAGGTTCATTGATATGTGTGATTTATGTTAATGTCACCTACGCGGCGGGTAAATTTAATACATTGTTAATACGATGTGTTCATGTACTGCATTATGCTAATAATCGCTTCCGCTACGTTTATTTGATAGTCTGCTGTTATTTATGCATCCGCTAACATCAATACTGACTACTAACTACTCTTGATGCATAGATTGTTTTTTCGACATGATATGAGAAACATATCGTAAGCCGCTAAGTGTGGAACAATGTAATTATAGCATCACAGTCCAAACGCACTATCTCCATATAGTCACAATAATGGCTCTGTGTCTTCCATAATTTGTAATGATTACGTTTCGTTATTGCATTAATTATTCAAAATAAACCCGTGGGAGACTTAATTAATAGCCGACAATCCAATATCTGTAAGGAAATTCATGTTTTGATTACAAAATTAATTTTATGAAAAGTCGCTAAATCTTCAAGTACCGTAAACACTTTTACTGCATTTCTAATTTGTACGTTAAAATTCATTATATGTTTGCCATGGAAAACTACCTCGCATTATTACTGAACAAATATTTCCAGGAACGAAATAGGCATTTAAAATATACGTTAGAAATATTCAAGAACAAAATATTGTTTATCCGTAATCGGTGATGTCACCCAAGAAAGACGTTTGCGTGCAGGGAGAGAATTGTCTGCAAAGCCGCCGATTAGAGGTCTCGTTTTATCTTATTCGAAGAACGGAGGCTAGAAAGAGCCAGAGCACAGCCGTAACGGTCAGAGTACAAAATTTTGCGTGCATGCAGAAAACATTTGCCGAACCGGAGACATGAGAAGGGGAGTCTCTGCTGGGCCTTCTTAGAGTGAACACCGTCAGCTCCGGTGGCTATTAAATTATCTTAAAACGGGGTTGTAATGTGCTTTCTGTTATCTGTACTACATAATGATATTGTCAGTGATTATTTAAAGCAACTTAAATGATTTTCGAATTTAAATAAACATAGTATTCAGCCTAAAAACGGGATATAAGTTGTGTTTCTCTGTTTCGAATTGCTGATTTCTTGTCGTGATCAGAAAGAATTCCTGGTTATTATCGTACCTTAAGTCAATCGGTAGTGAATTTTACTGAAGGAAATTCACGTTTCAACTGCGATTCGCAAAGTTTCCATCAAGCGAATTCGGAACATCGACATAGGTGTCAAATGGTCATGTGATATTGAAGCAGTAACACCCACAAGCCCAACAATCGCTGATGAGAAGTCCCAGTCGTTTTTCGCTAAGTTTTTGCGCTCTTGTTGGAGTCTAGAATCTGTGTCAGGCACTCATAATTGATCCCACCAGAAGAGCATCTTCACAGGGTCACCAGGTAACTTTAGCACCGGAAGATTGGAGAGTCTGTACAAATCTTTTCTCCGAATCAGTAGAACTTTCATGCCGAAATTTAACATCTGAAGTTTTAATAACTTGAACTTTCAAAATCATGTAATCAAGTTTGAGCTTAAACACTATGTCAGAGAGGTGCTATCAGCACAACTATATATTTCCTGTTTAATCTCTAAGATTTTGTCAATTTTCTTTTGTAAATTTAAACACACAGTTTTTATTAATTTCTTTTAAATTGTAATTAGCAAATTTTGTCTCTAAAATATCTAACATATATATTCCCCTTAAATATCTCTTAGCTTTCATAATTAATATCTAAATTTCACGCAGGGAAATACTAATAGATCTTCTTTCTTTGGAGCCTCACTCAAGAAATGGCCAGTAATTCACTAGAAAACCTAGTAATTGATTGACAAACGTCAAATAATTTATCTAATCATTTGTGTTTATTTTTGAGCGATACCCTAAGTAATTAACAGTAACAGTTTAGTAGTATGCGACTAACAATTTCTTGCTCTTGAGATTTTTGCTATTTATCTGATTGTTATTTGTGAGCAATTAATGTTTACCTGAGATTTACCAACCATTTTTATTTCATTTTGTTTGCTTTACAAATTTAATTTATATGATAAATTTATATATTTTGTTATATTAAAATATCTCTTTAATTGAAGAGAAATTCCTCCCTAACTTCTACTTTCTTTTGACGTCGGCGCAAACAATTATTTCTTACTAACTATTCTCTTGATATCTAAATTTCTATGTAACCTAGCACCAGTCTGGAGAGCCCACAAATCTAGGACTCTGGGCAGTGCGAAACAAGGAAAGAAAGAGAACGTGAGTATCAAACTATATCCAGATCTGTCAACCTCCTAAAAAGTGCTGCTAATCTTAATAAATTTGATAATCTGATAGCTGGCTACTTTAGGGTAGGGTGTTATAGGAAATTGTGACCTCACCATAGAGCAGATCTATATCCACCTGAGGTCAATCACATATACCACGGTTCTCCTTCTCTAAAGCTTTTTCTTTGAAGGAGGTAACAAGTTCTTTTCATGTCATTGTAGTTTTCAGACTGGGGCCTGGGTGCCAAAAAGTTATGTTTGCAAATTTTATTATTCCAATATCTGTCTTTTACATACTATTGCCAGAAAGTTCCATCTATCTCTTTTAGTTTTTAGCGAATTTTCTTAAAAAAATTGATTACTTACGAGATCTTGACTTTTGAATTTTCAAAGAGTTTCTCCAAATAAGCCAGAACTAGGCACCCTATAACACAGATCCGGGGTTAGTTTATTTTTTTAAAGTTTATATATATATATATATATATATATATATATATATATATATATATATATATATATATATATATATATATATATATAGTGTGCCGCTGGATCGACGCATGAATAGATGAAAGAGATTGTAATTTTTTAAGTTGAACGTTCATTTTTTGGAAATAAGACTGCTTGAATAGAAAATGTGTTGCGTCATAATTTGAATTCCCAAAAATCAAGTATGCCTTGGAAATTTACAAGAAAAAATCTCTTTTTTCTCTAGGAGATATGAAACAATTTTAGTACGAAAAGATAATCGGAAAGAAAAACTGAGTGAGAGTGCAAAATTTTTAGATTTTAGTCTACTTTGATATTTCGCATAATGTTCTTTTTCTTTAATATTTCACAGTTAAGTTCTGCTCAGTTTTAGAGCACAGCTACGACAATAATTACAAACAACGATTCTTGACAAATGTCAAAACATGATTTTCTTAGTTTTTCTTTCATGGCATACTATTGGTTTTCATAATTTCAAAATATCAAAGTAGGCTTGGGATTTTCAAGTTTTTTATTCCTACTCAGTGTTTCTTTTCGATGATATTTTCTTAATAATATTTTTGCGTATCTCGTAGAGAAAAGGCTGAAGATATCTACGAGGATCTGCATGCAGATAATCCACAAGAACTGAAAATAAAACGGTTGGTTGTGAAGATTGAACAAGGGAATAAGAACATTTTAGAAAAATAATGTTTTTTTAATGTATTTCAACAACACACCACGAGGGCTTACAGCCTAAACACTATTGTACCGTGGGTGTCGACAAGGAGGAAAGAGGAAACTTGTTAATTCTGGACTTTAAGGTTTGGAGGTTCGGAGGGGAAGGAAATACATATGCCGGCAAGGAATTCCACAACTTGTAAGTCCTCGGGACAAAAGATCGGGCACAACAAGGTGTTCTAGTCTGGTGATCTGGACAGTAAAAGGGTGTATTCGCTCTGTTCCCCTGGTAGATCTGTTGGCGGCAGCAGGTGGAGGAACTTTGGAAGAAAGCTCCTCTGAGCAGTGCCCGTGTAGATATCTATAAAAGAGAGATAGGTCACCAACGGCACGTCGGTGGGCAACGGATGGCAGCCTTTGGGTGCGGGTAGGGTCACCGATGAGACTCTTCTGAATGGAGTCCACGATAGCGAGTGTAGAAGCGGCAGCGGCACCCCAGATGTGGGAGCAGAATTCGAGATTTGGCCTTATTTGTGAAGTATATAAGGTATAGACATTAGCTGTGTTTTTCAAGAAATTTTAGTAATTCGATGTTTATATACTTTTCCATCATTTTAGAGACGACTGAAAGGAGGGAAATAGGCTTGCAGTTGCTAGGAAGCGCTTTGGATCCTTTCTTGGGGACGGGTTGTACTCGAGCAGTTTTCCAGTTACTAGGGAATATGCATCTATTGTAAGATGTCTGTAACAGACGAGTCAGGACGGGAGGAAGTTCTGGTGCGCATTTTTTGAGAACAATTGCTGGGATCTCGTCAAGGCCAGAGGCTTTCCTGGTATTAAGGGAAGAAAGCATATTTCGTACTTTTTTAGTTTTGAAAATTATATCCATCATTTTATGGGCGACATTGGGGACTATTGGTGGTTGAACATTTGGAGGCGGGTTGAGAGTAGAATTTCCGGCGAACAACGAGGCAAAAAGTTCAGCCTTGCCAAGGGCGGGAGAAACAATTTCATCCCCTGAGGCAAGAGGTGGGAACGTGCCCTTGCAGAATTTTTTCCCAATAGATTTGGCAAGAGTCCAGAAGGGTTGGCTGCCGCTGGAGCTTAAGAGGACTTTATTTTTGATGTGGTTGTTAAACGAGTTTTTTGCCTCAGAAAGAATGGGGACATAGCGGTTTCTTGCGTCGTTAAAAGCTTGACGGTTTTCTTGACTGCGATTGTGTAGAAGCGCTTTGTGAGCTTTGACCTTTCCAAGTCTTGCCTTGTCACGGGATTTAAAGAACCAGGGCTTTTGAGTGGCTGCAGAGGTTTTCTGTGTACGTAAAAAATGGAAATGAGGAAAAGTAATCTCGCATTTCGTCCCAGTTCGCAGAGTTTTAGTGCCAAACGATACGTGGGTGTGATGACTGTGTGACCTCGGGTTGCATTGCGAAGGAAGCAGTGACCATGCCGTGGTCTGAGCGACCAAGGGGGGCGGTGACTGATATCTTATATCAGTCAGGATTTGTAGTAAGAAGGAGATCCAAGGGATTTGAGCTGTGTGTTGGGATGCGAGAAAAGTAAGTAGGTTGCTGAACCATATTAGCTAAATAATTGTTGACTGCAAAGGCCTCCGCTGCTCTTCCTTGTGAATCGGTTTTTGGAGATCCTAGCCATTCCTTATTATGGACATTGAAGTCACCAAGAATAGTGACATCGGAGGAAGGATATTCAGAAATCAGATGGTCGGTTTTCTCAGAAAGGTAGTGAAAGAGCTGGACAAAGTTGTTGTCAGAAGGTGACCGGTAAATGCAACAGATGAATGTAGTTGGAGCCCTGAGATAGAGTTTTATCCATAGTATGTCTTTTCTTCCAGCTTCTAAATTGGGGAGTCTGGTGCAGGGTAGATTGCTACGGACTTACGCGCACACGCCTCCATGCAATTTAAAGAAAGTAAGGAGCTCATACCCTGGGAAATTAAGGTAATTAATGGCTGTTTTGGCACTGATTTGAGTTTCGGTGAGGAAGAGGAGTTGGGGTCTATTAGCCTGGAGCAAATGGTGGACGGAGTTCATGTTAGAATTTAGGCCACATATATTCGAGAAGGATATGTTAAATCTTGATGCTGGCGCCCCCTGTACACCCTTCTCCTGGAGATCCGAATGGAGGGGTATTTTACCTCAGGAATCTTCTGTACAAGGAGGAGCCATCATCATTTTTGCTTATAAGGGAAACCGACTCATACACCAGACCTGAAACGTCCGTTGGGACTTCACCGGCCCTTTGATGTATGGGGTGGTACTTCCTGGGGCGTGAAAAAAATCCTTTACTATCACACAAAGGAAATGTCCACTACCACCTACCATATTGCAAGTATAATAGACCAGTCAACTATTAAAGAGCTGCCAGCTCTAGAACTTGCGTGTAATAACGGGAATTAAATATTTAAGACATGCCTAATGAAATTTCGCTATAATAACGCACACTGCGTCTAGACATTTTTATGAGTAAAGTAGACATATTTATGGATTTCGAAAATAAACATTCGATAATAAAGCTTATCAATTCTTTGTAAAATAGTATCATCACACTGTATATTTTGTGAGTTTCCAGCTAACCATACTGTATATAGGCAAGGTAGCGTTTAAAGATGCACCTCCAGAAACGGATAATCGTGACTACATAACGTTGCATTATAAATGTAAATAAGTGAGAATATGTGAATATTATAGACACATCACGTGAATTAAATCCCACAATCTCGCACAATTTATCCCCACAACCACGTATCAAATGAAAAAGCACACCGTGTTTCCATAGTCATAGTTGGCCGTTGGCAGCAACACGATTGTATGTAATCGACACCAGCAATGACTGTTTTAGTAGGCTGCGCTTCCTGAGGAGCGAATGTTAATAATAAAGCCGGTCCATAAGAGAACTTCACCGCGTATACAGCGTGCATGCTAACTAGTCATGCTACCGTAATCACGTCGTTTCGATTCAAAACATGTTTCATTTGACTCTTCGGCCAAGTGCTGTTTCTCTGTAAATAATGGTCGTATAGAAGATCGGCCTGGGTGGTAATATGACAATAGGGGCATTAAAATGTCGCGTTTACGTACGCGACTTATGTGCCATTCGTAAGTGAAAAACACATACATATTTATACTTCCACGTAGTCTCGCTGCTTCACACAACTGTGCTCCCTCTGCTTATTCACTTGGAAATGTTACTACGTGAGATACTTTACAGATACATTATCACCTTTTCATCTTTACATATTGCTTCAAATGTTTTTTTTACGGTAAAAAAGCTCGAAATTTTATATTTCTAGTCATTTTAGTGATTTTTTATTTACAAAAAATGCACTAATAGAGAGGTATCGATGGTGAAATTTTTTTTTCAAATGAGCGCGAACTAGGACCCCTAGAACCCATATCCGGGGTCAGTTTCAATTTTCATATGTTTATATATATATATGTTTATATATATATATATATATATATATATATATATATATATATATATATATATATATATGTATCGGTCTGATAACTCAAAAAAGAATTAATCGATTTCAATGAAACTCGGCAAGTGCCTTTCTTTTATTAATGGCTTGGACGAGTTCGTTAGCCAGGAAAAACGAACGGGGTTTCGTGGAAAATTTTAAGTTTTCTTCCAAAAATTTTTTTTCTCCGAAAATAACAAAGCTGTTTTAATGAAATTTACTATATATGTTGCCTTGGATGAGGCCTTCCCTAGTACCAAAATTCAACTTTCTAAGTTTAGAAAAAATTGAGTTATTCAAATTTTAATTTTTTTTTTTCGAAAAAATTTTTCCTCCAAAAATTACAAAGTTATTTTAATGAAATTTGGTGTATGTCTTGCCCTGGGAGAGATCTTACTACACGCTAAAATTAAACTTTCTAAGTTTATATAAAACTGACTTAATCAAATTTAAAAATTTAATAAAAATTCACTACCATAACGTACTTGCTGCGTCAGAGTTTTTTTACATTGTGAAAAGTTATTGCCTTGTTATTCTGATAAACCAGTAACCTAACATGTTATCCATTACGTGGTGCGGGAATTACAGCTCTGCCATTTGACAGTTCTGAAACAGGTAAGTCATTAAAAGTGGTATTTGTTTATTAATTGTTGTTGCCCTTGCACTCGGTGAGGTAGCGGGTTCGAGTCCCGTATTGAGACATGGAGAAGTTTTTGACCGTGGGGTCCTACGATATCACGGCCCGGTTTTCCACCTTTCGGCGGTTTAGTTCACTTGGATGTGGTATGACCGGTTTCTAATGGGTTATGAGTGGTCTGTGTGTATGTGTGTGTTTTGTTTCTTTAACGTCGACCTACTTCCGCGACTATGGCCTATCACCAACGCTAGGGAGCAGTTTCACCTCACTATCCTGGAAATTTTGCCGAACACCCGCCTTTCTGTAAAGAGGGTAGGGATCTTTAACGTGCCCAAGATGGTATGAACACGAGACCGACGGATTTACGCCTCCTCGGAAGGGTGGAACGTGCAGACATTCAACTTTTTGTTACTTTTATTTATTTCAACAACACCACGAGGGCTTACAGCCTAAGTACTATCGTACCGTGGGTGTCGACAATGAGTAAAGAGGCAACTTGTTAATTCTGGACTTGAAGGTTTGGAGGTTCGGGGGAGAAGGTAAAACATGTACCGGCAAGGAATTCCACAACTTTCAAGTCCTCGGGACAAAAGAGCGGGCATAATAAGATGTTCTATGTCTGGTGACCTGGACAGTAAAAGGGTTCATTCGCTCTGTTCCCCTGGTAAATCTGTTGGGGGCAGCAGGTGGAGGAACTATGGAAGAAAGCTCCTCTGAGCACTGCCCGTGCAGATATCTATGAAAGAGAGAGAGAGGTCACCAACGGCACGTCGGTGGGCAAGTGATGGCAGCCTTTGGGTGAGGGCAGGGTCACCGATGAGACGTATAGCTCTCTTCTGAATGGAGTCCAGGATAGCGAGTGTAGAAGCGGCAGCATCACCCCAGATGTGGGAGCAGTATTCGAGGTTTGGTCTTATTAGTGAAGTATATAATGTATAGAGATTAGCCGGTGAAAAGTATTTGCGAGCCCGGAAGAGGAAACCTAATTTCTTAGCAGCCGCTTCTGCAATGGATGTGACATGTTGATGCCAATTCCATCCGAAAAGGACTGATTACTTTAAATAACTTGGTTGTTCATTGTGATGGGTCTAGGGCTTGTGTATCTCTTATGAGAAAGAAAGCAAGACTGTGTTTTCGTGGGGTTGAATTGTACAAGATTTCTACTTCCCCAGTTTAATATTTTTTGGAGATCCACGGAGATAGAACCCTCCATGAGTCTGCGATCCTCATCTTATTGGGCTAAAGAGACAGGCTTAGAATATTGTATATTTGAGTGGAGGGTGCTGTCGTCCGCGTAACTGTGGAGGAGGTCATTGATGTAGAGAAGAAACAATGTAGGGGCTAAAGCTGAACCTTGAGGAACTCCTGCATTAATTGGATACAGTTTAGAGGAATGGCCATCCACGACAACAGAAATGCTCCGGTTGGAGAGAAAATTTGCTGTCCAGGTACAGAGTTTTGGTGGTAGGCCATAGGCCGGAAGTTTATTAAGTAGCGCTGCGTGCCAGACCTGGTCGAATGCTTTGGATATGTTTAGAGCGACAATCTGCTCAAACACAATGCAAAAACCGCGGTTGATGTTAATTATACAGTTTGTACTGAAAAAGTGAAAGGAGAAGCTTGAGATCGAACCAAGTAGCCTTCTATGGGTGGTCTCCTTTGTCTATATTCGTATGTAAGCTCCCCCGCACAAGCCTAAAACTTTCGGTTGCGGATTTTGTGTCCTGTATTGTTATTAGTATATTATTAGTGAATTTTCATTAAGAAAATTGACTAATAGAGAGGTATCGATGGCAAGATTTTTGGAAAATTTCTTCAATTGAGCTCGAATTAGGGCCCTTATAACCCAAATCCAAGGCCAGTTGAATGGTTTATATATATATATATATATATATATATATATATATATATATATATATATATATATATATATATATATATATATATATATATATATCCAACCGATAACTCAAAAATACTTTACCAATCGAAACCAAATTTGGCAATTCCCTTCATTTTGTTAATAGCTTGGATGAGTTCGTTAGACAGTTTTGACACTCACATGCTTTAAGAAAAAAATTTGAAAAACTGTTGGAAAACGCAATATTTTTTAAATTACTAGAAGTATGAAACTAAAGCTCAACATGCACGTAGATATCGTATCAATAGTCTTCTCTTCCAAATTTAAACTTAATCGGTTCAGTAGATTCTGAGTTATAACCAAATAAAAAATAAATAATTTACGATATAACCTGAAATTACCTCTGGATGGGTGCCTATAATGTTACACAAGGTCAGACAGATATATCAGAGTTACGCTGCTATTGCAAACAAATGCTCCAAATTAAACGTCAAACGAACAGGTTACAAAAATACAAAACACACAATAAACTATCCGCGAAGTTGTCATTTGCCAAAACTGTCCTCCGAATTTGAAAATATCAGGAAAATATATAGTAATAAATAAAAATTTTAATGAAAGTTATTCAATTTGTTTAAAGGCAATCTAGAACAACGTTTCATTGTGTTTAAACATTAAGCTTCCCATTCTTCAAGGTATTTAAAACCCAACGTCATCTCCTAGTTAAATATGACAACGCCAGTTAGCTATGTGTCATTGTCATTTGTTATTTTGCAAACTAACAGTAGGGGGGGGGGGGAGTCCAATTCGAGGTTATCTTCTTCTTCATTATTATTATTTACTCTTCATGTCGTACATGGAAAATTTTAGGTAAATGAAACTACATAATATCATGCAGTAGTTTAAATTATACCAATAAACAGATGTTTTGTAAATTATTAAAATTTAGATTTCAAAATTTTCTATTGTTTATATTTATTTCTTTCACTTTCAAAAAGTATGGATTCAGCAACATAATGTTTAGGTGCAGCAAGTGCGGTATAGTAGCGAAATTTTGCAAAAATATTCCAAATGGTGATAATTCAATTTCTCAATAAACTAGAATCTTCAGTTTTGATACATACTAAAAGCTATATAAAAGCAGCGTGGGTACTAAATTTAAAAAATAACACGATGAACTTCATAGTCAACGAGAAATTTGTTTTAGAAAACCATTTTTGTTATTTTGTTTGCAGAAACTGCTTCGATTGAGTGGATTAAAACGGATCATCCAAGCGACTAATAAGGAAAGATACCTGCCACGTTTATAATTTGGCAGGTACATTCGTTTTGTAAATAAAAATTAAATTTTCGATAAATTTACAGATTAGCAAACGGAGGCTTTTTAGAAAAAAATTCAGAAACATGCTTAAATGCACAAATGCTTCTGGATGCACAAACCACAAAAAATATTTCTTGCAAATAGCCCCCAAGTAAGTTACGGGACCAGAAGTGAATAGGGGTGTTGGGCGGGGAAGAAGAGAAAAAGTAAATGTGAGCGAAAAGTACGAAAATAACCAGCTTAGTTGAACATCGATAAGCTGCCTTTATCCTATTTTGCAGCTATACCTCCTTAAAATTCTGTTTTGACCACCCACACAGTAAGTAAGCGTTGAAAAAGGTCTGGGTGCAGCAAACACATTATGGTGGAGAGTTTTTGAAAAAATATTTGAAATCCGATAACTCAATTTCCTAGTAAGCTTAAATCTTCAATCTTGAACCATAGTAACACCTATGTAAACGCACCGTGGGTACTAAATTAAAGAAAAATAACATAAAGAGCTTTGCGGATAACTAAAAGTCGATTTTAAAAAACATTTGTTGTTGTTTTGCTTGCAAAAACTAGTTCAATTGGGTTGACTAAAACAAAACCATCCAATCAATTAAAAGGAAAAATACCTGCCATATTTATGATTCGGCAGGTACGTTCCCTTTGTAAAGAATTAATTTCTTTATAAAAAACTTTTGTAAGTTTAATGAAATTTGTAACACAATTTTTTTAAGGAGACTTGCAGTACTTACATATAGCTCTCCAGACTATAATTTTCTAGCTCCATAGAAAATAGAAACTTATTCAAATAGTCGTTAACTGGGAGGTCTAAAACCGGTCTCCCAGGTCCATTTAATTTAAGGAATTAGTTTTAATAATATACATTACTAATATTGTACAATTCTTATGAAAATTCACTACCATAATGCACTTGCTGCGTCCCGAACATTTTTTTATTATTATTGTAAAATTCCAACAACCATGAAAACATTTGTGATAGAATGTTGAAATGAGATATTTTTTTGCAGAACCTGGATCTTTGTTGAATCAAAAGAATGCAAATTAAGTTCTTAAGTTTGGTTCCATTTGCAACATTATATTTATGCGAGTTAAGTTTCTCATCGATGACTGCTATTAAAACAAAAGTGAGAAATCGCTTGGAACTTGAAAATTATATCACTGTCTGCGTGTCAACTGCAGATACCCGATTTAAAACAGGCACATACGTGTCATTAACATTTTTAGTGAATTGTATTTAGATAAAATCACGAATGAAGAGATCCCTACTTTTGAATTTTGAAAAAAACCTTTAATATTCTGTGCTGAAATTTAATTAGGGGTTGAATGTGTGAGGATGGAATATCGGTGACAGAGATTTCAATTTATTGTTGGTTAAAATAGCGTTAGTCCCAAAACACACATAAAAGCTGATTTTGGAACGAATTTTGTTGTCTGTCGGTCAGCCTGTACATCTGTCTGTTAGTAGGCGCAATAACTTTTGAACGAATTGAGATACCACCGTCAAATTTGGTATTCAGTTAGCACCCGATAAAGCAACGTTTCCGTCTGTTTTCGAGTAAGATTGCTACAGGGGTAGCGGATAAATGAGGGGTTATTTGCTGAAAATTTACTTTCTTTCATTAAAACTCAAATAATATAACGTTTCAGAAGTTTATGGGTACAGGCATACGAATATTTTCTTTGGAGTCAATCACAGCTATGTGGAAGTCATGATTCAATTTGTGGCACTATTTTATTGTCACAACGAACACTCTGGAATGACATTTCTGGAATAGACCAGAGGTGACAGGTGTAGAATAGTTTAGAATAGTGTGGAAGGTCTAGAATCTCTATAGACAAGTATAGACGAGCGGTGCACAGAATAAGTTAGTTCAGTATTTAATAAGGTGGTGTGAAAGTGATCATAGAGTATAAAGCGAGTTAACAGTAAGTGTTGGTCTATATGAAGCGATCATAGAGGGCGATAGTGGAATATAGTTCTATGGACATTTAATAATAGAGAAGAGATATATTTTAGTTGACACTGGTGTTGGAAAATAGTTGGTAATAATAAATTAGTAGTTTAAAAGCTGTGTTTTGTTAGTAAAGAAATCCAGAACCCCGTAGAACGTAACAACTGGTGTCAGAACTGGGATATTCAAGCTGCTAGCGGAAATATTTTCCAGAATATTCGTGGAACAACGTAGAAACTTCTAGGATCTCTGGAAAATCAGTGTCAGCAGTAAGTCATAACTGAGTGTGTTCTTGAAACAGAATA
The DNA here is from genome assembly GCA_964006375.1 of Tillus elongatus. Classification (NCBI taxonomy): domain Eukaryota; kingdom Metazoa; phylum Arthropoda; class Insecta; order Coleoptera; family Cleridae; genus Tillus; species Tillus elongatus. Next base: position 90,150,101 of record OZ023262.1, read on the forward strand.
AACTGTGTACCAGCTTTAAGTACGTCTATGCCTAAGACAACAGCCAATATGGACGCCCAGCTATTGGAATTGATTAAAGAAATGAAAGAAGAAGCAAGAGAAAGAGATGAAGAAATGAGAAAAAGATCCAAAGAAACTAAAGAAGAAGCCAGAAAAAGAGACGAAGAGGTTAAAAAAGATCCGAGAAAAAGAGATAAAGAGTCCAGAAGAAGAGACGAAGAAGCCAAAGAAGAAATGAGAAAAGGAGATGAAGAGGCCAGAAGAAGAGACGAAGAAGCTAAAGAAGAAGCCAGAAAAAGAGATAAAGAAGCTAGAAAAAGAGACGAAGAAGCCAAAGAAGAAATGAGAAAAAGAGACGGAGAGATCAGAGAGGAACTCAGAAAAAGGGACGAAGAAGCAAAGGAAGAAATGAGAAGAATAGATGAAGAAACAAAGGAAATTCTACAAGAACAGGCCAGTAGAATTGAGAATATTACTTTATGTGTCGACGAACGTATGAAGCAGGTAAAAGACGACATCTTCCAGCAAGTAGAAAGCAGAGTAAGGGGTATCAGCGACGATGTACATGACAAGCTGACGGAAGTACAACAAAAAGTGCATTCACTAGAAAATAAGTGTGAAACCCTAGCCAAAGGAAACATCAGGCTCGTATATAGTATGGTCGGAATAATTAAGGTCCCCACATTTGATGGCTCAGTCCCATGGGGTATTTATCCAAGCCAGTTCGAAGCCGCTGCTACAGCAAATTGTTGGGGCGAGAGAGAGAGAAAGCGACCTCGCTAATTGTTGCTCTCAGAGGAGATGCCCTAGATGTGCTTCAAGGTATTCCCAGGGAAGAACTGCTGAGTTTTCACAGCATTAAACATCAATTAGAGATGAGGTTTGGCGACCAGCATTTACAGCAGCTGTATCGACTGCAGTTGAAAAATCGTTGTCAGAAATCGGGCGAAAGTCTCCAACATCTCCACGCCGACGTTGTCAGACTGACACGATTAGCCTACCCCATAGCTCCGATGGAGTTTTTAAACCAGCTGTCAGTGCAAACCTTCATTGACGCCATCAGAGATACCGGCACTCAGCAGGCGCTGAGGATGGCAAGACACAAAAACTTGAACGATGCTTTGGCACATGCCTTGGAGTTTGAAGTGGTAAAGCAAGCCTCGGAAAGTCATGTGAAAGTTCGCAGTCTCCAAGTTCAAGAAGAAAATAAAACAGATTCATCCAAGATCATGCAGCTACTAGAGAAAATAACAGAACAAATAAGGCCGACGTCTCATGGACACCCAATAAGAGCTCACCGTGCAAATGCCTTGCACTACTGGAACTGCGGTAAGGTGGGACATATAAGGGGCGAATGTTGGGCTCTAAGATCACGCGTAAGGGAGAAAGTGAAGTGCTGGTAACCATTTCTCAGGTTAGCGATTCTGGCAGCGCTCTTGTCGTAGACGGATACGTAAGCGGTAATAAGACTCAAATGGTCGTCGACACAGGCGCACCTAGCACGATTTTTCGCCGCGACATGGTTCCAATATGGCGAGTAAGAGAGCCAGACAGAGTGTACAGAGTAAATGCAGCCGGTGGTGATCGGATCCAGGTATTTGGCGAAACTGACGTCGAGCTGCAAATTGGAACATGGAAGGCAAATCAGAGAGCCAAAGTCGCCGCCATATCAGGCCCGATTATAATTGGCTTGGACATACTGCAAGGTCAGTGGGCTAAACTTGATCTTGGCACACGAACATCCTGACTATCGGCGTTGAAGAAATAAGAATGTCGACTGGCAGTAACCTGGTAGTGCGGAAAATCACCATAGAGGAAAATAGCAACGCCTGCCGTGAAAGTTACATTCCAGTGAATAGAGCTGTGAGAGGAAGAGACGACTCAGTTACTCAGCCGGAAGCAAGTGAAGAAGAAATTATGAGAGTACAAGACGAAGGGTGTAAAGACCATGTAAAAGTGAAGCCAACCCAGAAAAAGGTCAGTAAGCACATTTGTTGGAACAGAGCCGATGTCGACAGGATGAATCGGGCCCGTCGAGATATTTGTGCAAGTAGAAACATCAGAACAACAGCAACTACACGGAAGAACCAGTACCACATAAGAACTTCGCTTGAAGAAAGTCCCGACATATTGACGAGAAGGAAAACCATCCACTCTGCTGTCGGAATGCATATACGAATAGAAAGCGACCGCGTGAAGACCCGTTATGACGTGCGAGCTAATTCAGCTGGTTTTAAAGAAGGAGATCGTGTGTGGTTCTACAAGCCAGTACGGCGCAAGGGACGGTCACCGAAACTACAGAAATGATGGGAAGGTCCTTATAAGGTGGTCAAAAGGATCAATGACGTTGCCTATCGCATTCAGAGGAGCCCGAAGAGCAAGATGAAGGTGGTCCATATGCACAGACTTACGCCATACCAAGAAATGTCAGAATTCGACCAGGACGATCAAATATAAGAGGGGGGCAGTGTCACAACGAACACTCTGGAATGACATTTTTGTAATAGACCAGAGGTGACAGGTGTAGAATAGTTTAGAATAGTGTGGAACGTCTAGAGTCTCTATAGACAAGTATAAATAGACGAGCGGTGCACAGAATAATTTAGTTCAGTATTGAATAAGGTGGTGTGAAACTGATCATAGAGTATAAAGCGAGTTAACAGTAAGTGTTGGTCTATATGAAGCGATCATAGAGGGCGATAGTGGAATATAGTTCTATGGACATTTAATAATAGAGAAGAGATACATTTTAGTTAACACTGGTGTTGGAAAATAGTTGGTAATAATAAATTAGTAGTTTGGAAAGCTGTGTTTTGTTAGTAAAGAAATCCAGAACCCCGTAGAACGTAACATTATTAAGGATGCAGAAGAGAAACAAAGCTCTACATAAGTAATTTTTGTTTATTTTGGAAGTGCTTTTGCAACCTTTGCTCCCAGTTCAAAACACGACCTTTCCCCAGGGGATCGCAATCCGCACTTTGGGAACCACTGATGTAAAACATAGATCGAACTTTCTAAACAGTTACGTTGTAAGTGATAAGGATGCATTTGCAACAATTTACCCCCACATGCAGTACACTTATGGTCATATAAGTATTAAATATATTCAGTACACAGCGCAGATGCTGTAAAAGTCTTCGCTGAGTCTAATTTATGTTTTAAAGCCATTAAGCTTGTAATTAAAAGTTGAGTCGCTATTATGGTAATAAAATATAGTCATCTTACAAAGTACCAGTGTCCGTACAAGTTGCCGCTTTAAGATTGTAAGTGACTTTATGTGTCATCAATTTTGTGTATAAATTACACTCTGGATTATGTTTACGGTTATTATTGACTTTATGACGCCATCAATTTCCTTTTAGATTACTAGTTTATGCAAGTTTCGAATATCTGTAGATATAACTGGACATCCCGCAACTGCATAAACATAAATATCCAAGGATTTTATAAATATATTGCAATTAAATTTAACTGCTTCGCTTAGTGAGCTTGAATTGATGCTTAAATTTAATACATATCGTATGTCATATAAAGAACGAAGGAATATGCAAACACCGGGAAACTAATAGTCGTAAACAATCCTTAACGTTATTGCTGAAATGTTCAATTATTACAAACCATTCTTGAGTATAAAATTGTGATGTAAAATTGCCATGTAAATACAAATTTGAAACTGGCTTAAAATTGTTTTTAATTTTAGTGAATTTTCGTAAAAAAAATCACTATTAAGGACATCCCGACATTTGGATTTTAAAATTTTGTTTTCAAATATAACAAGTGGCTCAGATAAGTTAGTTGGCCAGGAAAACCGGAACAGTTTTCAGGAAAATATTTGGGTTTTCTTTTAGAAAATGTTTGTATTTCCGGAAATAAAAAAGAAACCTAGGCATTCAAAGAAATAATTTGGGTGCCACTAATGAGCAAAGAAACGCACCTAACCAAAATATTTTGTATGGATAACAAAATTTATTTATTGTATATTAAAGACATGTTTTTTTTTTGAAGAAATGTCAAGAAATACCAGAAAAATTATTTGAATTTTTTATATTTTTTGTACTTAAAAGGTCAAAGTCGCGATTAGAAATGTCAAAATTCAAAACATTTAGGCAAAGAACCTGAAACAATTACGGGTTATGTAGAACAGATGTTCATTGATTGTTGTTGCCCTTACTTGGTTAAACTGGTCTATACTACATATAGATTTGGCGACTACTTCCCTGGATTCACTGTTGTTTTTACGCTGGCTATGTTCCTTATTTATAAAAACGAAAACAAACAGTCAGGCCAGAGGAGTAGTCTCCAAGTCTGTATGTAGAATAAATGTCGTAAGAAGTGTGTTTTACAAAGCCTTAGATTTCAGCTTCACCCACCATTGTGCTTTATCTTACTAAACTATTAGCAGAAAGTTCTATTCAGATACACCCTTTCTTTGATGCTTTGGCAGTAGTTTCAGTTATAGAGCTTTTGGTTTAATAGTCGATAAATTTTAGCGCATTTTTGTAGAAAAATTGGTTAATGAAAGGCAGCGAATTTTGAACTTTGGAAGGATTTCTTCAAATAAGCGTAAGCTAGGTCCCTAGAACACATACATATCCGGGGTTAGTTTAAGTTTTTATCTGTTGCAAGTTGTCCTTCTAAATTCTAGATATTCTAGGATGTTCTTCAACGTTTCTATAACCGTTTCCGCCGCCTGACAGCATCCTTAGCCTAACCGGTTACAGAAACGTGGAACATTCAAAAGGGCCACTTGCTCCACTTAGCTTACGCGCTGGCTACGTCCTTCACGTACAGAAACTGAACCGACCCAAAAAGATTTTTGATGTAACCATAACGGACAGTAGTAGTAGTAGTAGTAGTAATATGTTAAAATGTTAAATATTCAAAGATTTCAAGATGTTAAGTTCTCGAGCACCAATTACAGAAATATCTGCCCCTGTATCCCATAAAGCTTTAACTCCATAACAAAAACTGCAAATCCGTCACTGGGTGCAGTTGTTGGGTAAACTGTTTGGATAGGTGTATTGGCCACGAAAGTCAGCCCAGTTTTTTGCGAACATTTTGAATTTATGTTTGGGAAATGTTTGTGGTTTTTCTAACAAAAAGTTAATTTTATAAAATATGGTACCTTCTTTACTATAAAAGTTGTACTATGAACTAAATTGTGATGTCTGGCTGCGTCCAGACCTTTTTTTTTTAAATATTGCTGTTATAGACTACCAGTCACGATTTGGGATTTGTAGTTATATATTCTGTTTTTATGTTGCACCGCAGATTTTATGAGCCATATCACAGTTGCCCATTTGCATAGTTGACAGTGTATACATATACATCCTTATATAAAATGAGGCTCACAGAAAGTAAAATAAGGTAGGTTAAATAATCATTTCAGCAGATATTTTACTTCGACATCGTCACAACGTGTATTATTTTCACATTGTCACAGCGTGTGGAAGTATCGCATCGGCGACAAAAATTTTAATAATTTCTTTTCGCTTAAACGTCGTAAAAATTGTCAAAACATATAAAAAAACCTGATTTGGGAACGAAAATTCTTTTGGTCTGTCGCGGTCTGTCGGACTATCGGTCTGTCGGTCTGTTGGTCTGTATGTCTGTCTGTATGTAGCCACGATAACTTTAGAATGAATTTAGATATCGTCTTCAAATTTCGTATACAGTTAGCACCCGATAAACGAACGGTTCGGATTGTTTTTGGGCAAAATCGCTACAGGGGATAGGGGATGAATGGCGGATGATTTGATGGAAATTGACATTTTTTTCGTTAAAACTCGAGTGATATAACGTTTTTAGGTATTTTTTTTATGAGAAAATTTTCAATTTCATCAAACATCTGAATAGAATATCGGTGACAGAATTTTCGAAAGGTTTTTTTTTTGCTAAAACGGCGTAGAAAGTCTCTAAATATATAGAAAACTGATCTGATATTCTGTGCTGAAATTAGGGGTTTAATGTGTGGGGGTCGAATATCGGTGAGAAAAATTTCAGAATATTTTACGGCGTCGTATGTTACAAAACATATAGAAAACTTAATTTTATCACGAAAATGTTGTGTCTGTCGTTCTGTCGGTCTGTCAGCCTGTACGCCTGTCTGTTAGTAGGCGCAAGAACGTTCGAACCACTTGAGATATCATCTTCAAATTTGGTATCCAGTTGGCACCCGACAAAGGAATAATTCGAATTATTTTTGGGTAAGATCGCTTAAAGGGGTAAGGAATAAGTGAGCGGTGATTTAGTGAAAAATTGGAATTTTTTCGTTGAAACTTCAGTAATATAACGTTTCAGAAGTTTATGGGTGCAGGAATACAAATATTTTCTTTGTGGTCAAGTCATGGACCCTAAATTCATTTCATGATAATCTGTTTCTGTGGAGAGTAGATTATCACAGCGATATGGATGTTATGATTCAATTTGCACCACTATTGTTCTATTGTAGTATTTATTTTTTATTTTATTTAACATGTCCTATACTATGCATAATAGTTCTCGGATTAATAAATAAATACATTATCATTATTATTACGACCCCTCACTGCACTTATTACAATTTCTAATATCGTGAATTTTGACCAACAAAATCTCAACCACCCGGTGTGGGGTGCCAGTTTCTGTCAACTATCAAACTCTTCGAGAACCCTAGTTTTAATACCTCGTTACCGGCGTACCAAAATTTAAGACTTTCCCCTTAATAAGAACTATTAGAGGATTTACGATTATTCGAGTCCATTAAGCCTTCCCATAATAAAAGTCCAACTGGGATAATTTACAACCACTGTCCATCACACACGATATGGACAGTAGGATTAGCAGACAAACGCTACTTTCTATGGTAGTCAGTATTTTATCTTCGTATAAATTCAAGCCATAAAACAAAGATACATACTGATTACTGATTAAAACCTGGCCGCAACATGCGAGCGGACGGTGGACGTAACAGTTTATGAACGTCGTAAATGCCATAAACACCACTACATTCCTGCTGTATTCTGTACATGCAGGGGACATAAAACACACTGGCCGATCGCGACCATCCATGAATAACTGCTGTCCAGACCCGGGTGATGGCCACGGCTTGCTTGATGCCTGTACAAGAAGTGATTTAGTCCAAGTGAATGTAGTAAATCCACAAGCTGTTAATGCTTTGTGCATTGTTTACCTAGCTCTATATAAATGGCGCGGCAAATTGAATCATAACTTTCACATCACTGTGATAATCTACTCTCATCAGAACGACTTTTTCATTAAATTAATTTGGGTCTGATGACTTGATTACAAAGAAAATTGTCATTTAACCCTTCCATAAACCCAGACTTGAATTTCATGGGAATATATTAGATCTTTATTTATGTTTGTCGTTCTGTACCCATTAACTTCTAAAGCAATATGTTACTAGATCTTTAATGCACAGGTGTCAATTTTTCCCAATCAATATTTATTTCCTTTTTTCGGAAGCGACTTTACTCACAGACAATCAAAACTATCCGCTTGTGAACAGCTACCTGTGTATCAAAATTGATGCCAATGGCTCAATTGCAAAATAATTAATATAAATAATAATAATAATTTATACTAAAAGTCTTTATAAACATAATCAACCTTAAATGCGGACCATCTTGCTGTGCTATAGGGCTCTGGACTACGAAATGATAACACATGAATTAGAACCATAAAGCATTTCAGCCATCCTTTACACTATTTATTGTTTTTGACCATTCTGATTAGCCATCTTAAAGGCAAGCTCCTTCGAGACCTGTTTTGTCAAGCCATATAACTTATTGTTAAGGTCTTTGGCATGAAAAATACTTTGTTTTCCTTGATCTGGAGTAAACACACAAATATACACCTAGACCGACCTATCTTCTAGTAAATTTTCTTTAAAAAATCCCTAATGAGGAGATTGCGACGAATTGTGTTATGTGTTTAATCTAACACCAGTGAAATGCCAGTATCCCCTACTATGGAAAGTTAGCAAGGTTATTTCAGTTTTTAAGTCTGGCTTAAGGAAACTAGTTGAAAATTATAGACCTCTTTTGATACTGTGCGATTTTTCCAAAATTTTTTAGAGTACTTTGTATTCTAAAGTATTCTCACATGTACTGCATCTGATCATAAATAAACAACATGGATTTCAGCCGCGCAGGTCTACTGCTACCAACCTTGCTCTCTTTACTCAAGCCAGCGAAACAATCCATGCTGGTGGCCAGCTGGATACCATATATGCAGATTTTCAGAAGGCATTTGATAAGGTGGACCACACAGTTCTTTTGGAGAAGCTTTAAATGTGTGGTTTTTCTCTTGACCTAATTGAGTTATTTACATCTCATTTGACTGGAAGTGCACAATATGTGGTTTATGGTGGAAGCGAAAGTTTGTTTATGTCACCCTCTGGGGTGCCCCAGGGGGTCAAACTTGGGGCCTTTATTGTTTTTATTGTTTGTCAATGATATGCAGAAAACTGTAGCTGACTCCCATTGTTTGTTGTGTGCTGACTATTTAAAGATCTTTCGTGTTATTTCAAGCATAAGTGATGAAATTCTACAAAACATTGTTAATTTTACCGTCTCCTTATCTCTAACAATAACGGGGATAGCAATACATTCCCATCCACTTTGGGACACACTATATATATATATATATATATATATATATATATATATATATATATATATATATATATATATATATATATATAACTTTTTCGGATATCGGTTTTAAGGGCTTTTGCACTTTTTTTAATTTTAGAATTCGTCGTTGCCTCAATAAAACGGATTTTAATGACAACTTGTTAATAACAAGTGACATTAAATTAGATAGTTATTACAAGAGCAATTCTAGAAAAGGATATTTTAGAAAATTGCAAGATCGTTTATTTTTGTGAGTAATATTGATTAATGATTTGTTATGAATGTGGAAAAAATAAATAACCTTTCTGAGTAGCGACTCTGCCATTGGTGTAACGACCTAAAGTTTGTTAGGGACCGAAAGAAGAATCTATGGATAAAAGTTACTAAATATTTTAATTTTAGTGATACACGCCATTTTCCGAAGCAGTGTAGTCTAAAAGTCCTATTTATGGTGAAAAGCTATATAAATCTTGATGCTTGGAGGATGCTTATGAGAAGGTGTATTAATGTTCGCACTCAGTGGCGTACAACATGGGTGTACATAACTCAGAGATGAAGAGAAATGCCTGCATGTGAGCTCGTTGAGGCCGTAAAGCTGTCAGAACCGAAGGCGGAAGCACTCTCGGCTGTTAGAGAGACGTTGGAACGGGCCTCTGAATTACCGTGCAACGCATCTTATATAGGCGGTAGACATCGTTCGAGGGCCTCTGGTAATGGACCAAAGGTGAGAATGGCTGCCTAAATAAAGAAATACTGATCCTGTCGACAGACAAATTAGTAGTAGGGTTCCATTTAGATATATACGAGGAGCTGTCAGTAAATATCTGAATGGGCTCCACGCCTAAAGTTATAATTTTATCGGTGGTCAGAAGGTAAGATTGACCGTTAGCACATCTTTCCTCCTGCATTTTTTTTGGAAACCATCTCTGGTAGTCTGTTGCCATATATTATCTTTATGAGTCTCTACCGGTCCAATTGTTTTAGTTATATGTTATATATCAGTGTAATTTTCACACCCATTTATGCACATATTTCTTTAATTTGCATTTTTAATGAATTTTCTTAAAAAAGTACACTAATGAGGAGATCGTGACTTTTGCATTTTTCATTTTTCATTTTTTTTAAATGACTGCGAACTAGGACCCCTAGAACACATATCACAGGTCAGTTTCGATTATATATATATATATATATATATATATATATATATATATATATATATATATATATATATATACATACAGACTTGGAGACTACTTCTCTGGCTTCACTGTTGATTTTCGTTAGTGAAGGACGTAGCCAGTGCGTAAGCTAACTGGAGCAAGTGGCCCTTACCATTTCTGAATGTTCTAGGATGTTCTTCAACGTTTCTGTGACTATAGTTTCGCTGCTTGACAGCATTTTCAGACAGATTAAAATTGAATTAGTACGAAATCATGACAACTACAAATAAAGATCTGTTGCTATGTTATGATATGATGCTTTGATCAAAAAATTTATCAAATTGAAAATAAAAATGAAACACAGATGACAGATGAGGCTTTCAAAATGTCTACGTGATGTATGTCAATATTTAACATAAAAATAGAACTAGCCTATAATAACTATGATAACAATTAGAACAAAAAACTAACTAAACAATAACAGTATAAATGCCGTCTCTATACAACGAAAATATCGACATACATCAACTAATTATCTTATTACAACTTTTTTGAAAGAATAGTTAAATTTATTTTCTTTGACTTATTTAATTAGAAAGAAAAATATCCACGAAAGGGGAATTCATTAAATCAGTTTGGTCGTTTAAAACAAGGTAGCTATTGTCGTGTGTGTGCTTTTTGACATCCAAAGCTTCAAAAAAGTCGAGTTTACGCTTGTCATTATAAAAATGTTGTGGTTGTATGCGGTTATTTATTGTAGGTCTATGTTCGGTACCAATAATATGTTTTGCAAATGTAGATTTATCAGCATGGTTATTTCTAAATGCAGAAATATGTTCTTTGTATCGGGTGTTAAAATTTCTAGAAGTTTGACCTATGTAGATTGGGTTACAATGTGTACAAGCTAATTTATAAACTCCAGCTTCTGTCAGGAAACAAGATTTTTCTTTAGCGTTAAATAGTAAATCACGTGTCGTGTTGTAAGATTTAAAAAGCTACTTTTGTATTTGTACAGGTATTTAAAATTTTTGAAATGTTTTCTGAAATGGTTCCAAAATAAGTTATCGAAACGTATCTGTTGTCTTCTTTGTCTCCAGTATTTGGATAAGTTAAATTAATCGCTAACTGGTAGGTATTCTTTTCTCTCGATCATTTTATCTATTATTTTAACAGCGTAGCCGTTATTAAATGCTCTTTGCTTAATTATTGAAATTTCTTTTTCAAAATTATTTTGTGACATAGGTATTGAAAATGCACGATGTATCATAGAATGGTAGGCTGAGAGCTTTTGTGAAAAAGGGTGACATGAATCGTATGGTATGGTTGTATCAGTGTAAGTTAGTTTCCTATGTATTGAAAAGTCAAATGAATTATTTTCTAACTTTCTAATTGTTAAGTCTTAAAAATTTATACAACTGTTACCTTCTTCTTCTAAAGTAAACTTAATATTTGTGTGAGAGTTATAAATAAAATTTAAAAATTCATTTAATTCTGTATGACTACATTGAAAACATGCTAAAATATCATCTACGTATCTGTACCAAAAGACAATATTATGCGAAATTTTTGATGTTAAAATTTGGTTTTCTAAATTTTCCATAAATATGTTGTCTAATAAAGGTGACAATGGACTACCTATAGGTAGACCTTCATTTTGCATATCAATTTTATTATTAAATTTAAAATAGTTTTGTTTTATACATTCGTTGAAAAGATTCATTATTGCTTGTCTTTTTATAACATGTACGTTCTTTTCTATTAAAACGTTTTCTAATAGCAGTAAACATTCTCTAGGGGGTATTTTAGAATACATGCTACAAACATCAGCTGAGACTAATTTACTATTTGTGGGAATAATTAAGTTATTTAATTTTTGTGTAAGTTCATAAGAATTCTTAACTGAATATTTTGGAAAATAATTGTATTCTCTAATAATTGAAACCAGTTTGCTCGCTATCTTATGATTAGGTGTATTAACATAGCTAACTACTGGCCTCACCGGTATATTTGGCTTATAAGTTTTCAGGTAGCCATACATTTTGGTGGTTGTGGGCTTTTATATAAAAGATATCTCTTTTCTTGTTGACTAAACAGAGACACATTTTTAAGTTCATTTTTTAGTTTTGTCTGAAATGCGTTTGTTGGGTCTCTCCTAATTTCTGTTAAATTTTCTGTAGTAATAAAATCATTAATTTTAATGTTATATGCGTCCCTACTTATAGCTACAGTTGTATTTCCTTTATCGGCTTTAGTAAAGACTAGATAATGTCTAATATTTTATGCTGAACAGATTTTAAAATTTGAGTTTCGTTAATTTGACGTTTGTCATATTTTAGATAAATGTCTTAAAAATTTACATATTTTTAATCCTTCATATTGCCTTATAGATCTGTAGCAGATACAATCCAGTTACAAAAACTTAAATATAACGTCAAGGAACAAGAGAAAAAGATCCATGACCTTGAAGGTCAAGTATCAAATTAGCAAAGAATTTATGAGAAGCAAGTGAAACGCTATAATTTAAGAATTTACGGAATGGGAAACAACGACATGACTGAGGACCACGGAAATAATATCGTTAATACATTGAATGATAGACTTCAACTGAGTATAAGTTGAAGAATGTTATAAAGTGGGAAGAAAACCCAATGACGGTGCAGAAGACCGGCGGCCAGTAATTTTGAGGTTGGGCACTTACAAATTAAAAAGATTGTTATTAAGGAAGCGGAGATTATTGAATGGAACTCGTATTGTAGTGAATGAAGATTTATCACAGCAAACACATCAACTGTTAAAAGATGCCATTAGAAAATTTGGGAAAGAAAAAGTATGGACATATGATGATGTTTTGTGTGTAAAATTTAAGAATAAAGTTCATAAAATCCGAAATACACAGGACTACAACGCGGTTCTTGCCGATATGACATCTTAAATTATTAGAACGCGCATATTATAACTTTTATAAGTACATATGTTTGGAGCTTATCGGAAACCGATAACCATCACATTTAATTAATCTCGAGCATACAGACATTGGGACTTTCTCTTATCGCATCTTGTAATCCTCACCCAGATAATATTTTGTAATTATTAATATTATTTTATTTATTTCTCTTGTTTGCCTTTGCTTTTATATCGTTTTTTATATTATATTTTTGAGTAGTACGTTAAATTGTATCTTTTAATAATAGTTTTGATTTATATATACGTATAGTTTGGTTATGTTTTGTTTGTATAATAAATATTTTTCTGTTTGTATACATGTGTATACAAGTGTATATATTTATATATATTGTATGTGTATATAGGATGATGTAAATTCTCAATGGTAGAGAGGCCTAGAAAGTGATATCATCAATTAAAATTAATGGAATGTGATTTTTGTTCACTTATATATGTATTTATTTTTATGTTTTAATCGTAGGTGATTCGTTTAGGATAGGCATATTAATATTAGATCACTGACTGGTAGTTCCGACACTCTTGCCCGGTATCTCCATCAGGGGGCCTATGATATAGTGGGTGTCACGGAGACGTGGATGCGTTGGGACATTGTGGATGAGGTTGTCACAATTTCGGGTTATTCGTTAGTGTACAAAGACAGGTTGAGTAGAGGAGGTGGGGTATGTCTTTATGTTAAGAATTCTGTAGCTTATGATGTTGTTACTATACCTAATGATGGAGTGACAGAACAACTCTGGATTAGGGTGGAGGCTAACGGGTTCTCGTCCTGTATTGGTTGTATTTATAGGCCTAATTTTCACACCTACCCTCAGTTTATGGCAAACTTTGAGAACAGTTTATACACAGTAATTCCAATATGTAATGGTATTGTCATCGTGGGTGATTTAAACATCAATTTTCTTAATGACAGCTCACAATCTTTTGCAAAACTGTGTGCATCTCTTGGTCTAGTGCGAATTGTGGATGCACCGACTCGTATTACTCAGAGGCCCGCTTTCCTTATTGACATAATTTTGATCAACAATGAGTCTCTCCTTAGTAGTGTTGGTGTGCTACATCTTCCTGACTTATCAACTGATCATGATTTTGTCTATTGTGAGTTGACAACTCAGATCCCCACAGCGGATACGGAATCTTATCTTAGGCAAAATTTGCATGAGATTGATTTGGTCCAACTTGAGTCTGAGTTGTGCGCAATTTCGTGGAGAAATATCTATGACCTAGAGCACCCGGATGATAAGATGTTGTTTTTGCATGACCGTTTAACTACATTACTGGATAGACACGCACCACTTAGGGTGTACACTCCAAGAAATCAAGACAAAGGTTGGTTAACCGACGGTTTAAAGAGGCTAATGAAGTTGCGCTATAGTACCTTGCTGAAGTTTAAGCAAAGTAGCAATCAAAGTACTTTTACTTATTACAAGCAGTTACGTAACTTAGTTACTTCTATGGTCAAAACTGAAAAAAGGCTTATTTTGAACATAAGCTGTCTAATAGTGCAAATCTATGGAAATCTTTAAAAAATATAGATATTAATCCGCGGCAAAAGAGCAATAAATTCTATTACAGTGAACCTATCTGATGTTGAGAAGTTAAACAAGTATTTTATTGACTCCATTCCAAAGATTAATAATGCGCAGGTAAGTCAGACCGCTAGGGATACAAAAAAAATTGTAAATTTGAGTTCCCATTTAAATTTAGTGAGGTGTCAGAAATAGAGGTACTCGATTATTTAAATTCGATTAAATCAAAAGCTGTTGGATCTGATGGTATTTCGTGTACATTTCTCTTGCTCTGTTGTGCGTTTATTCTTCCATATATTACGCATGTGATGAATGCTTGTATAAGAACATCCTGGTTTCCCACTGAGTGGAAAAATCTAAGGTGATACCGACTGCAAAGTCAGCACGTGTTAAAAAGTTTTGTGATCTTAGGGCTGTAAGCATTTTGCTAGTGTTGTCAAAATTTTTAGAAAAAGTAATGAACGAGCAGCTGAAGTCCCATATACATAAATACAATATACTACCTCAAAGACAGTCTGGTTTTCCAGCAGGGTATAGCTGCGCTACAGCTATGCTGGATATTGTGGATGATATATTTTCAGCAGTGACAATCTTTCCATCTTAGAATTTATAGAACTGGGTAATTCTGCAATGAAAATGGCGGAAAACTACTTAAGTGATCGTTCGCAGAGGGATTTTTTTGAGAGAAAAGCTTTCTGACGACATACCTTTGAAAACAGGAGTACCGCAGGGATCTATCCTAAGTCCTCTATTATTGTTTCGGCTGCCTATAGCTGGAAGTTACATTTTAGCTGGTGTTAAATGTAGGTACGTGGAAGTTAATTAGACTCAGTATGTTCTTGTGATCTATGAAATTGCTAATGAGTATAAATAAGTGACATATTTTCAAATGTTTTATCCAATAATCTAAGGTCTTTATATCTGTGTAAAGTAACAGCTCATGATAATCTGAATGTCTTGATGGATAAAAGCCATCAACCATGTAAAACAATGGTTTGATGAATTTCCTCTGCACCCGCTTAAGATTATTGCTATGGCATCCATAAAACGGTGCCCACACCACCCAAACATATTCCAGTTTGCAAGACTTGATGTATTCTTACGTAATGGTAGCCAGTCTCCTATAATATTGAGAAATGCACGACATGGTCTCCATCTCTCTGGTACATTTCACAATGTTCCAGGAGGCTGACTACCATAGCCGTATTACTTTATAAGTGTGTTCTCGCTGTGATTGGTATAGCGCACTGAAAAGCTCTATTTGCAGCTAAACCGGTCTACGTTTTTAATTACGGTGAGAATACATCTAGCCTTACATTGTCTCTGTATTAGGGAAGAAATGTGCCAGGGCTGACAATTTACAAAATTGTTACTTGGTTGTACACAGTCTCTATCTATAACATTTGGTGATAACTAGAGCTGTCGTGACAACATACTACCTGGTTCCGCACCGAGATGGCGACCCTGTCGTATATCTCACAATGATATTCCAGTATACCTCGTACATATGCATAATGTAAAGACCTTAGTGCATGAACGCTCCTAGATTCTAGACCATAGCGGAAAATGAAACTCGCCATCCTTAGTGAGCTATTAACAATATGCTCTATGTTAGACTTAAAGATCAACTGCATATCAGATAGTACACCTAAATCTCTAATTGTGTGAAAACGCCGTAGTGTTCTATCATTGATTTAATAAGTTCCATTTTTTTACTGAATGTTACAACTTTACATTTATCAACGTTAAGATAAAGTTTGTTTGGCTTGCACCATTCTGCTACCTTATTTTAATATTTCTAAAGATTTTCACAATCTTTTTGTGGTTGAATTTAATAAATATTTTAAGGTCATCGCCATATATCAAAATGGTTGAATCAATACCCTCCACAATATCGTTGACAGATGTAACGAACAGAAGGTGTACAAAAACACTGCCCTGAGGCACGCCACTTGTCGCACTATACATGTCAGATAGTTAGCCTATGTGAGACAAATAATATGTTTTGTCAGTAAAATAGTCATGGGACAGTGTTGTTCACTTGTCATGCACACCTATATGTTTTAGTTTCTTTATAATCCTGGAGTTAATCGGAAGCCTTGGAAAAATATATGTTTCTAGATAACATTCAGCTAACTTCTACTATCGAGTGCTGTTGATACTGCCCCAAATTTACAAGAGATTTGTTATTGTGGAGTAACCACCTACCAAGTTGATAACTGGATTATTTTTTTTAAATTTAACAACACACCACGAGGGATTACAGCCTAAATACTATCGTACCGTGGGTGTTGACAAGGAGGAAAGAGGCAACTTGTTAATTCTGGACTTGAAGGTTTGGAGGTTCGGAGCAGAAGGAAAAACATGTGCCGGCAAGGAATTCCACAACTTGGAAGTCCTCGGGACAAAAGAGCGGGCATAACAAGATGTTCTATGTCTGGTGACAGTAAAAGGGTGCATTCGCTCTGTTCCCCTGGTAGATCTGTTGGGGGCAGCAGGTGGGGGAACTATGGAGGAAAGCTCCTCTGAGCAGTGCCCGTGCAGATATCTATAAAAGAGAGAGAGGTCACCAACGGCACGTCGGTGGGCAAGGGATGGCAGCCTTTGGGTGAGGGTAGGGTAACCGATGAGACGTATAGCTCTCTTTTGAATGGAGTCCAGGATAGCGAGTGTAGAAGCGGCAGCTGCACCCCAGATCTGGGAGCAGTATTCGAGGTTTGTCCTTATTTGTGAAGTATATAAGGTATAGAGATTAGCTGGTGAAAAGTATTTGCGAGCCCGGAAGAGGAAACCTAATTTCTTAGCAGCCGCTTCTGCAATTGATGTGACATGTCGGTGCCAGTTAAGATTTCGATCCACAGAAATGCCAACAAGAGAAAAGGACTCATTACTTTGAATAACTTGGTTGTTCATTGTGATGGGTCTAGGGCTGGTGTATCTCTTATGAGAAAGAAAGCAAGACTGAGTTTTGGTGGGGTTGAATTGTACAAGATTTCTACTTCCCCAGTCTAATATTTTTTGGAGATCCACGGAGACAGAACCCTCCATGAGTCTGCGATCCTCATCTAACTGGGCTAAAGAGACAGGCTTAGAATATTGTATATTTGAGTGGAGTGTGCTGTCGTCCGCGTAACTGTGAACTGGGTTGGATGTGCTAGAGAGGAGGTCATTGATGTGGAGAAGAAACAACGTAGGGGCTAAAGCTGAACCTTGAGGAACTCCTGCATTAATTGGATACAGTTTAGAGGAATGGCCATCCACAACAACAGAAATGTTCCTGTTGGAGAGGAAATTTGCTGTCCAGGTACAAAGTTTTGGTGGTAGGCCATAGGCCGGAAATTTATTAAGCAGCGCTGCGTGCCAGACCTGGTCGAATGCTTTGGATATGTCTAGAGCAACAATCTGAGATTCACCGTGTAGTTCCATAGACTTGTTCCAAGAATGGGTGACAAAGGAAAGGAGGTCGGCAGTCGATCTGCGCTGACGGAATCCATATTGCCTGTCGTGGATTAGACTGTGTTTTTCAAGAAATTTAAGTAATTCGGTGTTTATATACTTTTCCATCACTTTAGAGACGACTGAAAGGAGAGAAATAGGCCTGTGGTTGCTAGGAAGCGCTTTGGATCCTTTCTTGGGGATGGGTTGTACTCGAGCAGTTTTCCAGTTACTAGGGAATATGCCTTTATTGTAAGATATCTGAAACAGACGAGTCAGAACAGGAGCAAGTTCTGGTGCGCAATTTTTGAGAACAATTGCCGGGATCTCGTCAAGGCCAGAGGCTTTCCTGGTATTAAGAGAAGAGAGCATCTTTCGTACCTTTTTAGTTTTGAAAATGATATCCGTCATTTTATGTGCGACATTGGGGACTGTTGGTGGTTGAACATTTGGAGGTGGGTTGAGAGTAGAATTGCTGGCGAACAACGAAGCAAAAAGTTCAGTCTTGCCTAGGGCGGTAGAAATAATTTCATCCCCTGAGACAAGAGGTGGGAACGTGCTTTTGCAGAAATTATTTCCAATAGATTTAGCAAGAGTCCAGAAGGGTTTGCTGTCGTTGGAGCTTGAGAGGACTTTGTTTTTGATGTGGTTATTAAACGAGTTTTTTGCCTCAGAAAGAATGCGGACATAGCGGTCTCTTGCGTCGTTAAATGCTTGACGATTTTCTTGACTGGGATTGTGTAGAAGCGTTTTGTGAGCTTTGATCTTTTCAAGTCTGGCCTTGTCACAGGATTTAGAGAACCAGGGCTTTTGAGTGGCTGAAGAGGTTTTCTGTGTACGTGGAATAAATAATTCCATGCCAGCTTGGATAATTTCGGTGACATTTTGTGAGATATCAGAGGGGTCAGGATGAGAGAAGCAGACAGACGCCCATGGAAATGAGGAAAAGTAATCCCGCATTTCGTCCCAGTTTGCGGAGTTGTAGTGCCAAACGATACGTGGGTGTGATGACTGTGTGACCTCGGGTTGCATTGCGCAGGAAGCAGTGACCATGCCGTGGTCTGAGCGACCAAGGGGGGCGGTGACTGATATGTTATAGCACTCAGGTTTTGTAGTAAGAAGGAGATCCAAGGGATTTGAGCTGTGTGTTGTTGTCCCATGTGATACGTGATGGCTAGGGTTATGGGCTACAATTAACTCAAATAATTAAATAAAGTTAGGACCAATTGAAGTTTGCCTTGAGTTCCAATACCTGCTTTATTACCAGTTTTACGGACAACGCAGGATTCCGATTGATCCAATAAGTGGTGAGTTCAGTGTTAGGCAGCATTAAGTTAAATAAATTACTTGATGGTTTGGCAAGGCATGTTATGTAATATCCGCGTTAACGTAGGTTTAATTTTTTTGCGGGCCTGGATAATACCTTCTTTCGACACAAAATTGAGAACAAACACTGTTTTAGATTGATTGTTCAACCCGTCACCGGATTACCAAATACCTGCCTAAAACAGTCAAACATATTAAAAATTTCGTTTGGATTGTCATACCACTATTTATTATAATGCATCAGTCCTGTAGTATTCTTATTTGAAGTTCCAAAATTTGAAGAGATCTGATACCAAGTTATTAGCACATTGTTTAGTATAGTTCGAGTTCGCGAAAGATATGTTCGCTTTTATTTGTATTCTCATAGATATCAAATCTGCAGTTCGTTTAAATTGTCTGAAGCTACTTCACTTTGTGAACTGGCTCCAGTGTAAAATAATAACAAATTTACAACTGGTCAATGTTTTTATGGAAATTGCGATACTTTTCATTTACCAAGTGTGGCACTTTTGTGACTCAACCCTGTATATTTGCTGCCTCCATAGGTGTCGAAAGACGAAAAGACAGATTCTGACACAACAGCGTTTGGCGTTAGTAAATTTGATTAGGTGACACATTTGTGTCAGCTGTGATGTTAAGTTATAACTTCAATATAGCGAAAACGACCGGTGGAATGTGTAAGTATTACCCCGCTTTCTAACAACTTTATGGTAAAAGATGTTTACACATCTACCACATACATTAGCTATTCGCCTTCACGCGTTCCTTATGAAACCGTAAATTACTTCCAACTACTCTGTGTTCGGGTTACAATATATGGCAATAAATAGAGCAAAATGTTAATTTGTTGATACTTGGAGGTCTCCGACACCTATTCCTTCCTGCTCAGTAATTTTTACTAATCTTTAAAGAGGATAGCACCACAGAAATAAAACAGTTATACAAAATATACACGTGAGATCAAAAGTTTGGTTAACTACGTGAAGATAGTTGCAGCAAGGTATTCTTTTTAGTAATATATGATATTATTAAATGTTATTTATATATTTTGACCCATTACGTACATCAGTATTTTTAAGATCATGTGCTCCTTTGGAATGAAAACAAAATGCGACACAATTCTCAATCTGCATCTCGACCCTTTGGATCAAATATTCAAAATGAAAATAAAACTTATGCCTATAGAATTATTACTTCCTCGTAGTCACTACGTGGAAGTATGGCATCGGCGACAAAAAATTGTTTTCGCTTAAACGTCGTAAAAAGTGTCAAAGCATATAGAAAACATGATTTGGGAACGCTTTTTTTTGTCTGTCGATCTGTATGTCTGTCTGTTTGTAGCCACGATAACTTTAGAACGAATTGAGATATCGTCGTCTAATTTGGTACACAGTTAGCATCCGACAAACAAATGGTTCGGTTTGTTTACTCTAACGCACTTGCTGCGTCCAGACTTTTTAGTGAATTTTCTTTAAAAAAAATTCTGCAATGAGGAGATCTCGACTTTCGAATTTTGAAAAAATTTCTTCAAATGTCCGAGAACTAGGCCCCCAAGGTCAGTTTCAATTTTTATATATATTATATTATATTATATTATATATATATATATATATATATATATATATATATATATATATATATATATATATATATATATATATATATATGTATGCGATTTTGATCAAATTTGAACATACCTTCCTTTTGCAAGTGGCTTGGATAAGTTCGTTAGTCGGGAAAATCGGCTCACGTTTTCCTGGAAAATTTTGTGTTTTCTTTCGAAAAAAATATATTTCCGGAAATAACAACGTAAGGGCAACCAAATTTAGCGAACTGGTTTCTGTCATAAAGTGTATATTGTGTACCAAAATTGAGATCTCTATCTTAAAAGACAAAAAAGTTATAGGTAAATTAATTTTTAATTAATTAAATCTGATTCAAAAAAGTTAAAAGGTCAAAATTTATTGAGTACGAATGGGAGAAAAAATACTACAAGAAATGACTAACAAGCTCCTAGACATGTGTCTAAGTCGTTACTCTCCTTGATTTCGTAATAAAAAAAAAATCTATTGTTAATCGAAATATTTTGTGTAAATTTTAAAACATTGAACCAATGTATTACGGGATATAGCTGCTAGTAGACACATGTAGAGCATAGCTTAGTGGCCTAAGTCACTCTAAATCGGATAATAAAATGCAATTAACTCCTGCATGACGAGTTCGAATCCTACTTAGTGACTTTACTTTTTTCAATTTTTTTAAGTCTCATTTCACTTTACCGTTATCTAATCAGATTATTGTTATTCGGATGAATTTTTTAGCTAGTTTTTGTATAAAAATAACTAGGCAAAGAGGACATGAAAGTTTTAAGTGTGCGTGTGTGTGTTTTGTTTCTTTAACGTCGGCCTATTTCCGCGACTTTGGTCAATCACCGACGCCAGAGAGCAGTTTCACCTCACTATCCTGGAAATTTTGCCAAACCCCAGCCTCTCTGTAAGGAGGGTAGGGATCTTTAACGTGTCCAACATCGCATGGACACGGGACCGACGGGTTTACGCCCCCTCCGAAGGGCGGAACGTGCAGACATTCAACTTGCTCAGATACAATGCCAGACCCTCGGCTAATGTTGATGTTACAGTTTGTACTGAAAAAGTGAAAGGAGAACCCTGGAATCGAACCTAGTACCCTTCGATTCAGAGGCACACGTTCTTACCACTGAACCACCGAGGCTCTTGAAAGTTTTAAATACTTAATTCAATTTGAATAGCATATCGGGTTGCTTATTCTTGCCCTCACTTAGTGAAACAGTCGTAGACTTTTCCCGTGGCTTCAGAAGTGCTTGTTTTAGTAAATTTTTAAAAAATCACAAACGAGGAGATCCTGACTTTTGAATTTAGAAAAAAAAAGTCTTCAAATGATTGCGAAATAGGCCCACTAGAACTCATATCCAGGGTCAGTTTCAATTATATATATATATATATATATATATATATATATATATATATATATATATATATATATATATATATATATATATATATATATATATATATATATATATATATATACAGGCTGAACAATTGACCAAAATTTAGGTCTGTAAGTTTAAAGACAAAAAGTTAGAGGCATTTAAAGAAAAAACGAGGTTTTTCTCAAAACGTAATAACTCGCGATTTGAAACGTCAAAATTGGCAACATTTAGGCAAAGAACCTGAAAGAAATACGGATTATGTAAAGAGTGTTCTGCAAAGCCTTAAGTTTCAGCTTAAACCATCATTGCCCTTCATTTTAATAAAATATTTCCAGAAAATTCATTTCAAATAGGCACTTTCTCTGGTGCTTTGTAAGTAGTTTTAGTTAAATTTATGGTTTAACGGTCTATAATTTTTAGCTAATTTTCATAAAAAAAATTCGTTAATGAGCAGACCGCGGATTTTGAATTCTAAAAAGATTTCTTCAAATGAGCGCAAACTTGGCCCCCTAGAATCGATATCCGGGTTTACTTTCTGTTTACATATATACAGTGTGACGCATTTCTACGGTAAAGCTCAATATAATTGTTATTATGCAAGATACGATAAAAAATTGTATACGTTACTTATAGGGTGTTTTGAGCTGCATCTTATAAAATTATTTTGACAACCACAGGATGGCCCATAAGTCGTTGGTGATACCTACATTTTTTTTAACATTCCTTATTGCATTTTTTTTCATCGAAATATGATGTTTGTAAAAAAACGATTAGTTTTAGTAGCGACTTTTCATTAAACGCTTCAAAATTCAATAACTCAATTCGCTATTAACCTAAGGTTCGTCAGCTAGGAAACGAGTTTTCTCTGAAATGCTTTAAGTTTATTTTTAGATTTTTTTTGTACATTTTTAAACAAGTTATGTTGGTAAAATATGGTATATTGTTCCTACTATATAGGTTATACCGGTGACCAAATTGATTCCTGCTTGCATTAAAAAGACATATTTTCTATTAAAAATATTTTAAGAAAATTCACTTCCAGAACGCATTTGCTGCATCCACACTTTTTAATTTAGTTTATAGAGAGGTAATGACTATATCTATGAAAATCGTGTTTTTACAAAATTTAACTTATATATTACTTACCATCAAACTACACAAATTTAATATGCTGAGATTCGGTTTGATTGATAATTGCAATCCCAGTTTTTCTGGAATGAAATTTTGGATGATTTTTAAAAAGCCACTGTTGTTGGTCGAAGAGGATATTATTGTGATATAAAGTTAAATATAATGAACAGACATTGATATATTACCTTACATTTATTGGTTTCTAGTCAACAAAGAGTCAAAATAGTGCTGCAAATTGAAACATAATTTCCACATAGCTGTGATAATATAGTCTCCTCAGAAAGACTATCTCATGAATTGGATTTGGGGTCCATGACTTGACCACAAAGTAAATAATCGTATTTCTGTAGTCATAAACTTCTAAAACATTATGTTACTCGAGTTTGAACGAAAAAATATCAATTTCTACCAAATCACCCCTCATTTATCCCCTAACCCGTGAAGCGATCTTACCGAAAAATATTTCTACGCGTTCCTTTGGCGGATGTAACAAAGAAAATAATCATATTCCTGTAGTCATCAACTTCTGAAACATTATGTTACTCGACTTTGAACGAAAAAATCTCAATTTCTACCAAATCACCCCACATTTATTCCCTAACTCGAAAAGCGATCTTAACCAAAAACATTACTACGCGTTCCTTAGACGGGTGCTAACTGAATACCGAATTTGAAGATGATATCTTAATTCGTTCAAAAGTTATTGCACCTATTAACAGACTGACGCACAGACCGATCGACAGACAGACAAAAAGATTTTGTTCCAGAATCATGTTATCTACATGTTTTAAAACTTTTTACGTCATTTTAGCAAAAACCGAAATGTCACTGATATTCCATCACCACAGATTCAACCCCTAATTTTGTTTCAGCACAGAATACCAGATGTTTGATGAAATTGAAAGTTTTCTAATAAATAAACCCTATATATGGCTTGAGTTTGAACGAAAAAATGTAAATTTTCACAAAATCACCACCCATTCGTTCCCTTCCCCCAGGAGGGATTTTACCCAAAAACAACAAGAATCGTTCGCTTGTCGGGTGCTAACTGTATACCAATTTTGAAGACGATATCTTAAATCGTTCTAATGTTATCGTGGCTACAAAAAGACAGACCGACAGACAAAAAAAATTCGTTCCCAAATCATGTTTTGTGTTTTGTCACTTTTTGCGACGTTTAAGCGTACAAAAAATGTTGGAAATTTGATACCTCCACACGTATTGACAATGTGGAAGTAAAGCTTGATTGACATATTAAATTGATAGATAGAGAAAATATACTTTTAGATAATTGTATAAAAATAAGCTTCTTTGTTCCGTCGTTAATTTCGACACCTTTTTTGCCACACGCACGTGCCGACTACGGACACCAAAATACAGTTGGTCACCCTGAGCACGTCAAGGAATGATGGTCAACCCAAAAGGTGTCACCCTGAAGATTTACCTTTTCGAACGGCGGTCTGATTGGCTAGAGAGGCCGCCTACCCCTTCTCGACCCCTAGAGCCGGGAAGACTTCGGAATCAAGAACCCTGCAAAAGCCCCATTTTATCGATGATCGTGCTATAGTGCAGTTTACTCATCAATTCAAGTCCTTCTTTGTCCCCTGGGCATTAGGCAAACAGGCCCGTAGCAGCCACCTAACATTATGAAAAGTGTTAGAAACCACTTGGACCATTGGGCGAGGCTGAGCCTTGTTCCGATTTAAGTGCTACAAACTGCGCGTACCAGAGAATGAGGCAGCTCCTTATTCTCCGTCTGCTCAACAAGTAATTTACTCTGTGAAGAAGGGCTGTTCCCGAACGACATCGGACTGTTCCTCGTTCGACACATCTACGACATCCCAGGAAAGAAAGGTATTTTATTTGTATTATATCACTTCTGCTAAATTATTGTCTGTGTAAATTTGCCTATTGTGCAATAAATTCATTTAAATAACTCGCGTTAATGTTTTCTTTGCCATCTAACCCTTGATGTACATGCAGCCGTTCAATTTAACGTAATCAATTAAAGCTATCGAAGAACGTACCGAATCAACGGTACATTCTCAAATTTAACATATGTGAGTGCGCAGAGAAAGAGATGGCATTAGAATGTTATGTCTCCATCAGCCATAGACTAAATTTAACATAAATGGGTTTAAATAGGTTCAGGTAAGTGGCGTTTTTAATTGCAAAACTTTTGAAAATTCGTTAACGTAGCGCGCTTGCTGCTCCAGGCTTTTATAATATAAACCTATGCACCAAATCTATTTGCCATAGCTTTAATATTTTCGGAGATACAAGAATTTTCCCAAAGGAAATCCATAATCTTTCCGCAAACACTGGTCAGGTTTTCTTGGTACACAAGCCTAAGCCACTTACAAAATAAAGGTATTAACCAAACTGCATCAAAATTGGCCTATACTTTTTTGAGTTATTGGTGTGATGCACACACACATAATAAAACTAACCCCGGATATGGGTTCTAGAGGTCCTAAAATGAGGAGAAAGTTTAAAAAATACAGCAAAAAGTCTGGACGCAGCAAGTGCGTTATGGTAGTCAATTTCCTAGAAATGATCTGGCACCAAATATTTTTTATAACTTTTTTTCTTGTAACATGGAAATATAAATTTTGGTATATAGTTGACTTTTCATATCATAAACTTAACGTACCACATTTGGTTACCATTGGGTTTTGTTTTTGGAGTTAAAAATTTTTTTTACACAGAAAACCCAAAATTTTCCCGGAAAACCTAGTCAAATTTTCTTGTCGATCAATCTTATCCAAGCCACTTATAAAAGGAAGGCACTGTAACTAAAAAAATATTGGGCCGATGTTGATAAAATTTGGCATGTGCCTTTCTTTTATATATAAACATATAAAAATTGCAAGTGACTTTTAATTTAAACAGACGTCGAAGAGCGGGTTTAGAGATCCTAATAAGAGCCTCGTGAGAGAACGTGTGCCTCTGAACCGAAGGGTACTCCTTTCACTTTTTCAATAAAAACTGTAACATTAACATCAACCGAGGTTCTGGCATCGTATTTAAGCAAATAGAATGCCTGCGCATTCCGCCCTTCAGAGGGGGCGTAAAGCCGTTGGTCCCGTGTCCATGCAATGTTGGGCACGTTAAAGATCCCTACCCTGCTTACAGAAAGGCTGGGGTTCGGCAAAATTTCCAGGATAGTGAGGTAAAACTGCTCCCTGGCGTCGGTGATTGGCCATAGTCGCGGAAATAGGCTGACGTTAAAGAAACAAAACACACACACAGATCCTAATACAAGCTCATTTGAAGAATTTCTCTCTTTCTATTATCATAAAAATATTCAAATCTTGTGCTCTAGCTCCTTTGTAGAAAAAAACTTTGAATGCCACAAACTCAATTTTCTAAGACGCTAGAAAATTGAGATTTGGTGAATCTAGGTGCCGTGAGTCTTTTTAAAATAAACGTTTATTACAAACTTCATGAAAGTTACTAAATATTTCTAGAAAAAAATTTAATTCATGTTTAGAAAAGGACTGTATCTGCCAAATTATAAACGTGGCAGGTATTTTTCCTTGCTAATCATTTACTATTTAACCTCAAAAGAGAACTGTCAAACGGTAATAAACACACAAAAAATAATAAACACAAAACACGTTATTATTATTGAGTCTCCAATTTTAGAAGCGTAATAAACAAGTTGTTATATCTACTTCAATGACAATAATTTACTAGTTAACCTCAAAACAGCACTTCAAAGCATAATAAATAAACAAAATACGTTATTATACTTTAGTTTCCAATTTTAAAAGCAAACAATCATTTACTTAACCTCAAAACAGAACTGTCAAACGATAATAAATCAGCAAAACACACTATCCCAACTGGTTTTTACTTCAGGTAGCTGATATAAGCTTCCACATTTTTCCCTCTCACTTTCTGATTACGATATTTTTTAACATTTTGCAAATCCGCGCACCCGAATACATCCGAAGGCAGTCATTAGAGTGGGATCGCCACAGTTTGAGTGTGAGCGTTCGTTGCACATTAGGATGTTGTGGCGATCCCGCCTTACGTGTGTTATTTTGTTTGATTACCGCTGAAATATGATGTATGACTGTGGTATATGTATCAATCTACCCATGGCAGGTGACTAATATGTCTTTGTCTGGCATCATACTTTAACCACTTACATTGTTTCAATTCATGTCTTTTCGATTTTATTTTTAATTTAGGACAAACTCAAAATTTTGTGAACCAAATTACTTAAAATTTGCAGCAGAGGTTCATTTGCTTCATTTCTAGCTACTTGTAAAGCTATATTTTTTGCCGTTATAGTTGATTTACAAACTCGTCCGCGATTGTAAGGAAATGAAAACATTTGCCAAGTTTCGTTCAAATCTGTTGAGTATTTTTTAAGTTATCGCTTCGATACTTATATATATATATATATATATATATATATATATATATATATATATATATATATATATATATATATATATATATATATGTATGTATGTATATATATATATATATATATATATATATATATATATATATATATATATATATTATTTGTTTGCTGTACTTTCTGTAATTTTTTATTTGTTTACGTGGACTGCAGTTTCGAATCTTCCTGAGTCATCATCAGCACGGTACTGACTCTGATCGTTCCTGTGTGTTCTATGTTTAAAGTTGTACGTGACGCCTGCGTGTTGAGTCGGTTTACAGTTATTTGATTGGCTGTGTTTTCAGTTTCCTGTTTTCATTATTGTGGTATGATAATTTGTCTATTTGTATGGCTTTTATTGAGTTTTGTTTAAATGTTTGCATTTAGATTTGTTCTGGGCTTAATCTTTGTTATTGTTTGTTTGCTGAATGTAGTAGTGTTCCCAGATTTACAAATAGAAAATCACAGAAAGTACACCAAACAAATAAAGTGTATATTTAAAAATGATTGCAGTGTAGTGCATCATTCCAATAAATATATATATATATATATATATATATATATATATATATATATATATATATATATATATATATATATATATACATAAATTCAAACAGACCTTGGGTATGGGTTCTAGGGTACCTTATTCTCCGAAAATTTTTCCGAAAGTATCACCATCGTTACCTCTATATTAGTCGGGATCCTTCAATTAGTGAGTTTTTACTACAAAAATTCACTAAAAATTAAGTTTTTAATAGTAACCTTTTTCTAAAGTGTAATATATTTTATTATATTCTCGATACAAAATTTAACATCTATCATAACAGCTCCATTAAAAACCATAACATACAGACATGCCATATGTGCCTTGGATCCCAAAAGTAATTATATCCTAATTTGGTGTTGACACGAAGTTAGTTTTTGAGCAACGGCCATATCAGAGTCGCCCGACTCTGACATGACCTAGACAGTGGACGATTACAAATGACCTGATTAGTGATGTGCGTTAATTCACAGCGCATCAGCAGCACAGACGAGGCCGGTAGAAACAAAGCATCTACTGTGACACAGCAATCCATCAATCAAAGCACAAAGCGAGCCGCCGTGCTGTAATTATATCTGGACAGCACCAACTTGGCTACTTGTAACTCGACCACCGTTACTTGTTACCGACTATCCGTCATGCCTCCATATCCTTCGGGTTTCCGCTGAGATATCATGCAGTTAGTCCTGTCTGCAAACTAACGTCATTTCAGCACACTAGACAAATTTATTATGTAGTATAATATGTTGCTAGCAGGTTTTTTCGCGTCGAATTACATATAAATAGTATAAGCTTACTTAATTACATACATTTGAAAATAAGATGATTTTTCTTCGAGACAGCTATTTATATATTACAGGCGCATTTCGGCTAACAAGCAGCCATATACAAGGGTAAATATAGAAATATAAAACAAGTCTGGATGCATCAAGTGCGTTATGGAAGTGAATTTACAAATCAATGTTTTTAATAGCACGTATGTCTAATGCAAGCAGGCAACAAATTGGTTACCGGTATAACGTATATAGTAGAAACATTGTACAAAAACAACTTATTGTTTGAAAATTTGCCAAAATTTTCCGAAAATAAACTTTAAATGTTTCCGAGAAAACTGGTTTCCTACCCAACTAATCTTAGAACCAAGTATGTCTCATATATATATATATATATATATATATATATATATATATATATATATATATATATATATATATATATATATATATATATATATATATATATATATATATAAGAATCTAAACCAACCCCGCATATGTGTTCTAGGAGGCCTAGTTCGCGCTCATTTGAAAAAATTTGAGCTCCTCATTAGTGAATTTTTTAAAGAGAGTTCACTAAAAAGGCTGGTCAAAAACATTGTTTCTGATAGGCGATTGTGATAAGCACAAGACAGTGATGTAAAAAACAATTTCGAAAAAAAAACATTCCATTAAAACTTCGCTAATTATTCTGTGACATAAAAATACGAACCATTTTAAATACAATGTTTTCTTTCAAGGAAATTCTTTAAAAAGTTTGTAAGAAAATTTGCTATTTCAAGAGCATTTTGTGTATGAACAGTATCTAATGAAATGAATCAAAATTTATACCATCTGATCTAAATTCAGACGTGGAGACTTCTTTTGCGGGTCACAAAGAAAATTTTCTTTTGCCTGACGATGACGTAAAAATCGAAATCGATTTCAAAGAAGAAAACAAGCATCTGTGAAGCCACAGGAAAAGTATATACGGCTGTTTTAAGTATGGAATGGTTACACTAAGTTAGGCCACGAAAACAACCTGATCTGTGCTATTTAAATTAGAATTAAGAGTCGCAAGAGTTTTCATCTCATCAATGATTTTTTTCTAGAAAAATCCGCTAAAGATTTCTTGCGTAAAGATTATGTGATTACATAATATGATCATATAACGTTAAAAAGAATATATTTTTTAAAGATTTCACACGTCTGGGTTTGAAGTGGCGTCATTTTTGCACCTTATGCGCCTCTAACAAACTTGACTATGGGAGCACGTGACAGTTTTTTTCTAATGCACGGGTTATAAGCTCGTACGTAAATGTATTTTTAGCATAGCAAATAATTTGTCTTTTAAATGGATTTTTTGCTAACATTTTACCAAATCAACCCTTCAAACAGAAATCGAGGACTTTGTTAAAGACATACCATTTAATATTTTCCATACATGATGCCCTAAACCTTTGTTAAAACTCATCAGTTTTCACGTTTTGAATCGTCACTGGCATTTTCAGAAGAAAAACTATAAAATTTTCAAAGTAATGTTTCTCATATTCATTGTCCTTTTCAGCCAAAAATATATAGTCTTTGTCTGTAGTATTTAGCAGATTTTGGTTGACATACAAAATTTTGGTCTTTTACGTTACACTTAATAATCTAAAGCTGCCTACTAAAGTTGGTTGCCATAGCTTTGTCATTTCCGGAGATAAAAAAATTCCGAAAGAAAGCCTAAAAATTTCCGAAAGAAAGCCTAAAAATTCCGGGAAAACTAGTTTAATTTTTCTACCTAACGAACTTATGAAAGACTTGCAAAATGAACGAATTCACCAAATTTGCTCAAAATCGGTCTATTAATTTTTGAGTAATCGGTGTGATAGGTATATATATATATATATATATATATATATATATATATATATATATATATATATATATATATATATATATATATATATATACCTATCACACCGATTACTCAAAAATTAATAGACCGATTTTGAGCAAAATATATATATATATATATATATATATATATATATATATATATATATATATATATATATATATATATATATATATATATATATATATATATATATATATAAGAATTGAAAACTGACCC
The DNA here is from genome assembly GCA_964006375.1 of Tillus elongatus. Lineage (NCBI taxonomy): Eukaryota > Metazoa > Arthropoda > Insecta > Coleoptera > Cleridae > Tillus > Tillus elongatus. Next base: position 90,181,094 of record OZ023262.1, read on the forward strand.
CGGATATAAGTTCTAGGTGGCCTAGTTCGCGCTCATTTGAAGAAATTTTGTTTAAAAGTCACGATTTCCACATTAGTGAATTTTTGCTACGAAAATTTACTAAAACAATCACTGCAGACATTATCAAAGTCAACATCAAATTTATTATTTGTCACATGTTAAAGTACAATGAAAATATTAAATTTAATTTACAATGAAATTGCAAAGAATCGATGAACTAAAAGCAATTTTGCAGGCCATACAGCTAAACCTCAAAATTATACAAAAGTTGTTGAAGTTGGAGTTGCATATACTTTCATAGTGATCATCCACAACACCACCAAGGACTATAAATATCAAACTCCCCAGAGCGCAAATAATTAATAGACGATATTAGCATAATCCAGAAGACAAAGTAAAGGTATTATGACTGCAAAGTAGATATCAGGACTGAAGGGAGGCCTAACACCAAAACAAAGAACTAGAATTGACAACGTGACAAGAACGACAGGTAACATACATCATAGACAGACCAAACGAGTGTTAGGGAAAAGAACAAGCCATCTACAGAATCCATACATCCATACTACTGTGGTCACAAATTTTGATTATATTCAAGAAGACGAACTTTTTATGTAGTTTTATAACGAAGGGAAACTTGTACCAGTTGGACAATTTCAATTTCAAAACATTTTTGTTTTGGAAGGATCTAAAATCGTGGTCTTTATCTCCCTGTTGAAACAACGGCAACCTTCTGTTAAATGACAACCAACGACTCTATCTATATTAATTTTTTTTCTTAGATGCTCTGAAACTACAGAAATTTGTTGCTTGCCATAATCCCTGTAGGTTTCAGTCTATGTCTTGTGAAAAACAAAACTTTGGTCTTTTCTTTTTTTATTTCAAATTTCCTTTCATTAAGCCAGCCTTGTAGAAGATGTAGTATCTCCTCATATGTAATTAGACACTTTTGAAAAGTTTGCTTATGTGCAAAGAGACAAAATCATTTGCATCTTGGACGATTCTGATGTGTGGACCCCATATCATGGGTAAGCCCCTTGTGTACACATTAAAAAGGAGCGGACTTAGTATTGCTCCCTGAGGCGGACCGTAGTTAACAATCTTGGACCGTAAATGCTGTTTGTGACACCTCTTATGTAAACGTTTCGATTGTGGTATAATGAAGTTATGTTTATTGCAATATTTACGCTCAGTCGGTTTTTGTAAGTCCTGTACTAGCAAAGAAAGATTTATCATAGGCTCTTTTAAGATAAATAAACAGACACATACCATATTGGTTTCTTGATAAAGAACACTGTATTTCTGTCACCAGATGGGTTACGACATCTGTTGTTCCATGTCCCATTCGAATACCATACTGGTTCAGAGAAAAAAACAGGTGAGTTTCAATTTTCATATGTTTATATGTATATATCTCTCTGTGTGTGTGTGTCACACCGATAACTGTGTAAATGGCTTGGATATGTTTGTTAGCCAGGAAAATAGGTCTGTTTTTCTCGGAAATTTTTTATATATCCGTAAATAACAAAGTTAGGACAACCAAGTTTGATACGCAGGTTTATGTATAGGCATTTAAAAAAAATTGCGTGCCACTGATGACCAGAAAATCGCACAAAAACAAAATATTTTGTGTGGATAACAAAATCTATATTACAGACATAGATTAAGTTTTTTGGTGCAAAAAGGAAAATAAACCCTGTTGAAGGCTTGAGCAATGACGGGAAATATTGCACCAGTTGAATTGTTATCATTAAATCTTTCGGTGATGTTTTCCACCACACAAAGGACTTGATCTGTGGTACAGTGCTGGTGTCTGAACCGAATTGCTCGTCAGGAAGGGTACGGTTCTCAGAGGTGAATGAAGCTAGCGTTTTCTGAATCAGTTTTTCGGCGATTTTGCCGATGACTAGGAGTGGGATAATGGGCCTGTAATTCTGAGGGGACAGGGGATCTTTGCTGGGTTTAGGGATGTTGATAAAAACGGCAAGTTGCCACATAGAAGGAAAATAGTGAAATCTCAGCATTGCATTCATAATCGTAACTATCAATACCACGGCTTTGCGGGGGAGGTTTTTCAGGGCTACGTTGGAGATTCCATCGTATCTCGGAGATTTTCTATTTTTTAATGATTTGATTATTTGGGAAACTTCTTCGAAAGTTGCGGGCTCGACAGTTGTGTCTAGGGTGGCGCGAAGAGCACTCCTGGCATAGCGGTGCGTTCTTGCTACGTGCGAAAGATCAACGTTGTTATAACTCGGGCTGAATTGCAACTCCAGATGATCTGCGAATGCACTTGCTTTCTCCGCATCCGTGTATACGACACCGTTACTGCCGTAAAGTGGGGATATTTGAAGTTTTTGGGAGCCAAGGGCTTTTGCCATTTGCCAGATGGAATTGTCTTGGGCGGACAGGGTTTGCAGGCGTTCCTCCCAACTGTTGTTACGGAGTTCTTGTAGGGCGGATCGTACTTGTTTGATGAGTATGTTTGCGTCTCGTTTGTCGGTGGTATTTCCGGTGCGCTGAGCTAGTCTACGTACGTGGTTATTTTCTAGTAGCATTTCTTTGATACTAGACGGAAATGGGGGCAGATTCCTTGGGGCGGGGTACATCCTTGATGCATGTTTGATGGCACAATGGATTTTGGAGTGTAGATTATCCACGGCACTCTCGAATTCAGGGATGCTGTGGATAACCGGCATATTGCCAAGGGTGTTTTTAAGGTGATCTGTGAAAACTGACCACAGTAACTTTTTCCTTGGGAGGGTGGGTTCGTCGCTGACGTCGCCGAGCTGCAATATGACTGGGTTATGGTCCGACGAGAGGTCGCTTTGGGTTGATATTTCATGATGAAGGGTGGTGTTCGACATGATTACTATGTCGAGCACGTCGGGTCTACCCGCACTGCCGAAGTGTGTGGATATTTGGGAAGCGTCAACCGTGCAGTTTGCAGGGTTTTCGACATAGGCCTGGAGGATTTTCCGATTTGTGTTGGCATTACGAGAATGCCAATTGGGGTGTTTAGAATTTAAATCGCCAGCAATTATATCGAATAAGAGGTCTAGGTGGGCGTCTAGAATTAGTTGAGGACGGAGTCAGCTCTATGATGCTTTAAGTACCTGGCATGGTTCTGCGTCAGGCTGCACACTCTTGGTGGCAAACGTTTTGTCCTTCACTTAAACTCATTATATTATGTGTGATGACGCGAGGAGATCCTCCTTCACTCCGGACCAGCTGCGGTTGCAACCGTCGATTTCGTTCGTTAACTGTGAAGCTTGTTTATGAATCCTTGCTGGCGGCATATTTGTCGGTATATGCCCGGTGTCAATCTGACTAATAACTTTCCTAATTTATGAGTAGAGTAAATTCTTATGTAACAAATAGTCCGTTATGACAAAAAATAAAATAAAAGAATATTATCTCACCCTTTTGCGCCGTTAGGTATTATAGAAACGTTTTTATTTTCAGCGGGAAAATCAGTACGGTGTTTACCAAATAATAATGTGGTGAATTTTCATGGTTTTATTTGTCAAAAGCTTATTCGCTATTTATTAATCAGAGTAATGCAATACGCGACGTGGGGTGTAGTGTTAGTTCGCCTCCCCGTGGTGCACCCTGGATAGCGTCTAATATTAGACGTGAACTAAATGAACTAACCAGACCGTAACCCTACCTAGTCATGTCTTAGGAGGGCCGGGAATGCTTGCCTTAATTGGCCGGCATTGCGAGGAGAGTCATCTATAAAAAAGCCACATCGCAAGGTCGTTGGCGGGTTGGTGCCAAAGCGATGATGCTTCTGGCCGATATGGCCAGGCATTGGCAGGATGGTAATTCTGTCGCTAACGTAACCCTCCCCAGGGAAACCGGGCGACCTCCCTGTGTACATGCCTCTCCATGGGATGCGGGGCTCTTCCATGGAGGATGGTTTTCCCTTGCTGCTCGTGGGAACAACCATAGACACGACAGACACAGACCCAAACGAGATGGGTAATACTCTTGATCTCCAGGAAACTGGAGAACCTATGGAGGTAGAGATGGGGGTTGTCCCCTCTCTTACCACTAAACCAATGGAGGGGGGGACGAGGACAATCCTGTCCCCATCCTCCGCATCTCCGTCATCCGATAAGGAGCGGGAGCTTTTAAAGTCTCCTGTGGGACCCAAGGAGGAACGGAGGAAAAGACAACGGCTGCCTGGATCCGCAAGGAGACAGCTCAGGCGACTACTCAAGGCGGGGGTGCCATATTCAACCGCCTTGAGTCAGGCACTTACGGAGTCCCGCCGGTCCGGGGTGGGGGCTGGGGGCCCTGATAGGTCGGTAAAACGACCCGAGGAGCCTGGTGCCTCCACGGATGGGGCCGTGAGCGGAAAGCGACTCCGGTCGGACGGCAGCACACCTCAGCAGAGGGCTAAAAAGCCCCGTGCGGGTGCTGGCACAAAAACGTTCAGTGAGGTGACTGCAGGGGTGCGAGTGGGCATTATCCACTCTGAATATCCGTTCTCATCACTGAATAATAAACAACTGCTGCTACTGCAGGGGGCTATATTGAAGACTGTACAGAGCAGTTCAGAGGAAGAACCTAATATAAGGTTCCGGGGCTGCGAAAATCGACCCGGATTGCTCCTTATAAATTGCGAGGATGAGGCCAGCTCGCACTGGCTGGAGCGAATAGTTGGGGAGCTCCAGTCGTGGGAGGGGGCTCGTCTTAAGCTGGTGAGAGGACAGAACCACCCCAGGCCTCATGTCTGTTTGGCATATCTTCCGAACGGGGTGGAGACATTGACGCCCGATGATGTGCTCACCAGCCTGAGACGAATGAATGGTGGCCTGAACACTCGGGAGTGAACCGTACTACACCGAGTAGCAACGGGACCATCAGGACAGATATGGACATTTTCGGTCGACGAAATGTCCATGAACACGCTGGAGGGAATTGGCTTCAGACCATTCTATGGCTTCGGGCGAGTCTTGTTCCGGCCGAGGGTTGGGGGGTCTGCGACTGAGCCTAAACCCACAGCCTCTGCTACCAGCATCGCCTGTAAACCGGAGGCGACAGGTGCGGGCCCTTCTGGGAGTGGTGGGGGATCAATCCCCCCGTCAGTACCCTCGTGTAGTGGCACCGCGGTGGAAGGTGGCTCCACCAAAAAAAACTGGCCCCAAGAGAGGAGGTGGCAGGACTCAACCTTCCACTGGACCCTCCAGAGGGAAACAACAGGGGAAAGCAAAGTCCACCCCTGGGACGACTACCAAAGGTAGGCCATCCTATGTGAAGCTTGGTAACCGAGCTTCTAAAAAGGAGGAGGAACCTGCACCATAAATCCCTTTCCTTTCGAGCTCCTTAACCTTTATCCTTATCCTTTACACACACCTATTCCCACCCCCATGCCCACTAATATAAGGTGCATTCAAGCTAATTTGCATCATGCTAAGGCTGCGATATACCTCCTTAGCATGAAATTAAAGGAAGAGCAAATAGATATTGCACTTCTACAAGAGCCCTGGACCGCGAATTCGGAACGAACTAAAGGGCTGGGTAACACTTCTGGTAAGATAGTAGAGGTGGACACTGGTACTAACGCCAGAGCCTTATCTGGATCAGAAACAACTTGCAGTATTTTACACTTTCAGAATACTGCACCAAGGACGTGGCATCCATCCATCTCGTGATCATATTCGGGGGGACCAGGCTGAAAGTAGTGGCCTGCTCGGCCTATTTCCCTGGAGACAGAGATGCAGAACAACCACCTCCAGCAGAGGTGCGGAAATTGATTGCCTACTGCAAGGGGAACAACTATCACCTCGTAATGGGATGTGATGCGAACTCCGATCACTTGGCTTGGGGAAGCACGGACACTAACAGGCGAGGTGAGTCACTATTTGAATACTTATTAGGGGAGGAGCTAGTAGTCAACAACATAGGCTCGGAACCCACCTTTCTTACAGCTAATCGGAGAGAGGTTTTAGATCTTACGATCAGCTCAAGGCTTTTGAGCTCAAAAATCCTCAAATGGAGGGTCGTCTGAACCCTCATGTTCTGACCATGCCCATATCCTGTTTGAGATTGAAACAGGCCCTAGACCTGTGGTGGAGTATCGATACCCGAGGAGAACGGATTGGGAGGGGTATAAACAGTCCCTCGCCGCCAGACTTGGGTCCGCTATCCCCACAGTGAGGGATCGTGATGGGATTGAGATTGCGGCTGAACAGGTTAGTGAAGCTGTAGTCTCTGCATATTACGAAAACTGTCCACTAAGGTCAAAGAGAGACAGCCGGAGGTCTACTTGGTGGAATAATAACCTCGATAAACTACGAATAGAAGTTAGACGTCTCTTCAATCGTGCTTAGATTACAGGCAACTGGGAGCAATATAAAACTGCTCTAACACATTATAACAAAGAGATAAGGAACGCTAAGAGGGAGTCCTGGAGGAGGTTCTGCGGGGACATTAATAATTTGCCCAGCAGCGCCAGAATCCACAGGATTCTCTCACGCGACCGTGTCCAGGAACTGGGATCGATAAAACGACCAGATGGTTCCTTTACTGAATCTCGGAAAGAAACGTTAGAGCTCTTAGCACACACACACTTTCCAGATTGTCTGATCCTCAGCAACGGGGAGGTCCTACCAGCTGAAAGACGATTTAAACGCCCCCATAGAGAGGACTGGTAAGTTGCTCGGCGAATAGTTACAGCCTCGGCAGTGGAGTGTGCTGTGAATCATTTCCAGCCATTCAAGTCGCCAGGGGAGGATGGGGTGGTGCCGCTCCTACTACAAAAGGGACTGGAGATTCTCCTACCTTTTCTTATCAGGCTGTTCAGAGCCAGTCTGGCCTGGAACTATATTCCGTGTGGTTAGGGGGGTTTACATTCCCAAACTGGGACGCAAGGACCTCCTACCCACATTACTAAGACCTCTCAGTATTACATCATTCCTGTTGAATGGATTGGAAAAAATACTGGATGGACACATGAGGGGGAACATCTTAGCCAATAACCCCCTAAATACCCACCAGTATGCCTACCAAACTGGCAAATCTACTGAGTTAGCGCTCAATAACCTCGTCGAGAAAATCACTCACTCTCTGGAAAATGGAGAGGTTGCGGTGGCAGCATTTCTCGACATCGAAGGAGCATTTAATAATGCATTACCGATCTCCCTCTACGAGGCCACTATCGCTAGGGGGGTGGAACCTACCATTTGTGGCTGGATCGGAAACATGCTGCACAATCGGACCATTATTACCTCATTGCGGGGGGAGGTGGTCGGGGTCAGGGCTGCGAGGGGGTGCCCTCAGGGGGGCGTTCTATCCCCCCTGCTGTGGTCCCACTTTGTGGACGATCTGCTGGCTATCCTCGAACTCTGGGAGGTTGAGGTCCAGGCGTATGCTGATGATCTCGTCATAATGGTTAGAGGCAAATCTGAGGAGGAACTGGCTAGTACTCTTCAGGAAGCACTAAATGTAATCAATGATTGGTGCCAGAGGGAACAGATGTCTGTGAACCCTCGCAAAACGACCATTGTTCTATTTACCAGAAGAAGAAGGTTCAAATTAAAACCACCTATCCTTATGGGAGAAACCATTCCATTATCGGACCAAGCAAAATATCTGGGAGTTACCCTAGATAAGAAGTTCAACTGGGACATACAGTTAGAAAACGTTATCCGCTGAGCTAAACTGTCCCTGTGGACCTGCCGGAGAATCTGTGGTAACAACTGGGAAACAACAGATGTACTGGCTCTATGTAGTGGTTATCAGACCAATGATAACATATGGAGCCATAGTTTGGTGGCCTTAGCCACTTCGTGGTATCGCAAGGGCCAAACGTGCTCATCTACAGAGACAAGCATGTCTGATGATAACAGGAGCGATAATCACCGCACCATCAACCGCTCTGGAGGTCCTCCTTAATATTCCCCCTCTTAACAGATGGTTGGAGAGGGTGGCGAGGTGGACAACGTACAGACTAAAGCAAACGGCAGACAGCATGCCGAAGGAAGTCAGTCTGGGAGGATCCGGACTCCTTGATGACATTGATGGTCACGGGATTCTGCGAATGGTCTCAGACTTGATGCCTACAAGGATCAGCAGAGATCTGTCTTTCAAGATCGTCCTCCCGGAAAGGAAGGACTGGGACCGAAATCAAACGACCCTGTTGAGAGCGGGCCTCTGTTGGTACTCTGATGGCTCCAAAACCAATTTGAGAGTAGGAGCTGGCGCATATGCGGGCAGCACCGATGCTAGACTATCAGCTAGCCTCGGCAAGTACGCAACCATACACCAGGCAGAAGTGCATGCCATCGAGATATGTGCAAGGGAAAGTCTAAAAAACCTGGATACACACAAATCGATTAAGATATATGCAGATAGCCAAGCTGCAATGAAGGCTCTTGGTTCCTACCGGTGTAATTCAAAGACGGTATGGAGTTGTAAATCTGCCCTTAAGGAATTGGGCAGCTGTAATGAGGTGTCGCTGGTCTGGATACCGGGTCACTCGGACCATGTCGGCAACGTTGCGGCCGACGCGTTTGCCAGGAGTGGGGCCCAGAGTGACTTTGTTGGACTAGAACCGGTGCTAAGAATAACATCTTGCACAGCAAAACGCACCTTAAAGACCTGGACAGAAAGAATGACAATCCAATATTGGCAAAATCTTCCAGGATTAGCTCACTCTAAGGCCTTCATAAATGGCCTGTCTGAGTCAAGGGCTAAAAAACTTCCAGAGATGAAAAGACAAAAACTGAGTACTCTAGTCGGCCTGTATACAGGACACTGCCGCTTGCGGCACCACATGCACCGTATTGGGGTCGGTCAGGAGACCGAGTGCCCGCTGTGTATGTAGAATGAAGAGACAGCAGAGCACGTGCTGTGTTACTGTCCGGCAGCGGACAGGACTAGTTACCTGCTCTTTGGCAAGGTAAAGCTTGCTCCAGAAGATCTGGATCAACTTTCACCCACAAAGATTATCGACCTCTGCAGGAGGCTGGATTTGTTGGACGAAATATAGACTTTAGGCGTGAGCCACAATAGACCTTAAGGTCGCGGTGGAGGGTCCGATATGGCTCACTCACATACAAACCTAAGCGACGAAAATTCCTTAGATGGTGAAAAGTTACGAAGACTCGACGTAACCACCTACCCTATTAATTTAGTGCATTATTTCATTACTTGTTCAACAACTTTCTATTTAAATTTACGAATATCGTTGCTCGAAGGATTGGGTAGGATGGGTTCATTTTGTGGTAATCTCTTTTGGGATGCATTTATGTAGGAAAAGAGGCTTGCCGCTTACCGTAAGTAAAAGTATCATGTCCTGCTTGTCAAATTTTCAACTTTTTACAGGGTATTTTGGACTTACGTACTTACCTTGTTTGTAACCAGTGATTTCGAAGTAGGCAAAGCCAGGAAAATTCAAGTCGTTACGTAACAGATTATAACGATTACTTGTTGTTATCGTGGCAGGTGTTTATATTTTACAATATGGACAAAACATTGAATTACTTTTACACACACTTTCTTGAAGTTATATTTTTATTTTGCACTGTTTTAATGAATTTTCTTAGAAAAAAATTCACTAATGGGGAGATCCCCACTTTTGAATTTTGAAAAAAAAATTCGAATGGCTGTGAACTAGGACCCTTAGAACCTATATCCGGGGTCAGTTTCAATTTATCTATATATATATATATATATATATATATATATATATATATATATATATATATATAAATAAATAAATATATATATATATATATATATATATATATATATATATATATATATATATATATATATATATATATATATATATATATAGCTAAATAAGTCCCTTTTGGCTTTATGATAAAAAATAAATTTATTTAAAACCACATAGTACAATTAAATAACGAAGTGATTAATTACAAGTTACAACTAACGAACTATGAATGTTGTTAATCGTGGACAAGTGAAGAATGGTCCTAAATCTAACATAACTGATACTTATAAACTAAGATTGTTTATTATGCGGTTTCCAGTTGAACTCTATGACCGCCTGAGGTCGATGTCATGCTGAGTGGACGATATCGGAATGGATATCGGAGCAGTTGATTTATGGTCGTCATATACAGGGGGATGTAATTATACAGGGTGACATCATTCCTCCACCCTTAGTGTGAAGAACGTCCTCGTTCTTTCCAGTGGGATCATCTGGTGTAAATCGGTTTTTGGACTTGTGTAGCATTGCCGTCTTCTTAACTTATGTATGGAGATGTAACACAGGATGACCATTAGGATGACTGTGATTATGGTATCCATTCCCATGTGTGTTGAATGTACCAAAGGATGTAATTATACAGGGTGACATAATTATATATATATATATATATATATATATATATATATATATATATATATATATATATATATATATATATATATATATATATATATCACACCGATAACTCAAAAAATAATAGTCCGATTCTTAAAAAATTTGGCATGTACCTTCCTTTTGTAAATGGCTTCGATAAGTTCGTTAGCCAGAAACACGACAACATTTTTGGTTTTCTTTTGGAAAAAATCTTCACCTCAAAAAATAAAAAAGATATGGCAACCAAATTTGGTGCGTAAGTTCACAATGTTAAAAGAAAACCACATACCAAAATTTATATTGCTATGTCACAAGATAAAAAAAATATAAAAAAGTATTTTGTGCCGGATTATTTCTATGAAAATTCACTACCATAACGCACTTGCTGCGTCCAGACTTTTTTAGTATGTCCGTATCTAAGACATTCTAGACACTGCGCCATATATCTACCCCAAATATAACCCTATTAATTCTAATAAGATCTGGCAGCTGTGACCCTTCGAATGTAATAATAACTGTTTTTATATCTTGCAACTTACTTTCCCCCTTTTTGTCAATAAATTTTCTTTTCATTCTTTCCACCTTAATTATTCACGATTTACTTTCAATATTATGTAACAAATAATGTTCGTCAAAAAACGTCTACCTGTCTTATGACTCGTTTTATTTAGTTAAAGTACTTGATATATAGGCGATCATATTGTTTCTTAGTAATTCCTTGTGGTTAACTATGCTATCAGCGGCATGTTTGTTCTTCAGTTCATCCTTAACTATATATTTATTCCTACAGTTTGTATGTCCAGGACTTGATCTGTTAAATCGCACATTTCTAGATAATTGCCTGTCCTAATCGCTTGGAGTTTACCTACCTTATGACTCATTGCGTCCGTACAATCCATAAATGGTCATTTGCCTTTTTTCTTTTTCAGTGTATACATTTTTAGTGAATTTTTATTTAAAAACATTCACTAATAGAGAGGTATCGATGATGAGACTTTGCAAAAATTTTTGTAAATGAGCGCGAATTTGGGCCCCTAGAATCCATATCCGGGGTCAGTTTCGATTTATATATATATATATATATATATATATATATATATATATATATATATATATATATATATATATATATATATATATATATATATATATGTATGTATGTATGTATCCAACCGATAACTCAAAAAATAATTAACCGATTTTGATAAAACTCGGCAAGTGCCTTTCTTTTATTAATAGCTTGGATGAGTTCGTTAGCCAGAAAAATCAGACACGGTTTTCCGGGAAATCTTTGAGATTTCTTTCGAAAAAAAATTTCTTCTCCGAAAATTACAAAAATATTTCGATAAAATCTGGTGTACATATTGCTTTGGGAAAGAACTAACTATGTACCAAAATGCAGCTTTCTAGGGTTACAGAAAATTGAGCTATTCAAATTTTAAACAATTATGTTTAATATGACCGCCTTTCATTGTCAATAACTTATACGAGATCTAGTATGTTGTTGCCGTGGTAACGGAACATTTGATATTATTGCGCAGGTCTGTTAGACGCTGTAACTGACATTTACCGTATGATATAAGATCTAGATCGTTTATATGTTTACTTGTTTGAGTCGACGAATTATTTGTGTCATTTGGGAAATTTTTATATACAAGTGCAAATTATTCCTTTATTAATATTAGTGGGTGGATTAAACAGTGTTTGTTATGTTTTATCCACACATATAAAGGATATTATACAGGGTGACGCGTTTCTACGGTAAAGCTGAATACAATTATTATTATACAAGAGACGAGAAAAAATTGTATAAGTTAATTATAGGGTGTCTTGAAATGCATCTGATAAAATTATTTTGACAATCACCGGCTGGCCCACAAGTCGATCGTTGGTGATCCCTACAATTTTTTTTCGAACAGCCTCATTTTATTGCATTTTTTATCGAAATATGTTTGTAACAAAAAAAAAATCAAGACGCAGTAAGTGCGTTTCGGTAGCAAATTTTCATTAAATGCTTCAAATTTCAATAACTCAATTTGCTATTAACCTAAGATTTGTTGGTTAGACAAACAACGTTTAAGGTATATTGTCGGAAAATTTTTGTACATTTTCAGACAATAAGTTATTTTGATAAAATATGGCACATTGTTTCTACTATATAGGTTATACCGGTAACCAAATTGATGACTGCATGCATTAAAAAGACATATTTGATATTCAAAGCATTTTGATAAAAATTCCCTGCCATAACGCACTTGCTGCGTCTAGAGTTTTTAATATCTACATAAATGCCTGGATTTGATACTTGTCTATTTCCCTTATTGTCAGCTGATTTATTACCTTACCGGGTCGTTGTCAGGCTATCAGGGTCCGCCGATTATTGCCTACCTGTTGTCTTTTTAAATAGTAAACAATAGCCTTATGTGAACTCTAGACACTCAAAACTACTTTATTTTTATTGTATTTCGTTGTATACGCACTTCTACACTTACTGTTATATTTTAGATTGGCTTGGTGATTATTCGCAAAATTTATTAAAAACAAGCTCCGTTCTGTATCACCACCGTACGTGACGATCGCGCCACGCGAGTCATCAATTGTTAAATTAAGTTAAGGTGGTACCGCTGATTCGGTATGTTCTACGATAGCTCTAATTGACTACGTGCTTTTGGAACCTCCCTTCTTTACAGAGTAAATGACTTGTTGCACAGATGGAGAATAAGGAGCAGCCTCATTCTCTGATACCCGCAGTTTGTAGCACTTAAATGGGAATAAGGTGCCGCCTCGCCATATGGTCCACGCGGTTTCCAACATTTTTCAGAACGTCACGTGTCTGCTACGGGCCTGTCTGCGCCCAATGCCCAGGGACAACGAAAGACTCGAACTGATGAGTGTGAACTATAGAACGATCATCGATGAAATGGGGCTTTTGCAGGGTTCTTGATTCTCAAGTCTTCTCGGCTCTAGGGGGTCGAGAAGGGGTAGGCGGCCTCTCTAGCCAACCAGACCGCCGTTCGAAACTGTGTGTGTTTTTTTTTTGTTTCTTTAACGTCGGTGTATTTCCGCGACTATGGCCAATCACCGAAGCCAGGGAGCAGTTTCACCTCACCATCCTAGAAATTTTGCCGAACCCCAACCTTTCTGTAAGGAGGGTGGGGATCATTAACATGCCCAGCATCGCATGGACAAGGGACCGACGGCTTTACGCCCCCTCCGAAGGGCGGAACGTGCATACATTCAACTTGCTCAAATACAATGCCAGAACCTCGGTTGGTGTTAATTGTACAGTATGTACTGAAAAAGTGAAAGGAGTACCCTGGGATCGAACCCAGTACCCTTCGGTTTAGAGGCACACGTTCTTACCTCTGAACCACCTAGGCTCTTGTTCGAAACTGTAATTCTCCAGGGTGACATCTTCGGATTGACCGTCATTGCTTGACGTGCCCAGGGTGACCAACTGTATGTTGGTGTCCATAGTCGGCACGATCGTGTGGCACAAAAGGTGTCGAGAATAACGACGAAATATAAGGTTTTTGTTAAATTAAGTCCCTGACAGTGGGGCTTTGAATAGCCAACTAAAAATAGAATTGAGGCCATTTTGCGTAGCATATGGTGGCAAACACCGAATTAAATGGTTAGTTTATAGGGATGGAACTGCCAGTCCTCTTCAACTTGAAATCCAAAAAACTCATTGATGAATTTTCTTCAATCTATATAGTGAAATTTATGCTAATTTGCAGGTCGTTTAACCAGCTGTTCCGAGGTACCGACCAAATCACAAGAATGTCAACCACGTAACGTGTTAAACATAGGATACAACTCGCATAAGGGTTACACTCCCTCCTCTTAAAAAAACTAATGAAAACTTTTCTTTATGGGTGTGACAAAGGGTTCCCCAAAGGACGACCACCTTTCTGTACATAAATCCTACGATCAAACAAAAAGAAATGCTGACACAGATAAACTTTCACCAAGGCATGGAGTGCTTCCAGAAACTCTTTACTGAAGAATACGTCGAAAGTAATCTCTTTTAAAGTGGCAGCGTCTGCTTAATTGGGACACAAGGAAAGAGGTTGAAGACGTCAAACGATCCCAATATTGAATTGCCCTCCGGTGATAATTCAAAAAGTTTTTTTTGCCAACGCTGCAGAATATAGCTTAGAAGTAAAAAATGTCTAGACGCAGAAAGTCTGTTATGGTAGTGAATTTTCATAGAAATGATCTGACACCAAATATTTTTTATGTTGGCTGGCTAACGAACGTATCCAAGCCACTTACAAAAGAAACATGCTTAATTTTATCAAAATCGGTCCATTGCTTTCTGAGTTATCGGTGTGATACATATATATATATATATATATATATATATATATATATATATATATATATATATATATATATATATATATATATATATATATATATATATATATATATATATATATATATATATATATATATATATATATATATATATATATATATATATATTCAGAAAGATTTCCGCGGTCTTTAATGTGAGACATGCTTGGTTCTCGGGTTAAACCGCGTCCAGAATTTATGGAAACTCGACGTTTCGGCTCCTGTTTTGGAGCCATTTTCAAGAGGTAAAGGAAATATGTAAGGACACTCTAAGGCCTCAATCTGCCTACTCCTTAGAGTGGTTGACAAAGGTGGGTAAAGGAAATATGTAAGGACACTCTAAGGCCTCAATCTGCCTACTCCTTAGAGTGGTTGACAAAGGTGGGTAAAGGAAATATGTAAGGACACTCTAAGGCCTCAATCTGCCTACTCCTTAGAGTGATGGACAAAGGTGGGTAAAGGAAATATGTAAGGACACTCTAAGGCCTCAATCTGCCTACTCCTTAGAGTGGTTGACAAAGGTGGGTAAAGGAAATATGTAAGGACACTCTAAGGCCTCAATCTGCCTACTCCTTAGAGTGATGGACAAAGGTGGGTAAAGGAAATATGTAAGGACACTCTAAGGCCTCAATCTGCCTACTCCTTAGAGTGGTGGACAAAGGTAGGTAAAGGAAATGTGTAAGGACACTCTAAGGCCTCAATCTGCCTACTCCTTAGAGCGGTGGATAAAGGTAGGTTGGGTTGTTGTAGCTCGATTACGGGGCCTCAATCTGCCTACTCCCCAAATCTCGCCAGAGATCGTCTGTGAGGTCTTAGTGTGTTCAACCCTAGGCCTCAGAGAGATCTGGCAGTTCGTTGCAAGTCTTGTCTTATATATGTCGTTTCGTCTACCTGTTGCGTCATCAGTGAAAGTAGTGGGGTCACCGTCAATTAAGTGGGGGGCTTTGGTCACGGTATCTAGAGGAAGATTAAGAGGGTCACCGGCATTTGTTACGGCAGATAATGATGCAATAAAATTGTCTGTGGAATTTATTTGCTTTTTGTGTGTTTGTAAAGAAGATATAATAGGTTTCCAAGTAGTCGGAAGGCGAAGACCATCATCTCTCTTATTTAAACAATCGGGACGTTTTTCAATCTCGATTGCTTCGCGGATAATTCTCGTTTTGAAATTGTAAACCGGTGCTATTGTTTTGGCATTATCGAAGTCTATTTTGTGCCCTGTATGAATATGATGCATGGCCAGCGCCGATGAGGGGTCGGATTTTCTAACTGCGAGGGTGTGTTCGTATATTCTATTGTGGATGCGTCTGTTTGTTTGTCCTACGTAAGTTCGGGAACAGTCGGAACAAGGAATTTCGTAAACTCCGTGGGTTTCGTTTGGAATCGTATCCTTGGGAGTTTTTATAAGATTTGACAGTTTTTGGTCTGTTGTGAATACGGTTTTGATATTATGGGTTCGGAAAATTCGGCTGATTTTGTCGGTGACACCTTTAATGTATGGTAAAAACGCTGTGTGTTGTGTGGACGCTGTTTGTTCTTGTTGTGGTGTAGTGGTTTGTTGTTGTGCGTTTCTAATGTTTCGTAGTATGTGATTGTTGTCGTATCCGTTTTCTAGCAATGTCTGTCTTAAAAAGTTTAATTCTGTCTGTTTGTTGTTGTTGTCCGTTAGTCTAAGGGATCGTGTTACTAATGTTCGAACCACGGAATTTAGTTGCGATGGGTGATGGTGAGATTGGGCGTTAAGATACCGATTAGTGTGGGTTGGTTTTCGGTAGACAGTGTAAGAAAATCCTCTGACTGGGTTTTTAGTGATGCGTACATCTAAGAAAGGCAAAGAAAAATTATTTTCCATTTCCATGGTGAACTGGATTTGGGGGTTGATGTTATTTAGGTAAGAAAGGAATTCGTCTAGAGATTCTTTGCCGTGTGGCCAGACAGCGAAAATGTCGTCAACGTATCTTAACCAACACGTTGGTTTAAGTTGGGATGAATTGAGGGCTTGTGTCTCGAAGTTTTCCATGAAAATGTTGGCCAATGCAGGAGAGAGGGGTGAACCCATTGGAGCACCTCGAACTTGTTTGTAAAATTTGTTTTGAAAAAGGAAATAAGTGTTAGATGTGCAGTGTTCTACAAGAGCTAAGGTATCGTGGGAAATTTTGTGTTTATTTTTGAGAATGTCAAGGGTTTCAGATAGAGGTATATTGGTGAATAAGGAAACTATATCAAAGCTAACTAGGATGTCGTTTTGAGAAATGGTGTTGTTTTGAAGAAGGTCGATGAAATGGGTGGAGTTTTTGACATAGGATGTAGCGTTTTCTACTAATGGTTGGAGAGTTTTGGCTAGATGTTTTGCAAGTTTTTGTGTGGGTGAACGGTGGGCACTTACGATGGGGCGAAGGGGAATATCAGGCTTATGGATTTTCGGGAGACCATATTTTCTAGGGATGCGAGATGATTTTTCACGGGGGATTAGTTCTTTTTTGAGGTCAGGATTGAGTTGGGAGTTGTTGATGATAGTTTTGGTTTTCTTTTCCAGATAAGTTGTAGGGTCGTTAGGGATTTGTTTGTAGTCTGTGTTGTTTAGTATATTGTCCATCTTTTGTATATAGTCTGTTTTGTCAAGTATGACTGTAGCGTTGCCTTTGTCTGCTGGTAGTATTATAATTTCTGTGTTTCGGTTTAGGTCTCTGATTGACTGTCGTTCGTGAGGAGAAAGGTTGGAAGGTGGAGGTTTGGCAGAACGTAATATCCTGGCAATGTCTTGTCTCGTAATTTCAGCTTCGTCAGTCGGTAAGTGTGTTATCGCATCTTCTGATTGAGAAATTATCTTTTCTATTGGGATGAATTTAGGGGTTGGTGCAAAATTAAAACCTTTGGATAGGACTTTGATGGCGACGTCACTAATGGTGGAATTTGAAAGGTTGTGAACTACTATAGGAGGATTGGCATTATGTGTGTGTTGTGTGAGATTTTTGTTGTCTAGAAGCTGCTGTAATTTTCTTTTTTGTACGTCCGTCTTTTGTTGTGTAACATGTTCTGATTTACTATGTGAGAGTCTGTCTAGAGTGTCCCAAAGTGTAGGGTGTATTTTGTATGTGTGTATTTTTATGTACGTGTCATAAAGCAGTGTGTTGGTAGTATTAAGGTGTCGTCTTGTCTCGTGAATGGAATTTTTAAGGAGAGCAAAGCCTGTTCGTTTTAAAATGTTGGAGACGTTATGTGATTTGGTGTGATGTTTAAGTTGAAAAGATTTTGGGACCACGTGATGATCACGGCAGGCTTTTAGAAAGGTGAGGTCGCAAAGGAGACGGGATTTGCGGATAAGGAGTTTGGTGAAAATTTTGGTAGAAGATAAAAGTTCCTCCCCGTAGAGGCGAATTAAATGTTCAGAAAGATTTCCGCGGTCTTTAATGTGAGACATGCTTGGTTCTCGGGTTAAACCGCGTCCAGAATTTATGGAAACTCGACGTTTCGGCTCCTGTTTTGGAGCCATTTTCAAGAGGTAAAGGAAATATGTAAGGACACTCTAAGGCCTCAATCTGCCTACTCCTTAGAGTGGTTGACAAAGGTGGGTAAAGGAAATATGTAAGGACACTCTAAGGCCTCAATCTGCCTACTCCTTAGAGTGGTTGACAAAGGTGGGTAAAGGAAATATGTAAGGACACTCTAAGGCCTCAATCTGCCTACTCCTTAGAGTGATGGACAAAGGTGGGTAAAGGAAATATGTAAGGACACTCTAAGGCCTCAATCTGCCTACTCCTTAGAGTGGTTGACAAAGGTGGGTAAAGGAAATATGTAAGGACACTCTAAGGCCTCAATCTGCCTACTCCTTAGAGTGATGGACAAAGGTGGGTAAAGGAAATATGTAAGGACACTCTAAGGCCTCAATCTGCCTACTCCTTAGAGTGGTGGACAAAGGTAGGTAAAGGAAATGTGTAAGGACACTCTAAGGCCTCAATCTGCCTACTCCTTAGAGCGGTGGATAAAGGTAGGTTGGGTTGTTGTAGCTCGATTACGGGGCCTCAATCTGCCTACTCCCCAAATCTCGCCGGAGATCGTCTGTGAGGTCTTAGTGTGTTCAACCCTAGGCCTCAGAGAGATCTGGCAGTTCGTTGCAAGTCTTGTCTTATATATGTCGTTTCGTCTACCTGTTGCGTCATCAGTGAAAGTAGTGGGGTCACCGTCAATTAAGTGGGGGGCTTTGGTCACGGTATCTAGAGGAAGATTAAGAGGGTCACCGGCATTTGTTACGGCAGATAATGATGCAATAAAATTGTCTGTGGAATTTATTTCCTTTTTGTGTGTTTGTAAAGAAGATATAATAGGTTTCCAAGTAGTCGGAAGGCGAAGACCATCATCTCTCTTATTTAAACAATCGGGACGTTTTTCAATCTCGATTGCTTCGCGGATAATTCTCGTTTTGAAATTGTAAACCGGTGCTATTGTTTTGGCATTATCGAAGTCTATTTTGTGCCCTGTATGAATATGATGCATGGCCAGCGCCGATGAGGGGTCGGATTTTCTAACTGCGAGGGTGTGTTCGTATATTCTATTGTGGATGCGTCTGTTTGTTTGTCCTACGTAAGTTCGGGAACAGTCGGAACAAGGAATTTCGTAAACTCCGTGGGATTCGTTTGGAATCGTATCCTTGGGGGTTTTTATAAGATTTGACAGTTTTTGGTCTGTTGTGAATACGGTTTTGATATTATGGGTTCGGAAAATTCGGCTGATTTTGTCGGTGACACCTTTAATGTATGGTAAAAACGCTGTGTGTTGTGTGGACGCTGTTTGTTCTTGTTGTGGTGTAGTGGTTTGTTGTTGTGCGTTTCTAATGTTTCGTAGTATGTGATTGTTGTCGTATCCGTTTTCTAGCAATGTCTGTCTTAAAAAGTTTAATTCTGTCTGTTTGTTGTTGTTGTCCGTTAGTCTAAGGGATCGTGTTACTAATGTTCGAACCACGGAATTTAGTTGCGATGGGTGATGGTGAGATTGGGCGTTAAGATACCGATTAGTGTGGGTTGGTTTTCGGTAGACAGTGTAAGAAAATCCTCTGACTGGGTTTTTAGTGATGCGTACATCTAAGAAAGGCAAAGAAAAATTATTTTCCATTTCCATGGTGAACTGGATTTGGGGGTTGATGTTATTTAGGTAAGAAAGGAATTCGTCTAGAGATTCTTTGCCGTGTGGCCAGACAGCGAAAATGTCGTCAACGTATCTTAACCAACACGTTGGTTTAAGTTGGGATGAATTGAGGGCTTGTGTCTCGAAGTTTTCCATGAAAATGTTGGCCAATGCAGGAGAGAGGGGTGAACCCATTGGAGCACCTCGAACTTGTTTGTAAAATTTGTTTTGAAAATGGAAATAAGTGTTAGATGTGCAGTGTTCTACAAGAGCTAAGGTATCGTGGGAAATTTTGTGTTTATTTTTGAGAATGTCAAGGGTTTCAGATAGAGGTATATTGGTGAATAAGGAAACTATATCAAAGCTAACTAGGATGTCGTTTTGAGAAATGGTGTTGTTTTGAAGAAGGTCGATGAAATGGGTGGAGTTTTTGACATAGGATGTAGCGTTTTCTACTAATGGTTGGAGAGTTTTGGCTAGATGTTTTGCAAGTTTTTGTGTGGGTGAACGGTGGGCACTTACGATGGGGCGAAGGGGAATATCAGGCTTATGGATTTTCGGGAGACCATATTTTCTAGGGATGCGAGATGATTTTTCACGGGGGATTAGTTCTTTTTTGAGGTCAGGATTGAGTTGGGAGTTGTTGATGATAGTTTTGGTTTTCTTTTCCAGATAAGTTGTAGGGTCGTTAGGGATTTGTTTGTAGTCTGTGTTGTTTAGTATATTGTCCATCTTTTGTATATAGTCTGTTTTGTCAAGTATGACTGTAGCGTTGCCTTTGTCTGCTGGTAGTATTATAATTTCTGTGTTTCGGTTTAGGTCTCTGATTGACTGTCGTTCGTGAGGAGAAAGGTTGGAAGGTGGAGGTTTGGCAGAACGTAATATCCTGGCAATGTCTTGTCTCGTAATTTCAGCTTCGTCAGTCGGTAAGTGTGTTATCGCATCTTCTGATTGAGAAATTATCTTTTCTATTGGGATGAATTTAGGGGTTGGTGCAAAATTAAAACCTTTGGATAGGACTTTGATGGCGACGTCACTAATGGTGGAATTTGAAAGGTTGTGAACTACTATAGGAGGATTGGCATTATGTGTGTGTTGTGTGAGATTTTTGTTGTCTAGAAGCTGCTGTAATTTTCTTTTTTGTACGTTCGTCTTTTGTTGTGTAACATGTTCTGATTTACTATGTGAGAGTCTGTCTAGAGTGTCCCAATGTCCCAAAGTGTAGGGTGTATTTTGTATGTGTGTATTTTTATGTACGTGTCATAAAGCAGTGTGTTGGTAGTATTAAGGTGTCGTCTTGTCTCGTGAATGGAATTTCTAAGGAGAGCAAAGCCTGTTCGTTTTAAAATGTTGGAGACGTTATGTGATTTGGTGTGATGTTTAAGTTGAAAAGATTTTGGGACCACGTGATGATCACGGCAGGCTTTTAGAAAGGTGAGGTCACAAAGGAGACGGGATTTGCGGATAAGGAGTTTGGTGAAAATTTTGGTAGAAGATAAAAGTTCCTCCCCGTAGAGGCGAATTAAATGTTCAGAAAGATTTCCGCGGTCTTTAATGTGAGACATGCTTGGTTCTCGGGTTAAACCGCGTCCAGAATGTATGGAAACTCGACGTTTCGGCTCCTGTTTTGGAGCCATTTTCAAGAGGTAAAGGAAATATGTAAGGACATTCTAAGGCCTCAATCTGCCTACTCCTTAGAGTGGTTGACAAAGGTGGGTAAAGGAAATATGTAAGGACACTCTAAGGCCTCAATCTGCCTACTCCTTAGAGTGGTTGACAAAGGTGGGTAAAGGAAATATGTAAGGACACTATAAGGCCTCAATCTGCCTACTCCTTAGAGTGATGGACAAAGGTGGGTAAAGGAAATATGTAAGGACACTCTAAGGCCTCAATCTGCCTACTCCTTAGAGTGGTTGACAAAGGTGGGTAAAGGAAATATGTAAGGACACTCTAAGGCCTCAATCTGCCTACTCCTTAGAGTGATGGACAAAGGTGGGTAAAGGAAATATGTAAGGACACTCTAAGGCCTCAATCTGCCTACTCCTTAGAGTGGTGGACAAAGGTAGGTAAAGGAAATGTGTAAGGACACTCTAAGGCCTCAATCTGCCTACTCCTTAGAGCGGTGGATAAAGGTAGGTTGGGTTGTTGTAGCTCGATTACGGGGCCTCAATCTGCCTACTCCCCAAATCTCGCCGGAGATCGTCTGTGAGGTCTTAGTGTGTTCAACCCTAGGCCTCAGAGAGATCTGGCAGTTCGTTGCAAGTCTTGTCTTATATATGTCGTTTCGTCTACCTGTTGCGTCATCAGTGAAAGTAGTGGGGTCACCGTAAATTAAGTGGGGGGCTTTGGTCACGGTATCTAGAGGAAGATTAAGAGGGTCACCGGCATTTGTTACGGCAGATAATGATGCAATAAAATTGTCTGTGGAATTTATTTCCTTTTTGTGTGTTTGTAAAGAAGATATAATAGGTTTCCAAGTAGTCGGAAGGCGAAGACCATCATCTCTCTTATTTAGACAATCGGAACGTTTTTCAATCTCGATTGCTTCGCGGATAATTCTCGTTTTGAAATTGTAAACCGGTGCTATTGTTTTGGCATTATCGAAGTCTATTTTGTGCCCTGTATGAATATGATGCATGGCCAGCGCCGATGAGGGGTCGGATTTTCTAACTGCGAGGGTGTGTTCGTATATTCTATTGTGGATGCGTCTGTTTGTTTGTCCTACGTAAGTTCGGGAACAGTCGGAACAAGGAATTTCGTAAACTCCGTGGGATTCGTTTGGAATCGTATCCTTGGGAGTTTTTATAAGATTTGACAGTTTTTGGTCTGTTGTGAATACGGTTTTGATATTATGGGTTCGGAAAATTCGGCTGATTTTGTCGGTGACACCTTTAATGTATGGTAAAAACGCTGTGTGTTGTGTGGATGCTGTTTGTTCTTGTTGTGGTGTAGTGGTTTGTTGTTGTGCGTTTCTAATGTTTCGTAGTATGTGATTGTTGTCGTATCCGTTTTCTAGCAATGTCTGTCTTAGAAAGTTTAATTCTGTCTGTTTGTTGTTGTTGTCCGTTAGTCTAAGGGATCGTGTTACTAATGTTCGAACCACGGAATTTAGTTGCGATGGGTGATGGTGAGATTGGGCGTTAAGATACCGATTAGTGTGGGTTGGTTTTCGGTAGACAGTGTAAGAAAATCCTCTGACTGGGTTTTTAGTGATGCGTACATCTAAGGCGAGATTTGGGGAGTAGGCAGATTGAGGCCCCGTAATCGAGCTACAACAACCCAACCTACCTTTATCCACCGCTCTAAGGAGTAGGCAGATTGAGGCCTTAGAGTGTCCTTACACATTTCCTTTACCTACCTTTGTCCACCACTCTAAGGAGTAGGCAGATTGAGGCCTTAGAGTGTCCTTACATATTTCCTTTACCCACCTTTGTCCATCACTCTAAGGAGTAGGCAGATTGAGGCCTTAGAGTGTCCTTACATATTTCCTTTACCCACCTTTGTCAACCACTCTAAGGAGTAGGCAGATTGAGGCCTTAGAGTGTCCTTACATATTTCCTTTACCCACCTTTGTCCATCACTCTAAGGAGTAGGCAGATTGAGGCCTTAGAGTGTCCTTACATATTTCCTTTACCCACCTTTGTCAACCACTCTAAGGAGTAGGCAGATTGAGGCCTTAGAGTGTCCTTACATATTTCCTTTACCCACCTTTGTCAACCACTCTAAGGAGTAGGCAGATTGAGGCCTTAGAGTGTCCTTACATATTTCCTTTACCTCTTGAAAATGGCTCCAAAACAGGAGCCGAAACGTCGAGTTTCCATAAATTCTGGACGCGGTTTAACCCGAGAACCAAGCATGTCTCACATTAAAGACCGCGGAAATCTTTCTGAACATTTAATTCGCCTCTACGGGGAGGAACTTTTATCTTCTACCAAAATTTTCACCAAACTCCTTATCCTCAAATCCCGTCTCCTTTGTGACCTCACCTTTCTAAAAGCCTGCCGTGATCATCACGTGGTCCCAAAATCTTTTCAACTTAAACATCACACCAAATCACATAACGTCTCCAACATTTTAAAACGAACAGGCTTTGCTCTCCTTAGAAATTCCATTCACGAGACAAGACGACACCTTAATACTACCAACACACTGCTTTATGACACGTACATAAAAATACACACATACAAAATACACCCTACACTTTGGGACACTCTAGACAGACTCTCACATAGTAAATCAGAACATGTTACACAACAAAAGACGGACGTACAAAAAAGAAAATTACAGCAGCTTCTAGACAACAAAAATCTCACACAACACACACATAATGCCAATCCTCCTATAGTAGTTCACAACCTTTCAAATTCCACCATTAGTGACGTCGCCATCAAAGTCCTATCCAAAGGTTTTAATTTTGCACCAACCCCTAAATTCATCCCAATAGAAAAGATAATTTCTCAATCAGAAGATGCGATAACACACTTACCGACTGACGAAGCTGAAATTACGAGACAAGACATTGCCAGGATATTACGTTCTGCCAAACCTCCACCTTCCAACCTTTCTCCTCACGAACGACAGTCAATCAGAGACCTAAACCGAAACACAGAAATTATAATACTACCAGCAGACAAAGGCAACGCTACAGTCATACTTGACAAAACAGACTATATACAAAAGATGGACAATATACTAAACAACACAGACTACAAACAAATCCCTAACGACCCTACAACTTATCTGGAAAAGAAAACCAAAACTATCATCAACAACTCCCAACTCAATCCTGACCTCAAAAAAGAACTAATCCCCCGTGAAAAATCATCTCGCATCCCTAGAAAATATGGTCTCCCGAAAATCCATAAGCCTGATATTCCCCTTCGCCCCATCGTAAGTGCCCACCGTTCACCCACACAAAAACTTGCAAAACATCTAGCCAAAACTCTCCAACCATTAGTAGAAAACGCTACATCCTATGTCAAAAACTCCACCCATTTCATCGACCTTCTTCAAAACAACACCATTTCTCAAAACGACATCCTAGTTAGCTTTGATATAGTTTCCTTATTCACCAATATACCTCTATCTGAAACCCTTGACATTCTCAAAAATAAACACAAAATTTCCCACGATACCTTAGCTCTTGTAGAACACTGCACATCTAACACTTATTTCCTTTTTCAAAACAAATTTTACAAACAAGTTCGAGGTGCTCCAATGGGTTCACCCCTCTCTCCTGCATTGGCCAACATTTTCATGGAAAACTTCGAGACACAAGCCCTCAATTCATCCCAACTTAAACCAACGTGTTGGTTAAGATACGTTGACGACATTTTCGCTGTCTGGCCACACGGCAAAGAATCTCTAGACGAATTCCTTTCTTACCTAAATAACATCAACCCCCAAATCCAGTTCACCATGGAAATGGAAAATAATTTTTCTTTGCCTTTCTTAGATGTACGCATCACTAAAAACCCAGTCAGAGGATTTTCTTACACTGTCTACCGAAAACCAACCCACACTAATCGGTATCTTAACGCCCAATCTCACCATCACCCATCGCAACTAAATTCCGTGGTTCGAACATTAGTAACACGATCCCTTAGACTAACGGACAACAACAACAAACAGACAGAATTAAACTTTTTAAGACAGACATTGTTAGAAAACGGATACGACAACAATCACATACTACGAAACATTAGAAACGCACAACAACAAACCACTACACCACAACAAGAACAAACAGCGTCCACACAACACACAGCGTTTTTACCATACATTAAAGGTGTCACCGACAAAATCAGCCGAATTTTCCGAACCCATAATATCAAAACCGTATTCACAACAGACCAAAAACTGTCAAATCTTATAAAAACTCCCAAGGATACGATTCCAAACGAATCCCACGGAGTTTACGAAATTCCTTGTTCCGACTGTTCCCGAACTTACGTAGGACAAACAAACAGACGCATCCACAATAGAATATACGAACACACCCTCGCAGTTAGAAAATCCGACCCCTCATCGGCGCTGGCCATGCATCATATTCATACAGGGCACAAAATAGACTTCGATAATGCCAAAACAATAGCACCGGTTTACAATTCCAAACGAGAATTATCCGCGAAGCAATCGAGATTGAAAAACGTCCCGATTGTTTAAATAAGAGAGATGATGGTCTTCGCCTTCCGACTACTTGGAAACCTATTATATCTTCTTTACAAACACACAAAAAGGAAATAAATTCCACAGACAATTTTATTGCATCATTATCTGCCGTAACAAATGCCGGTGACCCTCTTAATCTTCCTCTAGATACCGTGACCAAAGCCCCCCACTTAATTGACGGTGACCCCACTACTTTCACTGATGACGCAACAGGTAGACGAAACGACATATATAAGACAAGACTTGCAACGAACTGCCAGATCTCTCTGAGGCCTAGGGTTGAACACACTAAGACCTCACAGACGATCTCCGGCGAGATTTGGGGAGTAGGCAGATTGAGGCCCCGTAATCGAGCTACAACAACCCAACCTACCTTTATCCACCGCTCTAAGGAGTAGGCAGATTGAGGCCTTAGAGTGTCCTTACACATTTCCTTTACCTACCTTTGTCCACCACTCTAAGGAGTAGGCAGATTGAGGCCTTAGAGTGTCCTTACATATTTCCTTTACCCACCTTTGTCCATCACTCTAAGGAGTAGGCAGATTGAGGCCTTAGAGTGTCCTTACATATTTCCTTTACCCACCTTTGTCAACCACTCTAAGGAGTAGGCAGATTGAGGCCTTAGAGTGTCCTTACATATTTCCTTTACCCACCTTTGTCCATCACTCTAAGGAGTAGGCAGATTGAGGCCTTAGAGTGTCCTTACATATTTCCTTTACCCACCTTTGTCAACCACTCTAAGGAGTAGGCAGATTGAGGCCTTAGAGTGTCCTTACATATTTCCTTTACCCACCTTTGTCAACCACTCTAAGGAGTAGGCAGATTGAGGCCTTAGAGTGTCCTTACATATTTCCTTTACCCACCTTTGTCCATCACTCTAAGGAGTAGGCAGATTGAGGCCTTAGAGTGTCCTTACATATTTCCTTTACCCACCTTTGTCAACCACTCTAAGGAGTAGGCAGATTGAGGCCTTAGAGTGTCCTTACACATTTCCTTTACCCACCTTTGTCAACCACTCTAAGGAGTAGGCAGATTGAGGCCTTAGAGTGTCCTTACATATTTCCTTTACCTACCTTTGTCCACCACTCTAAGGAGTAGGCAGATTGAGGCCTTAGAGTGTCCTTACATATTTCCTTTACCCACCTTTGTCCACCGCTCTAAGGAGTAGGCAGATTGAGGCCTTAGAGTGTCCTTACACATTTCCTTTACCTACCTTTGTCCACCACTCTAAGGAGTAGGCAGATTGAGGCCTTAGAGTGTCCTTACATATTTCCTTTACCCACCTTTGTCCATCACTCTAAGGAGTAGGCAGATTGAGGCCTTAGAGTGTCCTTACATATTTCCTTTACCCACCTTTGTCAACCACTCTAAGGAGTAGGCAGATTGAGGCCTTAGAGTGTCCTTACATATTTCCTTTACCCACCTTTGTCCATCACTCTAAGGAGTAGGCAGATTGAGGCCTTAGAGTGTCCTTACATATTTCCTTTACCCACCTTTGTCAACCACTCTAAGGAGTAGGCAGATTGAGGCCTTAGAGTGTCCTTACATATTTCCTTTACCCACCTTTGTCAACCACTCTAAGGAGTAGGCAGATTGAGGCCTTAGAGTGTCCTTACATATTTCCTTTACCTCTTGAAAATGGCTCCAAAACAGGAGCCGAAACGTCGAGTTTCCATAAATTCTGGACGCGGTTTAACCCGAGAACCAAGCATGTCTCACATTAAAGACCGCGGAAATCTTTCTGAACATTTAATTCGCCTCTACGGGGAGGAACTTTTATCTTCTACCAAAATTTTCACCAAACTCCTTATCCTCAAATCCCGTCTCCTTTGTGACCTCACCTTTCTAAAAGCCTGCCGTGATCATCACGTGGTCCCAAAATCTTTTCAACTTAAACATCACACCAAATCACATAACGTCTCCAACATTTTAAAACGAACAGGCTTTGCTCTCCTTAGAAATTCCATTCACGAGACAAGACGACACCTTAATACTACCAACACACTGCTTTATGACACGTACATAAAAATACACACATACAAAATACACCCTACACTTTGGGACACTCTAGACAGACTCTCACATAGTAAATCAGAACATGTTACACAACAAAAGACGGACGTACAAAAAAGAAAATTACAGCAGCTTCTAGACAACAAAAATCTCACACAACACACACATAATGCCAATCCTCCTATAGTAGTTCACAACCTTTCAAATTCCACCATTAGTGACGTCGCCATCAAAGTCCTATCCAAAGGTTTTAATTTTGCACCAACCCCTAAATTCATCCCAATAGAAAAGATAATTTCTCAATCAGAAGATGCGATAACACACTTACCGACTGACGAAGCTGAAATTACGAGACAAGACATTGCCAGGATATTACGTTCTGCCAAACCTCCACCTTCCAACCTTTCTCCTCACGAACGACAGTCAATCAGAGACCTAAACCGAAACACAGAAATTATAATACTACCAGCAGACAAAGGCAACGCTACAGTCATACTTGACAAAACAGACTATATACAAAAGATGGACAATATACTAAACAACACAGACTACAAACAAATCCCTAACGACCCTACAACTTATCTGGAAAAGAAAACCAAAACTATCATCAACAACTCCCAACTCAATCCTGACCTCAAAAAAGAACTAATCCCCCGTGAAAAATCATCTCGCATCCCTAGAAAATATGGTCTCCCGAAAATCCATAAGCCTGATATTCCCCTTCGCCCCATCGTAAGTGCCCACCGTTCACCCACACAAAAACTTGCAAAACATCTAGCCAAAACTCTCCAACCATTAGTAGAAAACGCTACATCCTATGTCAAAAACTCCACCCATTTCATCGACCTTCTTCAAAACAACACCATTTCTCAAAACGACATCCTAGTTAGCTTTGATATAGTTTCCTTATTCACCAATATACCTCTATCTGAAACCCTTGACATTCTCAAAAATAAACACAAAATTTCCCACGATACCTTAGCTCTTGTAGAACACTGCACATCTAACACTTATTTCCTTTTTCAAAACAAATTTTACAAACAAGTTCGAGGTGCTCCAATGGGTTCACCCCTCTCTCCTGCATTGGCCAACATTTTCATGGAAAACTTCGAGACACAAGCCCTCAATTCATCCCAACTTAAACCAACGTGTTGGTTAAGATACGTTGACGACATTTTCGCTGTCTGGCCACACGGCAAAGAATCTCTAGACGAATTCCTTTCTTACCTAAATAACATCAACCCCCAAATCCAGTTCACCATGGAAATGGAAAATAATTTTTCTTTGCCTTTCTTAGATGTACGCATCACTAAAAACCCAGTCAGAGGATTTTCTTACACTGTCTACCGAAAACCAACCCACACTAATCGGTATCTTAACGCCCAATCTCACCATCACCCATCGCAACTAAATTCCGTGGTTCGAACATTAGTAACACGATCCCTTAGACTAACGGACAACAACAACAAACAGACAGAATTAAACTTTTTAAGACAGACATTGCTAGAAAACGGATACGACAACAATCACATACTACGAAACATTAGAAACGCACAACAACAAACCACTACACCACAACAAGAACAAACAGCGTCCACACAACACACAGCGTTTTTACCATACATTAAAGGTGTCATCGACAAAATCAGCCGAATTTTCCGAACCCATAATATCAAAACCGTATTCACAACAGACCAAAAACTGTCAAATCTTATAAAAACTCCCAAGGATACGATTCCAAACGAATCCCACGGAGTTTACGAAATTCCTTGTTCCGACTGTTCCCGAACTTACGTAGGACAAACAAACAGACGCATCCACAATAGAATATACGAACACACCCTCGCAGTTAGAAAATCCGACCCCTCATCGGCGCTGGCCATGCATCATATTCATACAGGGCACAAAATAGACTTCGATAATGCCAAAACAATAGCACCGGTTTACAATTTCAAAACGAGAATTATCCGCGAAGCAATCGAGATTGAAAAACGTCCCGATTGTTTAAATAAGAGAGATGATGGTCTTCGCCTTCCGACTACTTGGAAACCTATTATATCTTCTTTACAAACACACAAAAAGGAAATAAATTCCACAGACAATTTTATTGCATCATTATCTGCCGTAACAAATGCCGGTGACCCTCTTAATCTTCCTCTAGATACCGTGACCAAAGCCCCCCACTTAATTGACGGTGACCCCACTACTTTCACTGATGACGCAATAGGTAGACGAAACGACATATATAAGACAAGACTTGCAACGAACTGCCAGATCTCTCTGAGGCCTAGGGTTGAACACACTAAGACCTCACAGACGATCTCCGGCGAGATTTGGGGAGTAGGCAGATTGAGGCCCCGTAATCGAGCTACAACAACCCAACCTACCTTTATCCACCGCTCTAAGGAGTAGGCAGATTGAGGCCTTAGAGTGTCCTTACACATTTCCTTTACCTACCTTTGTCCACCACTCTAAGGAGTAGGCAGATTGAGGCCTTAGAGTGTCCTTACATATTTCCTTTACCCACCTTTGTCCATCACTCTAAGGAGTAGGCAGATTGAGGCCTTAGAGTGTCCTTACATATTTCCTTTACCCACCTTTGTCAACCACTCTAAGGAGTAGGCAGATTGAGGCCTTAGAGTGTCCTTACATATTTCCTTTACCTCTTGAAAATGGCTCCAAAACAGGAGCCGAAACGTCGAGTTTCCATAAATTCTGGACGCGGTTTAACCCGAGAACCAAGCATGTCTCATATATATATATATATATATATATATATATATATATATATATATATATATATATATATATATATATATATATATATATATATATATATATATATATATATATATATATATATATATATATATATATCACACCGATAACTCAGAAAGCAATGGACACTCGTGCTTTGTTTTTTTCGTGCAGAGTTGTGTTATAATTTATTAGGTTTAGTTTCGTGGAAACTTGTTCATTTTTGGCAAAAATTAAAACACAAATGTTATTTTAATTTTGTCCAGAATTTTTTTTCAAAGAAAATTCACTAATATGAGCTTACATTCGAAATAAGTCACAATCACCACAGTCCAATGGCGAGGTCGCCTTATCGTCACAACCATAACCAGAAGTTTTCCTCTTGGCCACCTTTTTCCTTAACTCCAAGTCTGTGTCCTTAAAATAATGTTATTAGAAAATTACTACGTCTCAGGATATGTCTAATAAATTTTGCCTTTCTTCTTTCTGATTAGTTGTGTTCTCGGACTGTGTCGTGTGTATCGGTCTCCTGTCTTGATCACTGTGGTTTGACAGGAGACCGATACACACGACACAGTCCGAGAACACAATCAATCAGAGAGCAGTAAAACGACCAATAGAGGCTCAATACGCAGGCGCGGCGTACAGTCTCAGACATAGATCGCACAGGAAGGATCACAGTCAGTAGCGTGCTGGCAGTTCACGTAAACCAATAAAAATCACAAAAAGTACAGCATATATATATATATATATATATATATATATATATATATATATATATATATATATATATATATATATATATATATATATATATATAGCTTTCTTTTCTGATTTCAGCACACTAATTTTGTTAGAAGTTTTATCAACTTGTTTAAAAATTATTCACGGTTGGAGTTGCAAGAACGTATTTCATTCATTGTGTTAACAAATGCACTAATTATTTAATTTTTCGTTAAAAAAACTAAAAAACAAAATCAAACGTTCAAAAATGTTTATTCAATTAAGTAAGTGTTTAATTTGTTTGTGCTTCCATACAAAAGTACAAATTTTGTTCAAAACGAGCTCTGACATTCTGGAGCATTTGTGGAGTTATTAGACGGCATTATTTAACAATGCGTCGTCGTAATTCTTCCAGAGACTCCGGTTCTGTTGCGTAAATTTTACTCTTTGAATAGCCCCATAGAAAGAAGTCAAAAGGAGTTAAATCCGGTGATCTAGGGGGCCACTCAATAGCACCTCTTCCATTGCTCTGGAAATTCTTTGTTCAAAAACTCCCTAACACGTTGTGACAAATGCGGAGGAACTCCATCTTGTTGAAGCGTTAATTGATTTTCTTGATAGCGATCATCATTTTCAACAATGTCAATCAGTAGAGGGTAAACGATATCTTCTAGTAACTCCAAATACGTTTCGCCACTCAAATTTCCATCAAGAAAAATTGGTCCGATTAAACGTTCTCCAAAAATGCCAGTCCAGACATTCAGTTTCTGTGTGGTTTGAGTGTGGACTTCGTAAACATTTCTTGGATTATTATCTGCCCAATAACGACAATTATGACAATTGACTGTAAAGTTTAATAAAAACGTACACTCGTTGGAAAAACAGATATTGAACAGAAAGTTCCCGTTATCAGCTATTCGTGCAGTAATAACTTCACAAAACTCCAGCCGCCGATCAAAATCTTCTTCATTCAGTTGTTGTACAACATGAATTTTATACAGGTGAAATTTATGATGCATCAATATTCGCTGAATAGTTCTTCTTTTGATGTTTGAAACAGTGGCCAATTTTCTCGTGCTCAAAGTTGGGTCTGCAGCAATTTGTCCTAAAACTTCAATCTCAGTAGTCTCATTTCTAACCGGAAATTCACGTTCAGGATCCCGTTTTTTGTTGGCTACTGAACCACTTTGTCGAAACTTTGCAACTAACTCCAAAATGTATTTTCTGTTGATATGTCTGTTCGGATGTCGTTCATTAAACAAATTTGAGGTACGGTTGGCCCAGTCATCGTTTTTGAAAAAAAGAGTAATTATTTCAACTCTTTCTTCTGCAGAATACACCATTGTAAAATTAATTCTGGGTAGTACTATCAAGTAACAAACCGACCGATAAACTGAAATAATAAACCGCATTTCTCTCATTCCGATAAGAAATGTTCTGATAGTCATTTTTTTGTTTACAACCCAACAAAACATTGACTATCAGCACATTTCTTATCGGAATGAGTGAAATGCGTTTTTTCATCTTCAACTGTGAATAATTTTTAAACGAGTTAATAAAAATTCCAAAAAAATTCGTTTGCTGAATTCAGAAAAGAAAGATCTTTCAAATGATGTAACAATCGACCCACGTTTCCTATTTAAAATATTAGGGTTGTTATCACCACCCTTAAGGGGTTGATGTGACAATGTTGAGTTTTATGTCAAAACATGTCCCCCTCAATATTAAAATTGACGTCTTTCTGCGTTTGTTGAAAAAAATTTCTTTGGACGCAAATCGGACTGTTTCGTTTTCAATGCGCCACCCTATATATATATATATATATATATATATATATATATATATATATATATATATATATATATATATATATATATATATATATATATATATATATAAACATGTTGGAAGTGACCCCAAAAATGTCCTACTTTGCTTTCATTGATTTATTTCAATTTAAAAGTGGCGATCTCGTCATTAGCGAATATATTTCACGGACAGTTCGCTAAACGTTCTTTGACACATAAAGCAATATACAGTGAGAGACATCCCCATTGTGACGTGGTTCGTACCTTGATTGAAATCATTACCGTTTAAAATCTAATAGGAATTTATGAGAGAGTTAATTAACCACTAGTCACAAGTCAGTATGACATTTACATCAGCATGAATAATTCAGTGGATCTATAATGGGCACGTCAGTAGGGAGGCAAGTCTCTCTTTCAGGAGAGTGCTTTGTGAGCAGGATGCAGGACGGCCGGCCAGGGCAATAAATCGCCCTGCTGAACATAAACTCTCAATATTGGCAGCGTTGGACGATGTTTTAGTCGAAACAGCCCAAAGTGCAGAGGTGGTTTTCCACATTTGTTCGACCATTAATCGGGCGACGAACGAGCTTGGTGATTTATCTCAGCTGTCAGGACCGGAAGCAACCCCGTGCTCTACAAGCGATCCCCACTAATCTCCCGGCACGTCTTCGCGACTTCCCGCCATACATCACTCTTATCGTGTGCTAATCCCCAAAGACCAACTTATATATTCCTGTAGGCTTCTATTGCCCTATTGCCGAAGCCAGTAAATAATTAAATCAATTAGAAAACCTTGATTCTAACAGCACTAATCTAAGCGAGCGTCGGAATTAGTTAGTGTTATGTCAGATGTCTTGTATTACAGCATTTCTTAAATGAAATGGGAATATATAACATATGTACAACAAACTTAGTTAATTACTTAAGCAATGTCACACTAATTATTTGTCTTCGTAACTGAAACAGTTCAAATTATCTATTACGACACATGATGGTTTTGTGTGTTGCTTCAAAAGGCACAGTTTCTGAAAAACTCTAGAGAATTAGATAAACCAAACAAAATATTTGAGAAACGTTCGCTTTTTCGGGAATTTTCGTCGTTTGTATAAGTGCGCCTGTTAAGGAGCGAAGGATATTTCGGGAATAACTTGTCGAACTAGGCGAATTAGACTTAGTAACGAGGTAATAAACTTTAATAAAATACCTAAACTTTAACAATGCTTACAACTAATTTAACCGAATGAATTTTAAAGCCAAAATCTTTACATACTGAATCTTAATTGAGAAGTCTCTACTTCTCTCTACATAATTAAAAAACAAAAAAACAAAAGTCTCGCGTCTTTACATCTTAAGAATCTAATAAAGAGTCTCGCTAATCTTTATCAACAATACTACTTATAACTTTTACTTGGTTTAGATCATACATAATTGCAGACCTCAGCAGTCAGCATTCCTTGTGCTGTACGCTGCAATTTCAACTTGTTTATTATTTAGATAAATATGTAATAGTTTTTCAATGCCAATATTATTGATACATCTGTGACCTACTACTACATGAAAATTTACAATAAGTGTTGTAGCAAATTTTCTTATAACTGAATTTTAATTATAAATTGAATGATCTTAACAAATATATATTCCACGCCTACGACTGCCCTTCTGCATAGCTTATTGTTCTCTGAACATTCTGCCGAGTCGAAAGGAATGACGACTCTCTGGATAGCTCTGATCTGAATGTTTTACCTTGACGTAAGTTTGGCACTTACTATAATAATTGAAAGAATATTAATTTGTATGATAATCGAAATAATAATAATAAAAATAATATTAATATGTATACAACCATAGGATGATAATAAAAGTAATAATAATTATTATGATCTAATAATAGATGCCCATTTTCTGGTGATGGATTGGACACGTAATTTTGTCTTCCCTCTGGTATATCTCCTCCATTTGGCGGCTGTGGTTGCTTTCCATGCTTCTTGCCATGGCTGCTTGTGAGTTCCTTGTCTGTTACCTCTGTCATTGTGAAGTAACTGTACAGATGACTTGAAGAATTATCTCTGCTTTGCTTGCAGAGCTCTTCCAACTCCACAAAATCCAGCCTCGCCGACCCTGAGTCGTTTTGGAGTGTTTTTTCTTTGAACCTTGACTTGATTTGACTACGGAGCGGCCATTGTTTGGTTGATACCATGTGCCCTGCGTGTTCTCGCTTCTTCTTAAACTTCCATTTAAACATGTGCTTCCATTGGCAAAATACCCATTTTTACTGGATGGCCCTTGTATAATTTGAGGCCTCTGCCCATTATCTGGTAGCTGCAATTCTTTTGGTAGTTTTGCAATAATCTGCGATCTGTTGCTGGACAATTTACTTAAATTGAACCCACCTGATCTGATCGTTTCGATGAGTTCTGTCTGTACTAATTTTGTTTGTTGCTTTGGTTCCGTTCCAGATTGCATATTATCCATATAACTATCTTCATTTTTTGTCATTGACGTCTCAAAAATTGATAAATTGTTTTGTCTACTTACATTTGTTTTAATATCCGCCGCTGATTCAGCGATTCCAACAAATATATTTCCACGCCTACGACTACCCTTCTGCATAGCTTATTGTTCTCTGAACAGCGCCATTTGGATACTCAACAAATAGTTTACTGACTATGATAAAATTAATTAACAATCTTGTGTCAGTAGTTTAAATATTGTTGTTAGGCAACTTATTAAAACAAGTTTTTTTCTTAATCTTTGTTTCTTTGACAACAATCAAATTATTTGAATGATATCTGAAACTCAAGTTATTTATTTATTTTTTGTTTGTTTATTTATTTCAATAAAGTTCAACAGTTTACAACCAGTAATAAGGCCACTAATTTTGTAGGTACATTACAAAATACAATTAGAGAAATAAAGTAAATAATTTGTGTGCCGATAAAACAAACAAAATAAAACTAAATATGTCAGTTCACAACTAATTTAAGACAAAATGTCAATAATAAACACAAAAGAAAAGGAAACACTTAACCACACTAAGCTTAACCAAAATCAACTAAAATGCAAAACAGTCGTTAACATAAATATGAGATAACATAATAGCTATATCATTACAACCTGTGATGAGCACTGATAAGTACTCGTACAATTGGGAGAACCCAATTCACCACAGTACATATTTTAGACCTGACGATCATTTCGCTAACATATCTCGCGTCATCAGAGGGATGAATAAACTGAATAATATATAATAAATAGTTTATTCATCCCCCCGATGACGCTAACTTTGTTAGCGAAACGATCGTGAGGTCCAAAAGCTGTATTATGATTAATTGGGTTCTCTAAATTGTACCTATTACACAGTTTTTCACTGATTATAAGTCATCACTTAATACATCTATCCTCATTTTATGAGAACACTTGCAGCTGTGACAAACTCTGCTCATTGGTGACCTCAACAACATGTTACTCCTAGCGAGTGGGAGAGCAAACAGTCTTTGTGACTTCAATAATGCAGAACGAACATTTCAATGCAACCCCTCGACCAGAGATATACAGTCAACAGTGTTGTGTAGCAACCCATATAAAAAAAGTATGTGCGCAGCAAGTGCGTTATGATAGTAAATTTTCATAGAAATGATCTGGTAGCAAATATTTTTTTTAACTTTTTTTCTTGTAATATAGAAATCTAAATTTTAGTGTATAATTTGCTTTTTATATTCTAAACCTACTGACCAAATTTGGTTACCATAGCGTTTTTATTTTTTGAGATAAAAATTTGTTTCAAAAGAAAACTTGATCGAAAGGGGCTCATTATTTTTTGAGTTATCGGTGTGATACATATATATATATATATATATATATATATATATATATATATATATATATATATATATATATATATATATATATATTGATATAGTCAGATAAATGCTGTGTAGATACAAGTAAAAAAAAATGGTAATAACGTGAACAAAGGTATATTACACTGAAAATAACTAATCAAAATTTCAATTATATGAGACAAAAATCAGTATGGCAAGTAAGTAAATTTATGCCCGTGAAAAAATGGAATAAATACCTTATAACATGTATTCCATTTGTCGATATAGCTGTAATTTGAGTCATCAGTTGTAATGAGACCCATTTGTGAAACCTACAATTTTAAAAAGGAAAAATAAAGTTAAATATATATATATATATATATATATATATATATATATATATATATATATATATATATATATATATATATATATATATATATATATATATATATATATATATATATATATGAGACATGCTTGGTTCTCGGGTTAAACCGCGTCCAGAATTTATGGAAACTCGACGTTTCGGCTCCTGTTTTGGAGCCATTTTCAAGAGGTAAAGGAAATATGTAAGGACACTCTAAGGCCTCAATCTGCCTACTCCTTAGAGTGATGGACAAAGGTGGGTAAAGGAAATATGTAAGGACACTCTAAGGCCTCAATCTGCCTACTCCTTAGAGTGGTGGACAAATGTGGGTAAAGGAAATATGTAAGGACACTCTAAGGCCTCAATCTGCCTACTCCTTAGAGTGATGGACAAAGGTGGGTAAGGGAAATATGTAAGGACATTCTAAGGCCTCAATCTGCCTACTCCATAGAGTGGTGGACAAAGGTAGGTAAAGGAAATATGTAAGGACACTCTAGGGCCTCAATCTGCCTACTCCTTAGAGTGGTGGATAAAGGTAGGTTGGGTTGTTGTAGCTCGATTACGGGGCCTCAATCTGCCTACTCCCCAAATCTCGCTGGAGATCGTCTGTGAGGTCTCAGTGTGTTCAACCCTAGGCCTCAGAGAGATCTGGCAGTTAGTTGCAAGTCTTGTCTTATATAGGTCGTTTCGTCTACCTTTTGCGTCATCAGTGAAAGTAGTGGGGTCACCGTCAATTAAGTGGGGGGATAATGATGCAACAAATTGTCTGTGGAATTCATTTCCCTTTTGTGTGTTTGCAAAGAAGATATAATAGGTTTCCAAGTAGTCGGAAGGCGAAGACCATCATCTCTCTTATTTAAACAATCGGGACGTTTTTCAATCTCGATTGCTTCGCGGATAATTCTCGTTTTGAAATTGTAAACCGGTGCTATTGTTTTGGCATTATCGAAGTCTATTTTGTGCCCTGTATGAATATGATGCATGGCCAGCGCCGATGAGGGGTCGGATTTTCTAACTGCGAGGGTGTGTTCGTATATTCTATTGTGGATGCGTCTGTTTGTTTGTCCTACGTAAGTTCGAGAACAGTCGGAACAAGGAATTTCGTAAACTCCGTGGGATTCGTTTGGAATCGTATCCTTGGGAGTTTTTATAAGATTTGATAGTTTTTGGTCTGTTGTGAATACGGTTTTGATATTATGGGTTCTGAAAATTCGGCTGATTTTGTCGGTGACACCTTTAATGTATGGTAAAAACGCTGTGTGTTGTTGTGTGGACGCTGTTTGTTCTTGTTGTGGTGTAGTGGTTTGTTGTTGTGCGTTTCTAATGTTTCGTAGTATGTGATTGTTGTCGTATCCGTTTTCTAGCAATGTCTGTCTTAAAAAGTTTAATTCTGTCTGTTTGTTGTTGTTGTCCGTTAGTCTAAGGGATCGTGTTACTAATGTTCGAACCACGGAATTTAGTTGCGATTGGTGATGGTGAGATTGGGCGTTAAGATACCGATTAGTGTGGGTTGGTTTTCGGTAGACAGTGTAAGAAAATCCTCTGACTGGGTTTTTAGTGATGCGTACATCTAAGAAAGGCAAAGAAAAATTATTTTCCATTTCCATGGTGAACTGGATTTGGGGGTTGATGTTATTTAGGTACGAAAGGAATTCGTCTAGAGATTCTTCGCCGTGTGGCCAGACAGCGAAAATGTCGTCAACGTATCTTAACCAACACGTTGGTTTAAGTTGGGATGAATTGAGGGCTTGTGTCTCGAAGTTTTCCATGAAAATGTTGGCCAATGCAGGAGAACTTAAACCAACGTGTTGGTTAAGATACGTTGACGACATTTTCGCTGTCTGGCCACACGGCGAAGAATCTCTAGACGAATTCCTTTCGTACCTAAATAACATCAACCCCCAAATCCAGTTCACCATGGAAATGGAAAATAATTTTTCTTTGCCTTTCTTAGATGTACGCATCACTAAAAACCCAGTCAGAGGATTTTCTTACACTGTCTACCGAAAACCAACCCACACTAATCGGTATCTTAACGCCCAATCTCACCATCACCCATCGCAACTAAATTCCGTGGTTCGAACATTAGTAACACGATCCCTTAGACTAACGGACAACAACAACAAACAGACAGAATTAAACTTTTTAAGACAGACATTGCTAGAAAACGGATACGACAACAATCACATACTACGAAACATTAGAAACGCACAACAACAAACCACTACACCACAACAAGAACAAACAGCGTCCACACAACAACACACAGCGTTTTTACCATACATTAAAGGTGTCACCGACAAAATCAGCCGAATTTTCAGAACCCATAATATCAAAACCGTATTCACAACAGACCAAAAACTATCAAATCTTATAAAAACTCCCAAGGATACGATTCCAAACGAATCCCACGGAGTTTACGAAATTCCTTGTTCCGACTGTTCTCGAACTTACGTAGGACAAACAAACAGACGCATCCACAATAGAATATACGAACACACCCTCGCAGTTAGAAAATCCGACCCCTCATCGGCGCTGGCCATGCATCATATTCATACAGGGCACAAAATAGACTTCGATAATGCCAAAACAATAGCACCGGTTTACAATTTCAAAACGAGAATTATCCGCGAAGCAATCGAGATTGAAAAACGTCCCGATTGTTTAAATAAGAGAGATGATGGTCTTCGCCTTCCGACTACTTGGAAACCTATTATATCTTCTTTGCAAACACACAAAAGGGAAATGAATTCCACAGACAATTTTGTTGCATCATTATCCCCCCACTTAATTGACGGTGACCCCACTACTTTCACTGATGACGCAACAGGTAGACGAAACGACCTATATAAGACAAGACTTGCAACTAACTGCCAGATCTCTCTGAGGCCTAGGGTTGAACACACTGAGACCTCACAGACGATCTCCAGCGAGATTTGGGGAGTAGGTAGATTGAGGCCCCGTAATCGAGCTACAACAACCCAACCTACCTTTATCCACCACTCTAAGGAGTAGGCAGATTGAGGCCTTAGAGTGTCCTTACATATTTCCTTTACCTACCTTTGTCCACCACTCTATGGAGTAGGCAGATTGAGGCCTTAGAGTGTCCTTACATATTTCCTTTACCCACCTTTGTCCATCACTCTAAGGAGTAGGCAGATTGAGGCCTTAGAGTGTCCTTACATATTTCCTTTACCCACATTTGTCCACCACTCTAAGGAGTAGGCAGATTGAGGCCTTAGAGTGTCCTTACATATTTCCTTTACCCACCTTTGTCCATCACTCTAAGGAGTAGGCAGATTGAGGCCTTAGAGTGTCCTTACATATTTCCTTTACCTCTTGAAAATGGCTCCAAAACAGGAGCCGAAACGTCGAGTTTCCATAAATTCTGGACGCGGTTTAACCCGAGAACCAAGCATGTCTCACATTAAAGACCGCGGAAATCTTTCTGAACATATATACATATATATATATATATATATATATATATATATATATATATATATATATATATATATATATATATATATATATATATATCCAAACAACAAATTAAGGCGCATTCTGAACTTCTTGATTATGAAAGCAATTTTCAGAACACTCTGTACATGAGACTTACTTTTGCATAGGTGCTATACAAATTTAATTTTTCTCTGATATAATGTAAAAATCAGTTACACGACAAGTTACTACCTTCAAAACAGTTACTATTTTCTTTGAAAATTTTCCAAAAAATTGAAATATCAAACTATTTATTTTATGTATAGCGGACTGCAGTTTCGAACCGTCCCGGTTCACCATCAGCACGCTACTGACTGTTATCGCTCCTCTCTGGTCTACGTCTGAGATTGTACGTGGCGCACGCGCCGTGAGCTTCTATTGGTCGGTTTCCTGTTCTCTGATTGGTTGTGCCTTCGGAGTGTGTCGTGTGTATCGGTCTCCTGTCTTGATCACTGTGGTTTGATCATTTGTCTATTTGTATGGCCTTTATTAAGTTTTGTTTAAATGTTTGTACTTGGGTTTGTTCTGGCATTAATTGTTTCCTATTGTTTGTTTGTTGAATGTAGTATTGTTCCCCTATTTTCATTTTTTTGTGGTATTTAACATGTTTCATTAGTTGTAATTGGCTGATGTCTGGTTTTTGGTGTTTTGTGTTGCGAATGTATGTAGCTACGTTTGATTTGTAGCTAAGTATGTGGATTTTATCTAATGCTGTTATATGTTCCTTGAATCTTTTTTCTATTGATTTTTTTGTCATTCCTATATATTTTTTATTGCATGTGTTACATTCTATTTGATATATTCCGTTTAATTCATGTGGGTTGTGTTCTTGTTTTTTATTTATTTTGTTTATTATTTTGTAATTGGTTTTGTAGCTCATTTTTAAGTCATATTGTTTGAGTGTTTGTGTTATTTTTTTGATGTGGTGGTTATAAGTGAATGTTGTGTATTTTGTGTTTGTTTCTGGTGTTTTGTTTTCAGTTATGTTGATTTGTTTGTTTTTGATTTGTTTTACCAGCTTTCTATTGATTTCTTGTTGTATCCATTTCTTTCTGCTGTTTGTATTATCATGCTGTACTCCTTCGTTGTTATGAATATTCCTAATATATATATATATATATATATATATATATATATATATATATATATATATATATATATATATATATATATATATATATACATAATTTTCGTAAAATAGTGTGGATCATTTAAGTGGAAATTTGCTACCATAACGCACTTGCTGCGACTAGACTTTTTATTTTAACTAATATATAAAAATTTAGTGTTTAAACAAGGCGTAATTATTTGAAACTAGAAAGAAAGAAATTCTACGCTAATTTATATTCAGTTGAGATGCCATCTCTAAGTGAAAGCCAACACCAAACAAAAACAAATTTCTTGCATGTGCACTCTATTTACATACTACAACGATAAGTCCAATATTAATGTCCCATGTTGTCGATCAGGTAGCCGATAATGAATTCTAAAACGGTTGCAAATTGTCTTACAAGATGCTTTAGCAGCGAGCACCAGTCAGAATCGTGTGAATGTATTTATAGAATGCAAAACACAGTGAGACACATTGGGCGGTGAATGTTGTTGCATGCTAGATCCTCGCGCTACCCACGCCCGGTATCAGATACCCGCATAATCCTCCTTGGACAAGACAACCAATTAGAATGCGATACATCCAAGAAGCGCTGATAATTAGATTACTCCTGGTCACCCGATGTTTGACGTTCACGATTTACAAGAACATTACGTACGCACGGTTGGTATAACTGGTTTTTCAGTTCTTTCATTGTTTGATCCTGGAGTACTGACGTGATTCCGACGCGCGTGGTTACTAATGTGTGAATATTACGACTTCATCAAAATACACAAATCACATCGTTTTTACCATTATCGAATTTTCATAAGGAAAATGTGCACTTGGAGAACCCAAATCACCACAACAAATTAAAAACGAAAAACCAATTCCTCGGAAAATTGACCTCGTAGAAAAAATGTGTTGTGGTGATTTTGGTTCTTCAAGTGTACTTATCAGTGCTAGTCACTGGCTCCAATATTCACTTAGCAAAGAAAATTTAGCTTTAAGAAGGTAACGTCAATTTTTTTTTCAAACGAGCGTTAATTAGAACCTTTGGAATCCATCTTAGAGCCTCGGTGGTTCAGGGGTAAGAACGTGTGCCTCTGAACCGATGGGTACTGGGTTCTATCCCAGGGTTCTCCTTTCACTTTTAAGTACAAACTGTAACATTAACGTCAACCGAGGTTCTGGCATTGTATTTGAGCAAGTTGAATGTCTGCACGTTCCGCCCTTCGGAGGGGGCGTAACACCGCCGGTCCCGTGTCCATGCGGTGTTGGGCACGTTAAAGATCCCTACCCTCCTTACAGAAAGGCAGGGGTTCGGCAAAATTTCCAGGATCGTGACGTTGAATTGCTCCCTGGCGTTGGTCATTGGCCATAGTCGCGGAAATAAGCCGACGTTAAAGAAACAAAACACACACGGAATCCATCTTCGAAGTTCATGCAAATATATATATATATATATATATATATATATATATATATATATATATATATACAGGAATACAGGAGAGCACAATATATGCGTCGCTTTCTCAAATGGAACCTGTTTGAGTTTCCAAACTCTGTTTTATCCTAGTAGATGCAGGGTCCTTACGAGCACCTTCTGAAAATATTGTCATATGTTTACAATATATATATATATATATATATATATATATATATATATATATATATATATATATATATATATATATATATATATATATATATATATATATAGGGAAAAATATGATATGTGGCGACTCAGCTATAGTTGACATGGTGTACTGAAGTGGTTCAGATATATCATGAATAAAGGCAGTGGGTAAAGCATTAGATCGAAGAAATGGAAGTAAAGAGAATTATTTTTTCCTGGTTTGTCAAAATCTGAAGTTTGCTCAATTTGGTATATAATTGTCACATTTCTTTAGATATAACTTTTAAGATTATGAAAATGCACACCACAAGTTGTAGACTTATTGTATTGGCATACTGTATGATTTTTACCAATAAATAATAATAATGATAATAATATATTAAAGTTATATTTTTTAAATGGAACACCTAATATATTATTTGGTTTTCGGAATATATAGATAAAATAAAGGTAAGTTACGTAGGATTCCCTATACCTAAAACCTACTGTTTTTGAGAAATACGGCAATTTTCGAAATAGCAAGCCTAAATGCGATTTTTTTTCCTTGCACTTATCAACGTAGGAAAAAGCTAACTAAAATTCGTATTTAGTAGAAGGATTGTTTCTTGGAATATAAAAGAAAATTAATGTTAAGTTTTACAGGATGGTCGGTAACCAACTAGTGATATTGGACGCATAATATTGCAAATAACACCCTTATTTGGAATTGTTTGTTTTCAATAATAAATGGCACCTTTCATCATCGAGTGAGCCTTGATTATAATGAGCGCATAAATTGTAGGCTAAACAAATTCACAGGTCAACGCGGAAACATATTTATCAAGAACATTTTATTGCAACAGTTGAAAAAATGCAATTGGGATACACCAGGCTTCTCAATAAGGGAAAAATAATATTTTTGCTATGCTATATTTTATTAAATTTGTATTTTTTACCTCCTGCATTCTACACAAAC
The DNA here is from genome assembly GCA_964006375.1 of Tillus elongatus. Taxonomy (NCBI): domain Eukaryota; kingdom Metazoa; phylum Arthropoda; class Insecta; order Coleoptera; family Cleridae; genus Tillus; species Tillus elongatus. The sequence goes on from OZ023262.1 coordinate 90,225,773, forward strand.
AGAATTAGTATATCGAGGATGGCAGAGTCGGCAGCCATTAATACAGAATCAGAAGAAGTATTGTGGGTTAATGGTTGCCGACGTTATATACATCCATATACACTGAGTCCTGCGTCGGTGTGTATTCTTCGGCGCTCTACCTAAATGGGAAACTTCAATACGAAATGATCGACTATCTTCGCCAAAAACGCCCGAATAAGCAATCCCGTTGTGCGATTTAAAATTCCACACCTGCAGCACAGCATAATAAGACCCAGCACTGAATATTGTTGGGTGGCCCTTTGATGTTGTGAGAATAGAATATTTGACCTTGCCCACATCGCTCCAGTTTAATGGACCAGGGTGGGACTCGGCATACAGTTATGCTGTTCTCGAATCACAGGCGTAATCGCTCATTTTATCGCCAGGACCGTATTATCTTTCTTATAGCAATCTTTATATTGATTTGTATACAGCAAAATATTACGTAATTGAAACAACGATAATTATATATAGTATAGTGTTAGTAGAAGGAATATAACTACTACAGATTAGATCTTCGTGAATAGCATCTCATATTTAGACATTTGAAAGTATATTAAATTATTTGGTCAAAATTTATATTAAGTTTGCGTCCGTCATGTACAGCATTCTAGCGTATTTTCATAAAATTCATTCAATCTTAAAATTTAAGTTAAAAAAGTATATATATATATATATATATATATATATATATATATATATATATATATATATATATATATATATATATATATATATATATAGTAAAATTGAAAAGATACGTGCAGTATAAAACGATAAAGATCACATATTGTCATGTTTTTATGTCAAACAAAACATTTGAAATTATATATTGCTAACTTACATAGGCTTAGCCGTTTATAAATATATAAATTAATAGACGAGTAAATGAACATATAAATATATATAATAAAATTGAAAAGATACGTTAAGTATAAAATGACAAAGATTACATATTGTCATGCCTTTATATCAAACAACACATATAAAATTATATAGTTAGTAATTATCAAAAGAAAGGACTTTTTAACTACTATAACCTATAACTAACTAGAGGAAAAATTGGTAAGTAGTTAATAATTATTAAGTTTAGTAAGTAGGTCATATTTATAATATATTTTCGGGGAAAAAGAGGGGAGCACCTCATTTTTTTTCTTGCGCACCCCCAATGCATTAAGGCACGAGCCGCTACTGGGATACACAGATGTCAAAACTCAATAAGATGAACAAAACAAACAACAAATGACAATTTAACATACTACAGTAAATGTTCAATTCGACGGCCATCTTGTTTAAACGTATTCCTTTCTTAAATGATTTCTTTACTTTCAATATGAGTTTAGGAGTTGCTGCACGGAAAGCACATCGTATTCTTAACTCCATTATTTCTTAGTGAGGCGGAGGGGTTTTGGAAACAACACTTTTTATGTACCCCCCACATAAAGAAAACCAAACATGTTAAGTCTGGAGATCGTGCGGGCCAGTTGTGTAGCCTTCCCCGTCCTATTCAATGATTGGGGTAATTTCTGTTCAAGTGTTCCCGTATACTGATTTCAAAATGGGTAGGTGCACCGTCTAATCGTAAGCACATCCGCCTATTAATATCTTTTGGGGTATATTTTAAGAGCTCTGGAAAATCATCTTGTATAAATCTTAGAAATATTTGACCGTTCAAGTTTCCATTAAAAAATTAAGGCCATATTATGTATCCTCCTAAAATTTCTGCAGAAACATTAGAACTCCATCTGTGCTGATGATCAACTTTATGGCTGTGATGTCGATTTTCATCACTATAATAGTGATAATTGTGTCTGTTTACTAGATACGTTCTATGAAATGTACTCTTGTTTGAAAGTTTATTGGATTTTCTTGAACCCTTTTATTAAAAACACCAAAGCGATTGACAGAACACAATAAAGTTAGAGTATTCAACAAATGTCAAATAAATTGATGACAACCGTATATCCATGCCAGAGCTTCATTCACTTCCCAAGTGGATTTTAACATTTATTATTGAATACAAGCAAAAAATTGTTGTTGTAGCTCGATTACGGGCTCGATTACGGTGCCTCAATCTGCCTACTCCCCAAATCTCGCTGGAGATCGTCTCTAAGGTCTCAGTCTGTCCAACCCTAGGCCTAAAAGAGATCTCGAACTACAACAACCCAACCCACCTTTGTCCACCGCTCTAAGGAGTAGGCAAATTAAGGCCTTAGAGTTCATGTCCTTACACATTTCCTTTACCTCTTGAAAATGACCCCAAAACAGGAGCCGAAACGTCGAGTTGTCTCCAGAGATAACAAAGTTGGATCCATCAAATTTGGTACGCTGGTTTATTTCATTAAAACTAAACTATGTTCATTAAAAGTAAAATTTAGATGCATAAGTTAAAAGACAAAAAAAGTTATAGGCATTTAAAAGAAAAAAATTGGGGTGTACTCTTCGAACGTAGAAGTCGCAATATAAAACGTCAAAACTTGCACCTTTTAGTGGAAGAACCTGAAACGAATACGGGTTATGTAGAGAAAATAACTCGAAAGAACGTTTTACAAACCCTTAAGTTTCAGCTTCAACCGTCATTGTCCTTCATTTTATTAAAATGTTTCCGGAAAATTAATTTCTAATAGACCCTTTGTCTAATGCTTTAGTGGTAGTTTTATTGATAGAGTTTATGGTTTAATAGTCTTTAAGTATTTTTAGCGAATTTTCGTAGAAAAAAATTCCTGTGGAGGAGAAGGAGACTACGGCTGTCGAATTTTGAAATGATTTCTTCCAATGAGCGGCACTAGGCCCTTACAGCCCATATCCTAAGTGAGTTTCAGTTTTAGCTGTTTACATGTATACAGAGTCATGAGTTTCTGCGGTAAAGCTCACTATATCCGTTATTATACTAGATACCAAAAAAGCTGTATACGTTAATTATAGGGTGTCTTGAGGTGCATCTTATTAGATTGTTTTGACGATCACGGGCAGGCCCATAAGTCGTTGGTGATACAAATATTTTTTTTTTCGAACACAAAATATTATTTCATTTTTTCATTTTTCATCGACTTATAATGCATGTTTGCGGGACCAAAAAATGTATAGCGTTAATCGTTTTAAAGTTATTTCTTTTTCAACTTTTTACACATACCAATAGTATGCCCGCATTCTATCTGAGGCAAAAAACTCGTTTAATAACTAGATCAAAAACAAAGTCCTCTTAAGCTTCAGCGGCAGCAAACCCTTTTGGACTCTTGCTAAATCTATTGGGAATAATTTCTGCAAGAGCACGTTCCCACCTCTTGTCTCAGGGGATGAAATTGTTTCTACCGCTCTGCGCAAGACTAAACTTTTTGCCTCGCTGTTCACCAGCAATTCTACTCTCAACCCACCTCCAAATGTTCAACCACCAACAGTCCCCAATTTCGCGCATAAAATGACGGATATCATTTTCAAAACTAAAAAGGTACGAAAGATGCTCTCTTCTCTTAATACCAGGAAAGCCTCTGGCCTTGACGAGATCACAGCAATTGTTCTCAAAAAATGCGCACCATAACATGCTCCTGTCCTGACTGGTCTGTTTCAGACATCTTACAATAGAGGCATATTCCCTAGTAACTGGAAAACTGCTCGAGTACACCCCGTCCCCAAGAAAGGATCCAAAGCGCTTCCTAGCAACTACAGGCCTATTTCTCTCCTTTCAGTCGTCTCTAAAGTGATGGAAAGGTATATAAACACCGAATTACTAAAATTTCTTGAAAATCACAGTCTAATCCACGACAGGGAGTATGGATTCCGTCAGATTCACTTGTTGGCATTTCTGTGGATCGAAATCTCAATTGGTACCAACATGTCACATCAATTGCAGAAGCGGCTGCTAAGAAATTAGGTTTACTCTTCCGGGCACGCAAATACTTTTCACCAGTTAATCTCTATACCTTATATACTTCAAAAATAAGACCAAACCTCGAATACTGCTCCCACATCTGGGGTGCTGCTGCCGCTTCTACACTCGCTATCCTGGACTCATTCAGAAGAGAGCTATACGTCTTATCGGTGACCCTACCCTCACCCAGAAGCTGCCATCCCTTGCCCACCGACGTGCCGTTGTGACCTCTCTCCCTCTCTCTCTCTTTTATAGATATCTGTACGGGCACTGCTCAGGGGAGCTTTCTTCCATAGTTCCTCCACCTGCTGCCCCCAACAGATCTACCAGGGGAACAGAGCGAATGCACCCTTTTACTGTTCAGGTGACCAGACATAGAACATCTTGTCCCGAGGACTTACAAGTTGTGGAATTCCTTGCCGGCACATGTTTTTCCTTCTCCCCTGAACCTCCAAACCTTCAAGTCCAGAATTAACAAGTTGCCTCTTTCCTCCTTGTCGACACCCACGGTACGATAGTATTTAAGCTGTAAGCCCTCGTGGTGTGTTGTTGAAATTTTAAAAAAAAATATGAGACGGCGTTTTTACGAATAGTAAGGAGAGTCTAGTAAAAGTGACGCATTCTGAGAGGTTATCATTTATATTATTTGTCAAAAAAATCGAAATGCTGTATACAGAGCGCTCTCAAATAGTGACTGAATTTGGAAACATTCAAACTCACATAACTCAATTTTTTGAAATTGAACAACTCCCTATATCTACACTCTAGTTTTTGGAATATGTTTTGCATATTTTTTTTAAATCTTAATTACCGATTAGGTATATAATTTGAATTTTATGTATTCTTTAAGCGAATTTTTTGTAAAAAATAGTTTTCGCACAAATTTTGTTCTTTTCTTTCATTGTTCGTAAGATTTTTCTGACATTTTGGTAATTAATAATAAATATTTAATAAATTATTGTAAAAAATGTTATTGCGTTTTTGTGAATTTTTTTTGCAAATTCTCAGGCACCCTTTTTTTGGGAGTTTCATCAAAAAGCTTTTTGTGAATAATTATTTCGTGGTAGTCGGAAAAATGTTGTACTTTTTCAAACAATAAAGTTATTTGATGAAATATGGTACATTGTTTTTACACTGGCCTACCACCAAAACTCTGTACGTGGACAGCAAATTTCCTCTCCAACCGGAGCATTTCTGTTGTCGTGGATGGCCATTCCTCTAAACTGTATCCAATTAATGCAAGAGTTCCTCAAGGTTCAGCTTTAGCCCCTACTTTGTTTCTTCTCCACATCAATGACCTCCTCTCTAGCACATCCAACCCAGTTCACAGTTAGGCGGACGACAGCACCCTCCACTCAAATATACAATATTCTAAGCCAGTCTCTTTAGCCCAATTAGATGAGGATCGCAGACTCATGGAGGGTTCTATCTCCGTGGATATCCAAAAAATATTAGACTGGGGAAGTAGAAATCTTGTACAATTCAACCCCACCAAATCACTGTCTTGCTTTCTTTCTAATAAGAGATACACCAGCCCTAGACCCATTACAATAAACAACGAAGTTATTCAAAGTAATGTGTCCTTTTCACTTGTTGGCATCTCTGTGGATCGAAATCTCAATTGGCACCAACATGTCACATCAATTGCAGAAGCGGCTGCTAAGAAATTAGGTTTCCTCTTCCGGGCTCCCAAATACTTTTCAACAGATAATCTCTATACTTGATACACTTCACAAATAAGACCAAACCTCGAATACTGCTCCCAAATCTGGGGTGCTGCTGCCGCTTCTGCACTCGCTATCCTGGACTCCATTCAGAAGAGAGCTATACGTCTCATCGGTGACCATACCCTCACCCAAAGGCTGTCATCATTTGCCCACCGACGTGCCGTTGGTGACCTCTCTCTCTTTAATAGATATCTGCACGGGCACTGCTCAGAGGAGCTTTCTTCCATAGTTCCTCTACCTGCTGCCCCCAAAAGATCTACCAGGGCAACAGAGCGAATGCACCCTTTTACTGTCCAGGTCACCAGACATAGAACATTTTGTTATGCCCGCTCTTTTGTCCCGAGGACTTTCAAGTTGTGGAATTCCTTGCCGGCGCATGTTTTTCCTTCTCTCGCGAACCTCCAAACCTTCAAGTCCAGAATGTTGCCTCTTTCCTGCTTGTCGACACCCACGGTACGATGGTATTTAGGCTCTAAGCCATCGTGGTGTGTTGCTGAATTAAAAAAACAAACAAAAACTATATAGGTTATACTGGTAGTCAAATCTGATGCTTGCTTTGATTAAAAAAATACATATTTGCAATTAAAAACGTTTTAATGAAAATTCACTACCATAACGCACTTGCTGCGTTCAGAATTTTTTTATTTTGAATTCACCAGTAGAATTAGAACAGCCGAGAATCCAAAAAAAAAACTAACATCGTACATATTGCAGAAATTACCGATGCCTCTTTCACTGTCCATTGGCCATGATTTACATTTTCTATCAGGACAAGGCGCGAGACATAAATTTCACAAATGTCTCATCAAACAGGTCGTATATCTTCTTTCCCTTTTCGCTTGACCAAGTGGTGCGACGGTAGACGCTCGTTCATCATGTGAACGCAGCGCCCTCTCTGCAGACGGACATCGTTAAGGGAGGGCTGGGTGTTGATAAAAGCACTCATAAATCTAGTGCCTACTAAAGTGCTTTATATCTGCTCAGGATTTCTATACTCCAAACCGATCATATCACGACGATTCACTGAGCACGTCACATCCGATGGCCGGGTTCATATGTTAACACCAGCCACTTCCGGCAGGTAGTCGCCATTATTGAATTTGTTCCAGGTCGACTGCATTAATAAGCCTCCAGTCTACACAGTTCTAATCTCATGCATCTTTGCTTGCGTTGCTTTATATTTTATTTATTGTCCGCGTATTCCGTTTTACGTATGAGTATAAGCATGCTATGAGCTAAAGTCATCTGCGTGTATACAATAGACAAAAGTATCACGCAGAGCAGTTTCTAACAAAGCAATTAAATTTTTAATAGAACTCCCGTCGAGAACAAATAACAACTTTTTGTAAATAAGTTAATTATTTCCACTTAACTTTGTCCTCAATGCAAAATTCAATTGACGAAGTTAAACCGCGTTTAATGTATCACGATATACATCACAGTCTAAAGACGATGTCGCCTTGTCGCCACAATGAGACCCTCTGTTTCCTCCAGTTCTCTTCAGTGACTTTTCATATAGAAGATTTCACTTTTAGAGAGGTAACGACATTCGAATTTTCGAATTTTTTGTTAAATATCTGCGAAATAGAATATATATATATATATATATATATATATATATATATATATATATATATATATATATATATATATATATATATATATATATATATATATATATATAATTTATTGGGTTTAAATTCGTGGAAACTTCTTCATTTTTGGACAAAAATTAAAACAACATTTGTGTTTTTGATTTTACGACGTTTCGCCTCCTCATGCGCGGCTTCTTCATGTTATTTATTTATTTTATTTTATTTTAATTTACTACCATTGCACTTTTACGGTTGAGAGCTGTAAACATTGAAAAAGGCATTTTTACAGGGTAGGTTCCCTTTGAATCATTGCAATCTATGTTGTTTTTTTTACAAATTATTTAGATTTATATAGCTTACCTGTATGTTACACCATCACTCAATTGTACTTGCCGGGAAATATACCTTAGTTGTTATAGTTTATTGTATTCTAATCTTTAAGTGCGTTGTTCTGTTTAGAGAGGACATTTTGTATTATTATCTGTATTTGAAACAGACATGCCTGTTAAAGTTTCTTAGTTGTCGGTGATTGATTCCAAGCGTCATCTGTGTAATGCCGTCAAAGTTGGAATATGTTATCTGGTCTTACTGTCTGTGTCGTTTTATGCTTTGGTTTGTGAGCGTTGACAATTTACAAAATAATTAACATTTTTATAGTAAATTTCATTACAATACGTCAAAATAGACGTGGTTGATAAGATACAGTAGATATAATCAGATTGTGACAGAAATAATACTTACTGAAACTATATACGTCAAAAACACTACCTTGAGGAGGCATAGTCGTGTAAATTTCATTAAAAAGCTGGGTACCTGTGGTGTTAGTGATATTTCTTTTAAAAAATCACTACTAAGGAGATCTCGAATTTTGAATTTAGAAAAAAATTCTTCAAATGAGCACGAAATAAGACTCCAAGTACACAGATCCAAGGTCAGTTTGAATTTTTAAATGTTATATATATATATATATATATATATATATATATATATATATATATATATATATATATATATATATATATATATATATATATAGGGTGGCGCATTGAAAACGAAACAGACCGATTTGCGTCCAGAGATTTTTTTTAAGAAACGCTGAAACACGTCAATTTTAATATTGAGGGGGATATGTTTTGACATAAAACTCAACTTTGTCACATCAACCCCTTATGGGTGGCGATAACAACCTTTATATTTTAAATAGGGAACATGGGTCGAATGTTACATCGTTTGAAAGCTCTTTATTTTCTCAATTCAGCACACTAATTTTTTTGGAAGTTTTATCAACGCGTTTAAAAATTATTCACAATTGAAAATGCAAAAATGCATTTCACTCATTCCGATAAGAAATGTGCTGATAGTCAATGTTTTGTTGGGTTGTAAACAAAAAATTGACTATCAGAACATTTTATATCGGAATGAGAGAAATGCGGTTTATTATTTCAGTTTATTATCGGTCGGTTTGATACTGGATAGTACTACCGAAAGTTAATTTCACAATGGTGTATTCTGTAGAAGAAAGAGTTGAAATAATTACTCTTTTTTCCAAAAACGATGACTGTGCCAACCGTACGGTAAATTTGTATAATAAAAGACATCCGAACAGACATGTTAATAGAAAATACATTTTGGAGTTAGTTGCAAAGTTTCGAAAAAGTGGTTCCGTAGCCAACAGAAAACGGGATCGTGAACGTGAATTTCCGGTTAGAAATGGGACTACTGAGATTGAAGTTTTAGGACAAATTGCTGCAGACCCAATTTTGGGCACGAGAAAATTGGCCACTGTTTCAAACATCAAAAGAAAAACTATTCAGCGAATATTGAAGCATCATAAATTTCACCCGAAATAAATTGTAACTCCGGTTTACGGCTTTAAAAGTAAATTTATTTATTTATCCAAAGCTTGGTGAGTTACAATTCATTAAAAAATATGAGAACTGCAAAGACACAAGGCTAAGTCTAATACAGAACTAACTAAAATTATGAATCTACACATATTTAATAACTTGGGTGGTATGATGTCGATCATGTGACATCAGGTCATTGCTATGGAAGTTTACAATAAAAAATACTAAATTGCAATTATAAAGTTAACAGAGTTAATGATCTTAATAAACTTGCTAAAGTAGATGTACGTATTACAAAGGAAACGTTTATAAATGCTGAAATGCAGAATTGCATAAACTATAATATAATGTAAATTAACAATTAGATTTAAAATATTCCTATATACTTATATACAGGGCGAATACATAACTATACATAACTCCTCCATGCCCAGATGAAAACATAGGTCTTAGTGACCTAGTTTTTCAGGTTAATGTCTTCTAAGGGAATTTCTCTTATCTCTGCACTTGACACTGCACTTGGAACTTGGTTCATTATAATGTTTCTATATCTGTACAAACAAAACATTATTATTATTATAAGTAATATGATATATAAGATAATAGTCCATATGTTAAAACTTGAATGAAATAGTGGTAATTTCATATTCTGTAATGCATCTTTCGTATGTTGCATTTGGTGTAAGATGGGCTGTAGCTCATCGAGGTTGACTGGATCTAATTTCAGCGGTGTCATTGTTGCTATTTCTTTCTTGAAATTTAGTTGACTCATTTTAATTTCTGGAATCTCCAAATGTGTAATTTGTTTCAAAGGGCTTTTGTAAGATTGAATGATTTGTTGTCCAAATTGTATCTGGCAATTTTCGGGAATACCAATTATGTATGCACATTCTAAGATAACAGTAACTTTGTTATTTGAACACTTTTTGTTGACTATAGTTTCTTGAGGAAACACTGCAATCCATTGATCGTCGTTTACTTTCTGTATTTTTGGGTGATTAAGTTGAGCGGGATGCTGTATACAATTTTCGTAGTTGTGGGAAAATTGCATAAGTTGAATCTCACAAGGGCTGTCTTCATTTACTTCTTGGGTACTCTGTGGCAAACACAGATATTCTGCGGCACTAATTTCTTTGCATGGGCTACTTGATAAACTGTAGTATCTCTCGTTTAGGATAAGGTATTTTTGATGTGGAATGATAGTATGGAATGTTAAATTAGAATTTTTTATAGGTACAGAATAAAGGTGGAAATAATCATAAGATACTGACTCTGTTAAAGGTATTTCAATAACAAAAACTAATTGCATTGACTTATAATAAGATTTCACATTAGCGATACTTTCGTAGACTTGAATAGTGTGTTCGGAAATTTCATACGGCAAATGTGGTTTATTTTCAAATGAGGATATTTTGTTAAGTTCATTAAGTAAATCCTGTGATTCTATAATAGAGGGATGAACAACATTTAATTTGGCAAAAGTGATAGCATCTACTAATATTTCGAAAGTTTCTTTTATCGCAATGGTACCGCTAATCATTTGCATAAGCAACATTTGAATGGTTAAGACAGTCTTTATATTTTCAGTTTTTATGTCGAGTCTATTTATGTTTTCAGTATCTAAATTGAGTTGAGATTTAAGCTGAATTTGATTATTAGTTATTATTTTTATAGTGTTAGTGAATTTTTCTGCTGCCTCTTGATTTAACGAAATTTGCTCTTTCAACATAAACCTAACGTTATCTTGATTAAGTGATAATTGTTCAATAGCTTTGTCGTACCGTTCGGCATCCTCTTGATCTAGATTCCCAGTTATTGATTTCCAAACTGTTCCTAGGCCGTTGATTAGACCTCTGCGTTTTCTGTTCGTATCCGAAAGTAAAAGCTGTTTTTGCAGTTTTTCTGCTTCTGCTATATGATAAAATAGTAGGTTTTGATAATTTTCTATTTCGTATGTATAGTTGTCTCCATAAGAAGCGTATTTTAGGTTACTCTCGAGTTTCTGTTGATTTTCTTTTATATACTTCAATCCGTTTTTTAAAGGTAGCATATCAAAGGTTCTAATTATGCTCCAATAATTATTTATATTTTGAGCATTGCCAAGTTTGATGGGTAGCAGGCCAGGGTTGTTTGTGATCTTCGTTATGGCTATGTCTTTGGTGTTGATGGTCCGGCAGATTGCGATGAATCTGAAACAATAGGAGGTCTTTTCAATTTTCTCAGTGGTACTCTTCTTGTGGTATTGGATTGTTGCACTATAGCTTGATTATCTCGAATTTTCTTAATTTTTAATGGACCATTGTATCTTACTCTTGTCTTATTCCTTAGCTCGTCCTTTTGGTACACTTCCATACCTGGTTTAAATGGGTGTGGTTTTAAGTCTTTATTTCTTTTTGCATGTACAGCAATTTTATGTTCCTCTAAGGTTTCTTTCACTTTTTCATATGTTTTGTTTAAAAGTTCATGATGTTTTTGCAGATATTGTTCATAAATTTGCATTTGAGCTTCCTGATCAAAAATCTCGCGACTTGAAGTATGACCTAATAAGAGACTGTAGGGTGTGAAGTTTGTTGCAGAATGTATTGTGGTGTTATACGCTATTAACGCATATTTTATTAAAGAGGTTATTCTTTCTTTCGGAAATTTTTGTTTTAATATTCTGATGTGTTCTAAGAGAGTAGAATGCATCCTTTCAACAATACCATTTGACTGAGGGTTTCTCGGTGTTATAAAGTGAGGTTTAATTTTATGTAAGGTTAACAACTTAAGTACTGTATTGTTCGAGAATTCGCTTGCATTATCCATACTGATCTGTTCTGGAACACCATAAAATCTAAAAAAGTCAATTAGGGTGTCGGCAATTTCTACAGCATTTTTAGATTGTATCAGAAATGCCTGTGCAATTTTTGAAAAAGCGTCCACAAATGTGACGTAATTATGACCTTCTATAACAAATGTATCTGCATGTATAATTTGCATGGGTCTACTGGGTGTATTTGTAAGCATCATTTCTATCTGAGGGGGATGTCTGTCGTACTTGGCTCGTTGACACATTTCACAAGCATCTATAAACTGTTTCACTAATTGCTGCATCTTTGGAAAATAATATCGGGTAGAAATGTGTTTTGTAGTTTCTATTATTCCACGATGGTTAGTCTTTCCTGAATGATGAGCGTTAATTATTTCCTGTATCTCATCGTCTTCTATTAAAGGTATTTTGTGTTTTGGACATGATATTATCTCCGGTGCGTTGTCGTTAAAATGTTTTATGTAGACTCCACTAAAATCTTTGTACATAGCGTCGGTGTCGAAATTGAAATAATGTTTTTTATTCGACGCAATATAATTTTTAAAGAATTCTAATATTTCTTGTTCGTTATTATTGCGGGAAATTTGAACAAAAAACTTATCCTGTTTCCCTACTCTCAAATGTTTCACTGTTCTAGGATTATTGAGGACTGTTGTTGTTATAAAATATTGATTTGGTTTTGATTCGATGGCATCTTCGGATATTTTAATAGCTTCTTTTGGTTCTAAATTAATATTAGAATGATCACTCTCTAAAAGTACGTCTTCAAAAGGTAATCTCCTTTGATAAACGGTGGGTCTCAAATTTTCTCGTACAGTCCTGGGTGATGGAGTATTTAATTCACGATCTTGATTCCTCTCTTCTTCTTCATCGACATTTGCTATCATTGATTGGTTATCGTTGTCGTTATTTTCTTTCGTTAAAGTGTTGAGTTGTATACGAGATAAAGCATCTGCATTTGTGTTGTACTTGCCTTTTTTATAAATTATCTTGTAATCAAACTCTTCTAGTTTCAATCGCCATCTGACGAGTTTCGAGTTTGGTTCTTTTAAATTCATAAGCCATACAAGTGGGCGGTGGTCGGTGTATATATAAAATTTGCGACCAAACAGATACGGTCTGAAATATTTTGTGGCCCATACTATTGCAAGTAATTCCTTCTCAATCGTAGAATATTTTTGCTCAGAGTCATTTAATGTTCTTGAGGCATAACAAACTGGGCGGTCTGAACCTATGTTTCCTTGGCTTAGTACGGCTCCTAATGCGACATTACTAGCGTCTGTTGTTAGAATAAATGGTTTCGTAAAATCAGGATATTGTAAAATCGGGTCATTTATTAAAATTTTCTTGCATGTTTCAAAGGCGTTGATGAAATATTCGGTATGTCTTATTTCTGCACCCTTTTTTAAACAAGCTGTAAGAGGTTTGGTTAATTTTGCAAAGTTTTTACAAAATTTTCTGTAATATCATATTAAACCTAAAAATCCCTTAATTTCTTTTCTATTACGTGGTAATGGGTTCTTAACGATGGCTTCAATTTTATCTGGGTTCGGTGTAACGCCGGCACTGGTAATTTGATGCCCCAGGTATGCTATTTCTTTTCGCAAAAATTCGCTCTTATCCAATTGTATTTTTAATCTTGTTTGTCTTAGTCTTTCAAACACTTCTCTGAGTTTTTCCATATGTTCTTGGAGTGACGTTGAAAATATTACTATATCATCCATATATGCAAAGCAGATTTCATTTTGCAACCCTCTTAAGACGTTGTCGATAGTTTTCTTGAAAGTGCTGGGAGAATTCCGCAACCCAGCTGGAATTTTAGTAAATTCAAAATGACCATTGTTAGTTGAAAACGCAGTTTTTTCAGTGTCTTCAGGAGATATTTCTATTTGGTGATAACCTAAAGCTTAGTTAAGGGTGGTAAAATATTGACTTTTTCCTAGTTTGTCTAAAATATCCGATATATCTGGAATTGGGTATTTGTCTTCTACAGTACGTTCATTTACTCTTCTGTAGTCAACGACCATTTTCCATTTTTTATTTCCACTATCATCTGCCCTTTTAGGTACAATAAGGACAGGTGAACTCCAAGGTGATATAGAGTTTCGTATGATGCCTTGTTGTAGGAGAGTATCTACTTGCCTTTTTACTTCTTGTTTATGCACTTCCGGCAGGCGATAAGACTTAACAAAAATTGGATCTTCGTTGTTAAGACGAATTTTGTGTTTTACAGTATTAGTAAAAGATAAAGGTTCTCCTTCAACATAAAATATATCTCTATATTCTTCACACAGTTGTCCAACGGCATTTTGTTCCTCGGCATTTAAATGATCTATACGCACATTTTTTAAATTTGATTTTCGTTTCTCATCCCAATCGATATCAAAATCAATATCCATTGGTTCACTATCACGATCTAAATTATTGCACTCAATTTCGTTAAATTCCTCCGCAGGCAATGGTTTTGTAAATTTTATACTGATAGATTTTTCACTAACATTTATAACAGTGGTTGTTGCAAAACCATTTTGAATTTTTACTAAGGCAGTAGGTGTTTGAATATTTTTGCATAATTGCGTTGCATTAATAATACCAAATTTACTATTTATATTAACAGGTAATTTTACGAGTTTTTGGCAACGAGGTTCAATAAATATTTCATGTAATGTAATTATAGAGTGATTTTTTACTGTCTTTATTTCTTTGTTGAAATTATCTGAAATAAATACAGGAATTTCTGTATTTTTTGTTTTTAAAATTCGTCTCGAAAAATCAATGCTTGCCCCTAAATTTTGTAGTAGATCTAAACCTATTAAACCATGATATTCTGGATGCACATCGTAAACATAAAATTTGTGTAATAATGGACCAACCTTAAAGGTCCTTGGCAAAGGAATAATGGCTATTTTATCGTGAAAACTAGACGAATGGGTTGATTTTATCTGAAAAGGTTCGGTACTTGTAAAGTTGGAGTAATATTTGTCTACAATAGAGTTACTTAAAAGTGATTTAGTTGATCCTGTGTCTATCATTAATTTAAAATTAACACCCGGTATAATTACGTAAGGAAGTTTACAGCTATTCTCGGTGTTAATTGATATTAAATTTGGCTTATATCTGAGGCTTCTATTGGAAAATTTACAGCATTGTTAAAATCTGGTTCATATTGGTAATTTTGATAATCATTATATGTTTCAGGATTTTCAGTGGAATCAGGATTTTCAGTATAACCTTGATTTTCTGAATAATAATTAATATCATTGCCATTATTCTCTAAACAGTGACTGTTGTATGCATTACTGTCGGGATAATGACAATAATAGTCGACCTCTGCATTTTCTAAATGCTCTGGTCTCTCTATTTCATTGTGAAAAAGTTCGCCTGAACTAAAATTTCTATGAGGTTGATTTTGTGCAAAATTTTGCTGTTGTCTCGCATTTGCATTGCTAAATATGCGAGTCGAATTTTTAGTGGACGTCTCCATAGGAGTCGGCCTATATTCTTGGTTATTTTGAGGCATTATCTGCCTTCTGAAAGAGTTACTAGGACCTGGTAAGGGTCTTCGTAGCTGAATAAATGAATTATGAGGTCGTACTGCCATATTAAACGGATTGGGAGGACGTTGAGGTATTGCAAAATTAGTCGGCTGCCGATAAGGCATTTGTTGCCGTGGAGCATTTAATACATTTGGTTTTAAATTAGAAATATAATTAGAATTAGATGTGGGTATATTATTGGTAAATTTATTTTGACTAGCATTGTTACTATTTTTATAATGTTTCTCTGCATAATTAAAATTTTCTTCTTCTATAACTAAACTCATTGCATGTTCCAAATTAACTGGATGCTGCAACCTTATAGCTAACCCTAACTGCCCTTGCAATCCATGCAAGTAAGTCATATATTGTTGTTTTAACTGATCGCTCATTTTCGTCTACTAATGTAAGTCTAATTTTAGTTTGCAATAAGCTTTTAACGTCCTGTATACGCATGCCAAACTGATAAGGTTGTTCATTCGGTCTCGGTTTTAAATTCATTAGGTCTCTAACCAATGAGTCTTCGTTTCGTTGGTCAGAAAAATACTGCAACAAAAGTTGCCTTATTCGTGGCCAGTTTGTTGCGTCTTCGCGACTTCCGATTAAAATTCTTGCCCTACCTTCTAATTTACTTAAAATAGTTCTCAATAACCATTCATTATTAGGGTCATTAGCATCAGTTCTGTTTGTAAAAGTAGTAAGGAAGCTATCACATGCCGAAATAAATATTGCCAATGTGACTTGATCACCATTATAAGTCGGTATAGCATTTAAATGAAATGCTTGTGGTAAATTTGCCATTTTAAAATTATAAGAATTATTATCTAAACTAGAATTATGTGAAATATTATTATTACTTTTCCTTATTGGGCTTCTATCTCTATAGTTTACTGTAGTTTACTTCCAGGCTACTAGTGGGTCGTGGCGATGATGTCCAGGTAAACCCAGTGATGTAAACTGTTGCTGAACCTTTGGCGATGTTGTCCGGTTGATTCAGAGGATTGGTGACTGATCGGGCCTATGGCGATGCTGTCCAAGTGGCTGAGCAGTTGAAGATGCTGTCGTGGTTCGCCGCCAGTGAAAGCTGTCCAGGTAGTTGACGATGTTGTTCAGGATACCCAGCGATGCTCTTTCTTACGGCAAACTTGGAGTAATTTGCGGTTCGTTCAATAAATAGTTGAAACTAAAGTGTCACTTTTTTCGCGATGTTGGGCGTCAAAACGGCACTTCGAACATCCACACGATCTGCGCCAAATAAATTGTAACTCCGGTTTACGGCTTTAAAAGTAAATTTATTTATTTATCCAAAGCTTGGTGAGTTACAATTCATTAAAAAATATGAGAACTGCAAAGACACAAGGCTAAGTCTAATACAGAACTAACTAAAATTATGAATCTACACATATTTAATAACTTGGGTGGTATGATGTCGATCATGTGACATCAGGTCATTGCTATGGAAGTTTACAATAAAAAATACTAAATTGCAATTATAAAGTTAACAGAGTTAATGACCTTAATAAACTTGCTAAAGTAGATATACGTATTACAAAGGAAACGTTTATAAATGCTGAAATGCAGAATTGCATAAACTATAATATAATGTAAATTAACAATTAGATTTAAAATATTCCTATATACTTATATACAGGGCGAATACATAACTATACATAACTCCCGTATAAAATTTATCTTGTACAACAACTAAGTGAAGATGATTTTGATCTGCAGTTGAGTTTTGTGAAGTTATGACTGCACGAATAGCTGATAACGGGAATTTTCTGTTCAATATCTGTTTTTCAGACGAGTGTACGTTTTTATTAAACTCTACAGTCAATCTTCATAATTGTCGTTATTGGGCAGATAATAATCCAAGAAATTTTCACGAAGTCCACACTCAAACTCCACAGAAATTGAATGTCTGGACTGGCATTTTTGGAGACCGTTTAATCAGACCTTTTTTTCTTGTTGGCAATTTGAGTGGCGAAACGTATTTTGAGTTACTAGAAGATATCGTTTACCTTCTACTAATTGACATTGTTGAAAATGATGCTCGCTATTAAGAAAATAAATTAGTGTTTCAACAAGATGGAGCTCCTCCGCATTTTTCACAGCGTGTTAGGGAGTTTTTGAACAGATAGTTTCCAGAACAATGGATTGGGCGTGCTATTGAGTGGCCCCCTAGATCACCGGATTTAACTCCTTTAGACTCCTTTTTATGGGGCCATTTAAAGAGTAGAATTTACGCAACAGAACCGGAGTCTTTGGAAGAATTACGACGACGCATTGTTGAAGAATGCCGTCTAATAACTCCACCAATGCTCCAGAATGTCAGAGCTCGCTTTGAACAAAATTTGTACTTTTGTATGGAAGCTGGTGGTCAACAATTTGAACACTTACTTAACTGAATAAACATTTTTAAACGTTTGGTTTTATTTTTTAGTTTTTTTACTAAAAATTGACTAATTAGTGCATTTCTTATCACAATGGATGAAATAAGTTCTTGCAATTCCAACTGTGAATAATTTTTAAATGAGTTAATAAAACTTAAAAAAAAATTTGTGTACTGTATTCAGAAAAGGAAGAGCTTTTGAATGATGTATAGTTGTTATCACCACGCTTAAAGGGTTGATGTGACAAAGTTGAGTTTTATGTCAAAACATGTCCCCCCCAATATTAAAATTGACGTGTTTCAGCGTTTCTTAAAAATAATTCTCTGGACGCAAATTGGTCTGTTTCGTTTTCAATGCGCCACTCTGTATATATGTATGTATGTATGTATGTATGTATATATATATATATATATAAATATATATATATATATATATATATATATATATATATATATATATATATATATATATATATATATATAAACTTTTCCAGTGCCTCGTGATGTCGTAGAAGGGTTAATTGGCTGCAGAGAAGAAACCAAGCAGAAAATAATTCTCTACATCTGTATTTAAAACTTATTGGCTACAGTTAGTTTTGTTGCTTTGTTATCAAAATCTTTCAAATTACCAAGTAAACTAAGCTATTTAAATTAGGTTTTATTGTTGTTATAAATGTTTTTGCAATGATTTGGAAAGCAAAACGTTTTTCTCCCATGCATTAATAGTATTTTCCCAACAGAATAACTCAGGAGCGACATTACCAAGAGAAAAGGAGCTGATGATAAATTTGCTTCCATAAAAGACATAACCATTCGTCTTTCTCTCCTAAACAAATTGATGTATGAATCTCTGTAAATGTATTAAAGCAATATTTCTCGAGTGAAATGTAATACTTTTGTTCTGCTGTAGTAACAATTGAAGCAATAATTCATTTGCGGAAAAGTTATTGCCGCCGCTAGCGTTGCATTTTCAAATTTTCTGCCACATAAACCACATTAAGATTTAGATATGCGTCTGCCTCTAACGTCACTACGTAAAGAGGGAGAGAGAGACGTTAAATTATAAACTGTAAAAATAAGCGATATGTGGCTGATCCTTTTATTGCATCCTGGCTCGTAAATTATCCAAGGAAACAACTAAGACGTGGGGAAAAGAAATATGTTCACGAATAAAGGAGAAGTGGGAAATGGTGTTTACTTTAACAACACTTTAAACGGAAAATATAGAGGTAGCCTGGTGGTTTGTTTATATTTTCAGAATACACTGCATCCATAAAAGTAGTTATTTCAGTTTGCTTTTAGACAACGTAATAATACTGGATGTTGCCACAAATATTCTGTTAGAAGGTGGCTATAGAAAACATATTCATTTGAAGATCCTTGATCATAACACACATAATAAGCAAAAAAATACTCTAACTGATTTGAGATTATTTGAAAATGTTTATTTTGCAGAATTATTTTCTAAAGTAATAGTGCTATAGTGGGAGCTCTACATTTCAACTTACAAATTTTTAACTCACTTCAAAAAGAAGAAGGTACAGATGCAACTTATATGTTTTTCAGTGAATTTTCGTGTAAAAAAATCGCTTAAGGCAGTTTGATATTGAGTATAAAAATTAAAATCAGATTGAAAATTTAAAAATTATGTATTCTCGATAGATGTGTATTTGTAACAAAACTAATTGTACTTATTAGCTTGAATATGAAAACAAAGACAATAGCAAGTGTAAAGGAATATGTACAACGAACTAAATAATTAATTTTAAGAACGTGTAAACAAAATTTTAATTAAGTATTATATAAACAGTGAATTATAGATTTTAAACTTGGCGCTTATGAATACAGTTTTTTACTCACTTTTTAATCAAGCAGTAGTTTAATCATTCATGAAGAAAAATGTGCGAAAGGCAACCAGCCGCAGCCATGTCATCCTTCAAAATACAATACAATACAATCATTCATGAACTTCAAAGGAAGTTATTGTTTTTGACTAATATACAGAAACAATTGGACAATGTGAAAAACAATTTGCACATTTTAAATTAATACAAAGGTTATTATCTGAGAAGAAATTCGTCACATCCGGCATCTTCGATAAGAAGGGAACGTTTTAAGAGTGCAGAGCAAACACCACGCTTTTTAAGCATTCATTGTGTTATTCTCCAAAATTATATTAAAATTTGTAATACATCCAGTAAAAGTGTTTTAAAAGTAGACTGTATGGTCGGCATTGTTGTTGGAACATGTGTTGGCAACCAAGAATAACCTCACTCAGCAAATAATTGAGTGTAAATGATACGTATCTGAACAGAAGCCGTCACCGACGCCAAGGTATTTATTAACACAGTTGAAATACAAATCTAATTATCGCAACTTCAAACAGAAACAACTAAAAATAATAACACAATTGTCAATAAGAATTTTACAATGCTCTAAATGTCATTTATGTCTGAAATCTAAATAAAAGTATAATTTAGAACATTAAATAAAGAGTAAATCTTAATAGATGTCGTTACACTACCCTCATAAGAATATCGAATAATCAAAGATCAACCATTTTGTCATCAAAGCCGTTGCTACAGGCACAGGATAGGAGTTTGCAGAAGAGTATAGCGGCAAATTTAAAGTCACTTCGAACTGCAAACTTGTTGTAAAAGTAATTAATAAAATTGAATGGCCAATATTTAAATTAGAGTATCCAGTAATGTCAAATGCTAGATTAGATTTTTCTTATTGTGGTAAAAATATAAAACAATAATTAATAGAAAACAAGTGGTTAAATTGAGATATTTTGTGGTTTAATTTCCTATCAAGGTACATAATTTTGAGAAAACTTTACAGAAAATTTAGGTAAAAGGTTTAAGGTAAGAATTTTCACTTAATCCCACTACATCTCTGCAGAATAGAGCCTACATAAAGCCGTGGATAAAGTAAGAAGAAAACAAATTAAATAAAAAATGTAAATTTATTCAATTTAATATTATAATATAAATCATAATATTGGTTATAATTCTCAAAAGTAACAAAATTTTTACTTACATACATACATAGAGGTGTCCTAAAAGTGTCAGAATTTGAGTTACAAATTAAATTAAATAATATAGTGAACCATATAATTCATAAATAAATAAATTTAAAGGCGCCCAACTATAAATATATCTAATCTGAGATTCATAAGTATAGAACATAAAATCCATTACAATACCAGTATACAAATATAGAAAAATAAAAATCTAGAAATATTACACTAACAATTTCACAAATTATAATTAAACTATACAATAATAAATATACAGTTTCACAAAATATACTTAATAATATACATATATGAAACCTAAAATCATTACAATATACACCCCTAAAAGTAGTATGTATATAAATCATAATAATTGACGCCCATAAACATGGGGCAGTGAAAGAACTACACATTTAAATCATAACTATATATATATATATATATATATATATATATATATATATATATATATATATATATATATATATATATAATATTAATTATTTATGATGCTAAATTTATATTACTTTAACATTTTGTTTTATTATTTTTTATATTACAGGCTGAGTATCTCTGTTCGCGAGGTGAGTAACCTATCGAACTGGACTAGGGGGTTGCCGGTTCGAGTCCCGTATTCGGTCAGTCGGTCTTTTTCACTATAATGTGGAAAAGGCCGGCTTCTGATGAGTTATGGGTGGTGTTTTTTGTCTATATGGGTATGTAAGTTCCCCCCACACAGCTCAAAGACTACTAGCTGCACAGTTTGTCTGCTGTGGTGTGTTATTATTATTACTATGTTATTATATAATATTTGTTATTATATTCCAAATTTTAGTTGCAATATTGCTGGTGTATTTGCGGTGATATTTTGTTGATAGAAATGATTCAATGATTACCTATATTTTTGATTATATGTCATTTTAAATTTTATATTGAAATGTAAAGTGGATTTAGAATTGTTTCTACCATATTTCACTTCCTGGCCAATCTATGATTTATTACTTTCCCTTGATTATTGAGCGCCATCAAGTTATTGATGTCATATACAAACATATCACTATACACTTTTATTACCAATACATGTTCCATGGCTAACTATCTCTTGTTTCATTTTAGAGAATTTTCGTGCAAAAATTCACTAATAGGGAGATCTCGTCTTACGAATGTTAAAAAATTTTTTCAAATGACGGCGAACTAGGGCATCTAGAATCCATTTCGGGGATCAGTTTTAATTTTCATATGTTTAAGTATATATATATATATATATATATATATATATATATATATATATATATATATATATATATATATATATATATATATATATAATGAAATGAAATGTGGTTCTTTGTTTCTACTATATGGGTTATTACTATATGGGCTATACCAAATTTCATGCCTGCTTTCACTAAAAAAGGTATATTTGTACACCTTTTTATGAAAATTCACTACCATAAAGCTCTTGCTGTGTCCAGATTTTTTTAATGAAATTCGTGAAACATAATGTTTAAATGAATTTTCGTGCAAAAAATTGTTTTACGGAATTTGGAAATTAAAAAAAATTCTGCGACAAATAAATATAAAAATTTCGGGACGCAGCAAGTACGTTATAGTACCGAATTTTCATAAGAATTGTACACTATAATTATACGGCATATTAGGAAAGTTAATACTTTAAACTTACACATACCGTGAATATCGATTTTAGAGGTCCTAGTACGTGCACATTTGAAGAATTATTTCGAAAGTAATACAATCGATATCTCTCTATTATCAAATAAATCTTGCGTTCTAACTCCTTTTGAGAAAAATGTCCAATTTTCTATGAGCTAAAAAAGTAGTTTTGCTATATCTGTAGATAGTGTAAGTGTCTTTAAAAGAAACTTGTATTACAAATTTCATTAAAGTTATACATAAGATTCCCAGAAGAAAACTTAATTCATATTTAGAAAAGTAAAGTAAGTATCTGCCAAATTATAAACGTAGCAGTTATTTTTCCTTATTAATCGCCAGTATGATTTCGTTTTAGACAACCTAATCAAACCGGTTTTTTTTTCGATATCAACAATAACAAAATTATAATTTTAGATTATAAACTTATTCAGGCGTTTTAAACAAAAATTAGATCTTGTTCAAAACGCATGGAATCTGTGTTCTATTGTTTGTCAAAAGAGAACATAAAAAACATACATTTATCAAGCTGGATTCGATCGCGTAACCCTCTGCTTAGGAGGCAAGTAGGGTACCCCTTCTCTATCTAGGTACCCCTTGTCCTATCTAGGCACACCTCAACAAAGGTTTTATTGACGTGATACCTTAGATCGGCTTCATGCCCGAGATAGTATATTCAAAGTATAAACACATCCCACGATTGTTTTGCTCTTATATGACCTCTTATGTTTAAGTTTAAAGATAAAAGAAACTATTTTAGAAGCATTTTTATAGAGACTTGGCTTGAGTTTGTTTACATTTATATTATATTATATGACAGCATAATATATCTATGCTGCGCTAAAACTGTATTTTAGGCCGCTCATAAAGCTACAAATATATTGTCTTTTAATAATTGATTGACTCCCCCAGTTAAATAACAATAACTTGGAAAATTTTTAATTTCATGTCATCTGTCATTTTCCATAATTGCAGCCGAGATTTCACGATTGTTAGTTCGGGTAGTATGTATTATGCCTGGGGTTAAGGAGTCGCGGGCCAAAGGACTCCAGGGGGCAAGCTGAGGAAGTGGAAATAACAACATAAACTCCCGATGAAGCTTTCCCCAAGACCGTCATGCGCGGTAAAAATCCGCATCCTGCACGAGGTGACCCTGCTAATAACTAAACATGACGGATCTAGACAAGGAGGTCGAACTAAACTCCGCCAATCTACGGTGTCACGTGACCCGTGCCTATGGATGGATGGCACCAGGGCGATGGTGTCGTGAACGGAACCTCTGGAGTACCAGGCAATCCTCCAGAGTAACCCGCCTTGCACCACACAGGGGGTTCTGATGGTGTGGACAGTATTTCCCCCATTCTCGTGGGAACAACATGAAGATTATAAATACATATAAAACCAAAACCAATGAGGCTCGAGGAGTGGCTCCGGCTACAGACTTGAGCCTTGAGTCTATCCCGGAAACGGAGACGAGCCAGGGTGCGGCAGCGGACTCTGGAGGTCCCACGACCGGCGTAGATACGGGGGATCAGGGGGTAGCTTCGGCCAGAGACCTGTCCCCGACACCCAAGCTGGAGGCTGGGTCCCACCGGAGGGCGGCGAGCTCAGCGGACTCCGGGGGCCCCTCCACCAGTGAGGACTCTACTGTTAGAGTAGAGGGACTGCCCTGGCAGTCCAAGCGTCTTTCCGGGGCGCAAAGAAAGAAGCTCCGGAGGGCGCAAAAAATGGCGGCCGGGACCTGGACGGTCGAGAAACCTGTAAAGGCGCAAGAGGGGAGTGCGGGTCAGAAGAGGACGCGCTCGAACTCTAGCACGCCCACTACAGACAGACGTTCCAAAAGGGCCAGGGTGCCTGTAAAGGCGCAAGAGGAGAGTGCGAGTCGGAAGACGCCGCGCTCTGGCTCTAGCACGCCTACTACAGACAGACCTCCCAAAGGAACTAAGGCCGGAACACCGGCGCAGACTGGCTCTTACAGGGAGGCTGCGGAGGGCCTCGGGATGGCGGTGATTGACAGACGCCATCCTGAGGTCACGCTAGACCAGGGGAAGGCGGACCTGATCCAGGCTGCGGTGGTAGCTGCAGTGGACTCTCTTCAGGAAGGGGAGAGCCCGCCTCAGTTCCACCGGACGCGCCTGACGGGGGGCATCCTCTGGATAACCTGTGCCGGCCCGCAGTCGCGGGACTGGCTGCGGAAAACGATCGGGGGCCTCGGTCAGATTTGGGAGGGGGCAAACTTGGCAGCCGTCGAGCCCAAGGAACTCCCAAAGAGACGCAAGGTCCTCGTACGGATCCCTGACACCGTCCCGCAGGAGACGGTGATCAGCAGACTTAAGATCCAGAACCCTGAACTGGGGACGCAACACTGGTCGGTTCTAAGCAGGAAGGCAGAGGAGAAAGGACAGACGCTCGCCTTCTCGATCGACCCGACATCTTACAGAGCCCTTGAAGGAACCTCCTTCAAGGCATTCTGGGGCATGGGAAGGGTTAGCTTCCGCCCACTGGGGAAGCAATTAAGGGTTAATGGGACTTAGGTTCCTTCAGGTCAACCTCCAACACAGTAGGGCAGCCACGGCCGGACTACTAATGGCTCTGAGGAACACGGATGTAGCCCTCATCCAGGAACCGTACTCCTACAAAGGAGAGATCAAGGGACTCGGCGGAGCTAATGGAAAGCTCATCTACAGCAGGTCCAGCGAGAATCCGAGGGCCTGCATTTTTGTCAGGGAAGGGATAGAGTTTCTCCCTCTAATGAATTTCTGTTCCAGGGACCTGGCAACGATCAAAATCCGATGTGGAGGAGCGGATGGGCTGAGGGACATTACTGTCGCGTCAGCCTATCTGCCAGGGGACAGCACGGACCCTCCTCCACCCAACGAATTGGAGCAGCTGATGGTGGGTAGCAGAGCAGGTGGATGGCAGACCATCATCGGCATGGATGCGAATGCGCACCATGAGTTGTGGGGTAGCTCGGACACAAACTCTAGGGGTGAGGCACTTTTACAATTCTTTATGAAATTTAATTTAGACATATTGAATAGAGGTAATAAACCGACATTCGTCACAACACGGCGTGAGGAAGTTTTAGACCTAACAGTTTCCACCCAGTTTCTGGGTGACTTTGTTAAAAGCTGGGCTGTGTCTGGGGAAGTGAGTAGCTCAGACCACAGATACATCCGGTTTGAAATCGCCAAAGTCGAAAGAGAAACGGTATGGTACCGGGACCCCCGCAAGGCGGACTGGGAAGCCTACAGGGCAGACCTAGCTGTGGAACTGCGGGGGGTTGAGAGGGCCATAAGGGATTCAATAGACCTCGAGATTGCAGCAGTCCAATTGCGAGACGCAATTACCTCGGCCTATAACGCCAACTGCCCCCTGAAAATGAGGGTGTCCACCAGGAACGTCCCATGGTGGAACGAGGACCTCAGGCAAAGGAGGACGCAGGTTCGTAAGCTGTTTAACGCGGCCAAAAGGTCGGGAGCATGGGATGAATATAGACAGGCCCTATCGACCTATAACAAAAGACTGAGGGACGCCAAGAAGGAGTCGTGGAGGAGGCACTGCGAAGAAGTGGAAAACACGTCCGAGAGTGCTCGACTACACAAGATCCTGTCTAAGGGCCCTCAGACTAACATAGGCTCCCTTAGAACACCCACGGGAGGCTTTACAAGCTCGGGGGAGGAAACTATGGAAATTTTACTCCAGACGCACTTCCCCGGCTGTAACATAATAAACCAATCACCTCCGGACTGGGAACACTCAGAAATAGAGGCGCCTTATAGGCGGGCATCTAGAGTAGACTGGACAGTCGCTAAAGAGGTGGTTACCTGGAGCAAAATCAGATGGGCCATTAACAGCTTTAAGCCATACAAATCGCCGGGATTTGATGGAATAATGCCCATCATGCTCCAACAGGGGATAGATATACTGGCGCCGGTGCTTACCCTCATTATGAGGGCCAGCCTGGCTCTGGGGTACATTCCGAGGGCATGGAGACTGGCCAGGGTTGTATTTATTCCTAAACCTGGGCGTCCAACAGACCAGGCAAAGTCCCTGAGGCCAATAAGTCTCATGTCCTTCTTGCTGAAAACAGTGGAAAAACTGCTCGACCGGCACATTAGGGGCGGTGTACTGGAAGCATATCCTCTACACTGCGGACAATATGCATACAGAGCAGGATTCTCAACAGAAACAGCACTGCACCAACTGGTGCTGAAACTGGAGAATACGCTGGAGAACAAGGAGGTGGCGCTGGGGGCCTTCCTAGACATAGAGGGGGCCTTTAGCAACACCTCGTTCGGATCGGTTCTGGCAGCTGCCCGGGAGCGTGGAATAGAGGAGACCTGCTGCAGGTGGATCGGTTCCATGCTCAGGGACAGGGCGGTGTTCACCTCACTCGCGGGAGGGACTCTGCTGGCGGGGGTCGCGGCGGGGTGTCCGCAGGGGAGCGTTCTGTCTCCCTTGCTCTGGTGTCTAGTCGTGGACGGCCTGCTGGGGAGGCTCTCGGGAGGGGGGTATGAGGTACAGGGCTATGCGGACGACATTGTCATCATAGTCCGAGGAAAGGTCACACAGGCAGTGTGGGAGCGTATGCAGACTGCACTGAAAGTGGTGGAAGGGTGGACGGTTGATCAAGGGCTCGGGGTGAGCCCCGAGAAAGCAACCGTCGTGCCGTTTATGAGGAGGAGGAAGTGTGAAAGCCACAGAACTCTCACTCTATACGGTAGGAGCGTTCCAATGGCCAGGGAGGTAAAATATCTTGGGGTCGTATTGGACTCTAAGCTAACCTGGAATGGTCACATTGGAAAAATACTGCGTAAGGCAGTCATGACCTTAGCCGTCACTAGGCGGCTATATGGAAAAACGTGGGGACTAAGACCTAGTATGGCCCACTGGCTGTACACAAGGGTGGTCAGACCATCGTTAACATATGCGGCACTGGTCTGGTGGCCTAAGGTGACACAATCCAGTGCCAAACAAAAACTAGGCAAGATCCAAAGGATGGCTTGCCTAGGCATCACAGGGGCCATGTCTTCAACCCCAACAGCCGCCATGGAGGTGTTGCTGGATCTACCCCCCCTACACTTCGTTATTATGGGAGAGGCCAGGCTAGGACTATACAGACTAGCCTGCAATGGTAGACTGAAGATCAACCCAGGCTTCAGGGGCCACTGCAAAATTCAGGAGATCGTGAAGGAACCCATGCTTGAAATGAGGTCAGACTTCGCGAGCCCGCGAATGTGCAGGGAAAACCACTTCACAGTGGAAATCCCTGATCGCGGGGCATGGCGGGAGGAGACACCGGGCATACCACGGGACGCGCTCGTCTGGTTCACGGACGGATCTGGCGGGGAGCGTGGGACGGGGGCAGGTGTTTACTCGGAAGGACCGAGGGTAAGTCACAGTATTTCCCTCGGAGCCCATGCAACGGTGTTTCAGGCCGAGATGTACGCCATCCTGCACTGTGTGCGGGAGAACAAGAGGAGGGGCTACACCAACAAGCGGATCCTCATAGCCACAGACAGCCAGGCAGCCCTTAAGGCACTAAGTAGCCCACGGGTAAATTCCTGGCTGGTGAGTGAGTGCCGAGACGAGACGAGCGACCTGGCTGGGCAGAATGAGGTGACCCTCATCTGGGTGCCGGGTCACTCGGGGGTCAAAGGCAATGAAGAAGCTGACAGTCTCGCAAAGAGGGGGTCAGCAGAACCATTTATGGGACCAGAACCGGCTCTGGGCGTGTCAAAGAGCACTGCCAGGGGAGCCATTAAGTCCTGGGTCAGAAACCAACACAAGGTGTACTGGGCGGACTGTCCAGGGCTCAGACATGGGAAGTCAATAATTGACGGACCCAGTTCAAAGAGAGCTGTGGAGCTGCTAAACCTTAGCAGAGGACAGCTCAGAAACACAACAGGTCTCTTGACGGGACACATGGCCGTCAAGAAACACCTACATAAAATGGGGCGGTTCGAAGGGGACCTTGCATGCAGACTCTGCGGCGAGGGGGAGGAATCAGCCCAGCACATCTTGTGCGAGTGTATAGCTCTGGACCGGAAAAGACAACTGATCTACGGTCACTCTAGACCGGAGACAGAGCAATATAAAACTTCACCCTACCAATCGCTGTGCAGACTAGTTCAAGGCACAGTGATTTTGGAATGGGTGGAGTAAGACTAGGGGTATGCACAATCAACCAAGGGTTGCGGTGCTATCGGGGCGGCAAGGCCGCGGACGAGCCCTGAGGGAACAAAAAAAAAAAAATGTATTATGCCTGGTTTGGTTAGCGCTGATGTATGGTTTATACCTGCTGTATGAATCAATCTACGCGTGGCAGTTAACTACTCTGTCTGTCAGGCATTGGACTTTAACCACTAAGTCATTTTAACGCATGTCTTTGTGATTTTATGTTTAATTTGGAAAAAACTCTAAATATTATGTACCGGATTACTTAAAATTCAGAACATAGGTTTATTTGCACTATTTGTAGCCACATATAAAGCCTCATTCCAGTTACTCTGATACTTACAAAAAATATAGCGCTTTCAAAAAGTTTTCCCCGATTTTCTACCAGGATAACGTGAGTATAAAGGCTGATTAACGAACTCGACCTCGGTTTTTGCCCAAACAAGAGTTTTGCCAAGTTTGATTAAAATCAATTCAGTATTTTTTGAGTTATGGCGCGGATACATACGTATATATATATATATATATATATATATATATATATATATATATATATATATATATATATATATATATATAATAATAATAATAATAATAAGCATTTGATTGTGTCAAATATAGCACGCTGCTGAACATACAAGAAAGTAAAGGTTTAGACTCCCAAGCTCTAAAAATCATTCAATACCTCTATGAACACCAGGTGGCGACAGTGCAGATTGAAAACACCCAAACCAAAACTGTACCAATTAAACGTGGAGTCAGACAAGGCGGTGTACTGAGCGCCATGCTTTTTAGCATATACTCCGAAATTGTATTCCAAAACGCACTTGAAGGTGCAGAAGATGGCATAAAAGTGAATGGAACCTTGATAAATAATCTACGATATGCCGACTACACAGTTATAATCGCAGACAGTCCTGAGGGCTTGCATCGGCTACTTAACAAGATATCAGCCGAAGCAGATCTATTAGGCTTAAAAATCAACACCGCAAAAACAAAGATAATGGCGGTAAACCGAAATCCAAATCAACTAATACATATAAACGTATGCGGGACACAGATAACCAAGGTCTCTAAGTTTAAATACTTGGGCAGTTGGATCAGCGAAGATCTGAATCCTGGTTTGGAAATCTGAGCTCGGATTGAAATGGCTAGGGCAAATTTCTTAAAAATGCGAAGCCTGTTAAGTGATAGGTCACTTAATATATAAATTAGATACAATTTTGTGAAGTGCTACATATATTCCACGCTTCTGTATGGAGTTGAGGCGTGGACCCTAAAGGCAGGTCTAAACAGACTCCAGGCAATCGAAATGTGGGTTTATCGACGAATGTTGCGAGTTCCTTGGACTGCTCACATCACAAATTTGGAGGTTTTGCATCGTATGGGCAGCGAACGTGAACTCATCGAAATAATAAAAAAGCGAAAAACTGCATATCTCGGTCATGTAATGAGACAAAATAGATATGAATTTCTACATTTCATGATAGAGGCTAAGATCGAAGGTACACGGGAACCGGGACGCAGGCAGTGTTCCTGGCTTAAGAACATACGAGATTGGACAGGCTTGGGTTCAAACACTTTGCTGAGAAGGGCCCAAGACAGAGAAGAATTCGCCAAAATTGTTGCCGATGTTCGATAGGAGAAGGTACTCGAAGAAGAATATATATATATATATATATATATATATATATATATATATATATATATATATATATATATATATATATATATATATATATATATATATATATATATATATATATATATATATATATATATATATATATATATAAACATCTAAACATTTTAACGGACCTTGGTTTTGTGTTCTAGGGACTCAAATTCGCGCTCATCTGAAGAAATTTTTCCGAAAGCTTTTCATCGTGGCCTGTCTATTAGCAAATTTTTCTTAATGAAAATTCGCTACTTAATAAGTTTAAATATGTCCAATGATATGCTTAGGAGATATAGTAAGTTGCATTTATATTACAGAATTTATAACAATTCGTTACTATAACGCACTTGCTGCATTATGTCTATTTATAAGAGACAATAATATCGAGAAATCTCCGCAAAAGTCACACAAACTAATATTTTTTAATTCTTTTGAAAGCGTAATTTGAAAAACGATTCTGTTTAACGCTACCAAGTAGAGAGTTCGCGCTATAAAGTAAGCAATAAATCTAGTGCTAATCTCTTTATCAGTCTCCTGAACTGTATGGTAAACTTGGCACACACTCTGTCGGCGACACAAAACTCGTATTTCATTTTGCCCTGACGTTCTACGTTTTGTATTGCACTACAGCTTATAAGGAACTTACCCAAGCAAGAAAATTAATGATGCCATTTGAGCTATTGATTGTATAGAGCTTTTAATAACATCGGGTCGTGCTTTACAACTCAGTAAATTGGTACTTGGAGTTGATATATTGTTCTCTATAAATCTCGGAGCTAAAATGTAAGCGTGCAAATACCAGTAAATTACTGCCTTGGTGTACCGAGAATTCACTCATTCATATCGATCAGTTTATTCCGTAATTGAGTTTAATGCCCAACAAATCCTGCTCAAGAGGTTGAAATTAACAAATAATACACCTGGTGGAATAGCAGGTTAATGTTCATTATCGGAGTTTGTCCCATGTTTGCAAACCTGGATGGCTATTATGTTAATTTGCAAAGATTCTCTGGAAGTATCGTTCAGAAAAGTTTTTCTCTACATAGTTTATGCACACACAGTCGAAAATAAATCAAAATCGCAACATCTTAAGATGCAAAATACATATGTGTGTCTGTGGGTGTGTATGTCACATCTCTCTAATAATACATGTATAAATAATAATAATCATTATAATAATTTATTTAGATCCAGGAATATCTCTTTTTTTTAATTTATAATTTAAGTGCCTTAACAACTAAGGTCATTGACACTAACGACACTTTTAATAATTACATAACAAAATTATATATAAAAAGAGGAACTAATAAATACACTTAAATACTATTATATAAATTAGAATGTCTTAAAAATCTAAGTAAACAGTTTACATTCGTAAAATTTAGACCTAAAATTTCAGACAAGTTTCTTTCACCAAAATTTTCAAATCGTGGATAGGCATTTAAGGGACATTCCAATAGTAAGTAAAAAATTGAAGTTGGTCGGTCAAAGAGCTGACAATAAGGGCGTTGTTGTTGATTTAAGAGATAACCATGTGTATGTAGAGAGTGGACAATTCGGAGTCTTCTGATAATCACTTCTTCCCTGCGAGATAAATATGGAAGTTTCTTGATTGCTACAGTTGGTTCAATTTCTCGCAGGTTGTTGCTTAGCGAAGACCAATGGATTTGCCATTTCTGTCTATAAAAATTTGCTATCTGTGCAGAAACGTCGGAGTAAAGTTGAAGAGGAATTACAGTATCGATTAAAATAGCATTTCGGGCACATTCGTCTGCATTTTCATTTCCAGTAATACTACAGTGTGATGGAACAAATATAAGTCTGAGAGATTTGCCAGATTGCAACGCACAGAGAATTAATTCTTGTACTTGAGTTACAAGATGGTCCTTTGGGTAAAGGTTTGTGAGTGATATAATCAACGAAAGAGAATCGGTGCATATTAAGGCGTTATTGAAATGAGAGTTGGCGAATGTGTTAGTTGCTCTCATTATGCCCTTTAGTGCAGAAGTGATACTACATCCGACACCAATTTGACTTTTTGATCCATCAGTGTAAATAATTATATCATATCGATATCTAGAGATAATCTCTTGAAATAATCTATTGACACATTCAGCTGGTAATACATTCGATTTATGCGTTAAAAAAATCGAATCAGTAGGTGGAAAAACAATGGTCCTTGGAGAAATAGCACTATTGCATATAGAATTTGTCAGATTTGGATTGAAAATATGATTTAGCTTCTTTATATGTAAAGAAAACGGTAGCTGTGCTGAAACGTTCGCATCATAGAATCTGTTGAAGTTGGTCTGTGACAAGAATTTGTAGACTCGATTATTTGGGTTTGCTGATATCTTAGCCGCATATTTTAAGAGTAACTCTTCTCTTCTTAACTTAATTGGGGGCTCGTTACATTCTCGGTAAATACTTTCCACTGGACTTGTTCGAAAAGCACCTGTAACTATTCTAAGTGCATGATTTACAATAACTTCAAGTAGTTTTAAACTTGATTTGCTTGCGGCAATATAAATAGCTGAGCAATAGTCAATTTTTGATCTTACCAGGGATTTGAAAATACATAGCAAGACTGATTCATGAGCACCTCAGTTATAGTGTCCAAGAGCTTCCAAAATGTTTAGTCTAATAATACAATCAGCTTTGAGTACATTTATGTGAGCTTTCCAGTTAAACTTTGAATCAAAGGTTACTCCCAGAAATTTATGCTTTGTAACTTCTTGTAGAATCATTCCCCGTAGCTTGAGAGTGTGCGTCGCTGAATGATTTTTCTTTTTTGAAAAAATCATAAACTTTGATTTGGAACAGGAAAAGTTTAATCCACTGTTATCAGACCATTTTTCCAATTTATCGATAGTCTTTTGAATTAGATTACATGTTGATAAGTTATTTTTACCTCTGCAGTATATGACTATATCGTCAGCATATAAAGCATTCTTTACAGGACTACTTACTGATTGAAGAATATGACTTATTGCAACGTTAAAAAGGGTTGGACTTAAGACGGATCCCTGGGGAACTCAAGGTGGAATTTTAAGCTAATTATCTTATATATACGACAGATTTAGAAAATTATCTGGGTGACATTGAAGTTTTACAGTTTGCAGACAATGTCTGTATATACGCTAAGGACTTAAACATTGAAGAAGGTATAACACAGCTTAAAAAAGCAACGGAAAAATTTTAGGTATGGTGCTGTAAAAACGGTCTATCTATATGTGCAAAAAAATCTCAGTTGCGTATATTCTCCAGAAAACGTGCAATGACGCAAGAAAATATAAAACTAGGAGCAGCAAGCTATACAGTTATGTCTAAAGTGACTTATTTGGGGATTACGTTGCACCGAAAATTATTGTGGAAACATTAAATAGATAACACATACTAGCTGGGGTGCAGATCCAGGAATATCTCTGATCTTCTACAAAACCTTTATAAGATCGGTTATGGATTGCGGTGCCATATTATACCATCAAGCAGCAGACGTGCATCTCAACAGGTTAGAGATAATTCAAAACAGATGTATAAGAATCTGCTTGGGGTCATTAAAAAGTACCCCTATAGATAATGTAAGAGCAGAAAGTGGCGAGATGCCCCTATGTCATAGTCACAGAAGACTGATGCTGGCAGAGAGATTCGTCATAAAAATGGATGAAAAGAAGAGTGACGTTATTACAAAACTTCATAGACTTTTTATCTACGACCTGACAAAACAATTTTGGGTGAAAAAAAATCGGTACCTTTATGGAATCATGTAACAATATCTTGGATTTAATGCAACAGGTTCAACAACATATCAAGTCAACCAAAACTTTACCTACAAAAAAGATGTGAAATTTCACAGGTCATATATGAGGGACTGAGCCAATTATCCACAAAATCTTAGACATCACTTATTAAAGTCTGATTTAGAAAATGTGATGCCCAATGCGCACCATATTTACACCGCTGGATCAAAAAGCGGAGAATCCACAGGTTACGCAATTTATGACACCGGAAAACGAATTAAAAAATAGTTAGAACAAATAAAATTATGAGCATATACACGGTTGAGATGCTAGCTATATGGGAAGCCCTTAGATATATAAAAACTATTAACTCATTGATTGTTGTTGCCCTTACTTGGTGAAACTTCTCCATACTGCATACAGACTTGGAGAATACTTCTCTGGCTTCACAGTGAAGCCAGAGAAGTATTCTCCAAGTCTGTATGCAAAACTATTAACCACAAAAGTTTTATTATATTATCTGATAGTAGGAGCTGCATAGATAAATTAGAAAATATATATGTTTCAAAAAATGTGAATATCTGACCTCACTAATCAGTGAAACTTTATTCGAGCTTGAATGGGAAACAGATTATTTTTTGTTGGATAAAAGGACGCGGTGGAATAAGAGGAAACAAAAAAGTAGATACTTTGGGAAAACAAGCCTTACTAAATGATTGCATCGCAATAGAATTCTTATGCCCCGCAAACGACATTTTAAATGAAGTAAAGAACCAGCAATGGGAAAATTGGGTAAAACGATACCAAAATGGCAATAAAGAGCAATATTACAAAGAACTATAGGTGAGTCCTTCAAAAACCTTGGTTTCTAGACATGGATTTAGAGAACTCTGTCAAAACAATTTGCAGGCTACGATTTAACCATGTCTTAGTTCCCGCATATTTATTTACGATAAACATAAGAGAAAATCCCCTTTGTGAATGTGGAGAGTTAGAGGACGCCGAGCACTTATTGTTGGGTTCTGTAAATAATAAAAGTGTTATTAATAAGTATTTAAATGTGTTATATAATATACAAGTGTGCCTCCCTTCAACTTAAAGCATATTTTGCAAACAAAAAATAAAACAGTATACCAACTTCTTGTGACAATGCTCAAAGAAATGAAGATTAAAGTGTAAGAATATTTGCACTGTTATTAATATAAGGTGGATATAGTGTGAGTACATTGCAAATAGATTGTAAATAGTATGTTGTGTGTGTGAAGAGTGGTTTGGCCTCGAGCTTGTAGTCTCATTGGCCACAGACTTTTTTTAGTTACTTTGAATTTACAATTTAAGTGGGATGATCGCACTTTCATGCAGAATTGCCATATCACACAAATTTCAGTCATCTAGACCTATACTTACAATTCTAGTATTTACTTATACATTATGTTATACCTATTTTATACCTCTTTTTTTCCTTTTTTTTGGATATTATATATATATATATATATATATATATATATATATATATATATATATATATATATATATATATATATATATATATATATATATTAAATTGATCTTTTTTTTGTTTTTGTTTTGTTTCTGTTTTTGTCTTTGTTTTTTTGCTTATAGGTATCATATATTTTCTTTTCCACAATTATACAATTTCACACTATATACAAACTATATACAATTCTACAATATATACAAGTAAACTGTTTTCACCATATTATTCACAAATATAAAAGTTTCCAATATATGTACAAACTATATACAATTCTACAATATATACAATTAAACTGTTTTTACCATATTATTCACAAATATACAAGTTCCTAATTTGTATACAAACTATATACAAACTCACAATGTATGTGTAAACTATACACAATTATACAATATAGGCAGTGAAACTTTATATGCGTATTTTATTTTGACTAAGAAATGTTATCAAGGCTGTGTTAACAAATTTGTCTGATTTAGACAGCAGGCTGGTCAAATTTAGAGGTAAATAAATATGTTTGCTAAGTAGTTGTTCGTACATGATTTTACGTCCTTGTTCGGAAAATCTACATTGGAAAAATATGTGATCCAAGTTATATATGGTACAATTATCACAGAGACAGGCATCCGAACCTACTATACCTATCCGTCTTAAGTGAGCTGGATATCTACCGTGGCCTGATTTAAGTCTGACCAAAGCAGATGAGCAACTCCTTGATTCAATGTGTTTATACAGTTCTTTTCTTCTTGGGAGATGTGGGTCAATTAGTGTATAGTGGTTTTTTGATCGTTCAACATATTCCCTGCATTCTACTTTCCAATCGTCACTTGCTCTTTGCTCAATTTCTGTGACAAGGTCTGTATATGTGATCTTTTCAATGTCAATAACTTTTTTCTATGGCTTGTTTCGCATATTTATCTGCTATTTCATTGCCTCTAATGTTCTCGTGCCCATTCACGCTTATAAACTCCACAGTGCTGCCTTGCTTAATTAGCTTTGTAAATAGTAACATTAGATGGAAACCTAAATTTCTTTTCAAATGTGATCCTGCACTATCCGTCGTTCTCTTGTTTGTGTAAAAGTGGCCAGGACAAACCCCATGTTCCAATGTGTCCTTGTTTTCCCAAATAATGAATTGGAAAAACCATAAATAAAAAAAGAAAAAAAAACAAAAAAAAAAGAAAGAAAAACAGAAAAGAACAACTAATAACAAAAATTAAGGTAGAGTAAGGTATAAAAGTATCTTAAAGAATGTAAGGAAAGATTTTGGTTAATAAAAAAATATTTGCATAATGTAAATTGACTTCTGATTTGGAGTTCCAAGTAAAAATAATAATAATGATGATGTTAATAAAAAATAAGGCGAATGGCAGTTTTCCGCAGCCAAACCCTTAGAATTAAACAAAATTATAATAACTTATTTGCAATAATAGATTTTAATACAACAAAAATTCATTACATGTTAATTTGTCAAGAGAAAAAAAAATGGGATGTAGCAAGTGCGATATTAATTAATGCTTTATTGGTATATAATAATACATCATGTCCATATAAAGAAGTCAGAGACTTGTACATATATTATTTGACATAATTTAAATCGTTTTGGCCCAAATGTGTTTGACGTATGCTTTCCAAAGGTTATTAACTTCAGATTTTCACGTACGAAAATTTAATTACCTTCTTCTCCCATCTAATGTTTCAATCATTGCCTACATTCATAACAGCTTCCAACCATATCAATATTCTCTTCGGATAAAAATCTGTTCTAACCATTCCTTATTAAATACAACATTTTTAAATTTTAAACAGGAACTAAATGACAGTATCTAACTGACATATATGTTAGCGAGTTTTCGTCAAATGCTTCAAATTTGTATAACTCAATTCTATTTTTCTATAAACCTAGAAAAATGATTAAAGGGCAACATATCAATCAAATTTCATCAAAATCAGTTTAATATATATATATATATATATATATATATATATATATATATATATATATATATATATATATATATATATATATATATATATATATATTCTAAGGGCCCAAATTCGCCCTCACTTAAAAAATCTTTTGCAAAGTCTCACCATCGATACCTCTCTAATAGATAATTTTTTTAATAAAAATTCGCTAATAATCTGGGCATTGCAATCATATAAATGATCTAAATTTTTTATATGCAGGTATAAGTAATATTTTTACATTAATCTACTTTGACAGTTTCGAAGTTCAAAACATACTGATAATCATTCAAACATATTTAAGTAGTCCGAGAAGAAATTTGATACGTTTCAAATTTGATAGAAAAAAAATATTTATGGAAAAGAATAGGTATTTAGGCTACGTTAGATAGTGTTACGCTAGGTACGTAAAAATAATTTAAATGTGTTCATTGAGGTGTTCATTTTTTTTCCGGGATAAAATACAGGCTGTCCCATTTGAAAATTCCATTTTTTTTTCAGATTTTGCATTGCCAACTTTCAATTTCTGACAATCTTGTATGTAATTTGAGGAAAGTTTTCATTTGAATACATGAAACGACCTTGTAAGACCCCCAGAAAATTTCAGATCATACCTTGTTTTTAACCCATAGATAGCTTGATTTGTGTGGTGGCATTTGTCGGTAAAAAATTTCGTAAATTTGCGAATAACTCTGAAACAGCTAATAAAATCGTGACGTCAACAAAGTTAACGCAAAATTATGTGCTAAATCCTAAAATGCAATAATATATAGGATGTTCCATTTAAAAAAGCGAGTTGATAGTACTTCTGGTAAAACCGAATCTGCCGCCATCTTGGAAATACTTTATACCGAAATATCAGCCTTTTTTTATTTCAACAACACACCACGAGGGCTTACAGCCTAAATACTATCGTACCGTGGGTGTCGACAAGGAGGAAAGAGGCAACTTGTTAATTCTAGACTTGAAGGTTTGGAGGTTCGGGGGAGAAGGAAAAAAATGTGCCGGCAAGAAAATCCACAACTTGGAAGTCCTCTGGAGAAAAGAGCGGGCATAACAAGATGTTCTATGTCTGGTGACCTGGACAGTAAAAGAGTGCATTCGCTCTGTTCCCTTGGTAGATTTGTTGGGGGCAGCAGGTGGGGGAACTATGGAAGAAAGCTCCTCGGAGCAGTGCCCGTGCAGATATCTATAAAAGAGAGAGAGGTCACCAACGGCACGTCGGTGGGCAAGGGATGGCAGGCTTTGGGTGAGGGTAGGGTCACCGATGAGGCGTATAGCTCTCTTCTGAATGGAGTCCAGGATAGCGAGTGTAGAAGCGGCAGCGGCATCCCAGATGTGGGAGCAGTATTCGAGGTTTGGTCTTATTTGTGTAGTATATAAGGTATAGAGATTAGCTGGTCAAAAGTATTTGCGATCCCGGAAGAGGAAACCTAATTTCTTAGCAGCCGCTTCTGCAATTGATGTGACATGTTGGTGCCAATTCATATTTCGATCCACAGAAATGCCAGCAAGTGAAAAGGACTCATTACTTTGAATAACTTGGTTGTTTATTGTGGTGGGTCTAAGGCTGGTGTATCTCTTATGAGAAAGAAAGCAAGACTGTGATTTGGTGGGGTTGAATTGTACAATTCATTGAATTGTACAATTTATTTATTTCATTCATACAAGCATTTAAATGCTCATCAAAAAAGTATGGTCCTACTTCATAGTTACCAGCAATACCTCCACACATATTTAACGACCATCTAGTTGACTGTGTGTAATGATGTGGTATGGATTACTTGTAGAATAATAGTGGAA
The DNA here is from genome assembly GCA_964006375.1 of Tillus elongatus. Taxonomy (NCBI): domain Eukaryota; kingdom Metazoa; phylum Arthropoda; class Insecta; order Coleoptera; family Cleridae; genus Tillus; species Tillus elongatus. The sequence continues at coordinate 90,265,122 of OZ023262.1, forward strand.
GTTGTGCCTGTTAAAACAACCATTTCTATGAAACATAGCTTCATCTCCAAATAGTACATAGTCAAAAAAGTATCTCTGTTGATTAGATTTTTGTAGGGCTCATTCACAAAATGCTTATCTTATCTCGAAATCACTATCAGTTAATTCTTTTTGCAATTGAAGGTGGTGAGGGTAAGGCGATCGTTTCGCGTTTATTCATCCATGACGCTTACTTTGTAATCGAAACGATCGTCAGGTCTGAAAATTGTATTGTGATGAATTGGGTTTTCCAAATTGTACTTATAAGAGCGTATCCGATTTTATCAACCCAACCAACCTTTTCCAGAAGTATTTCATATATTTAGCGTTGCGTTGGTGTCTACCTACAAATTATTTGACGAAACAGGCTGTCATGAAACTTCTCTACCATAAACCACATGCCGCGACAAGCGATGATGTAAGAATGATAATAATAGGTTCTAATGACTGTAATTTATATACCTACAATTTTAAATACCGCACTTTTTCAACGAAAGTTCCTTTGAAATGTGTCCGGATTCAAATCACAGCAATAATTCTAAATCGTCTTTCGTCCGTTTTTATGACTTTTTACCACTTTCATCTTGACATATTTATTTACCCAGTTAAATTTAACTGAACGTTATTAAACCCACTCAGATTATCCTGAAATCCAGAGGTATTTTAGAACGCAGAGCTTAAGTGAATTATCAATCAAAATAATTAATTTCATCCTGCAAAACACGAAAATTACTGTGTAGTCAAAACAGCTAACAAATTGTACCCGAGCTAATTTCTGGACAGTTTAAAATGCGGGAGGCCTCTGAAGAATTATGGGACGCGTATGAACGCTAATGGGAAGAAGTCACGTGAGCTGTCTACCAAAATATAACCGACACTTTATCTGGCGCCTTTACACATTGCTTTTCACATTTCACAGCTGTTGACATATCATTTAACTTTTGTTTCACGTTTCACGGAAAGTGCTATTTACGCTAATGTATCTATTGTCTCTTTACACTTCACACTAATTATATAACCAAAGGCAATACGTTGTTGGCACGTTAACGTCTACTAAATCTTATGTCACACTATTCTCTTCAAGACAGTTTTTATTTCCAGGGCATCAATCTAGGTATTCTTAGCGACTTAAACAGTTGTTCAGGAGCGTAGAAACAACTTAGTTGCCATAGAGTATCATAATCCACATTAAGGTTGAATTTTCTGTGGCTTCATTAACATTTGACTTAAATATATAAATTTACTGTCTATCGATAATTACATTATTTAACCCTTTGAGGCAAAGTGGTTTCACAGAGAAACCACTTACCTAATGTGAAACCACACTTCTTACTTGGGTATTAGTGCGCCCTCTATTGATTTCAATCGCAAGTTTGCAATTAGCGAACACTGTATTGCTAGTATTCGTTAGAATTTATCAAAGAAACCACGTTTCATGAATGATTTCGTTTTTTATCTACATTTTCGTAAAAAAAGTTATAACTACTCCGTTTTTCTTGGACGATTGTGTTACTGAGGCACTAATAGAAAGGTAAGAATACTTGTTTTACATAGCTTATTGTTTTTACTTTGTCAATCGGATATGGTTTTGCGGCGAAACTAGTGTGCTTGCAGTAAAGTAAATTTGTTTTTGTTGACCGGATTTGGTTTCGCGGCGAAACTAGTGTGCGAGCAATGCACTAAAGTAAATTTGTTTAGGTTAGGATGGAAAATCAAATTGATTTGTCGCAAGTGATGAAAAAACAAATCGATTTGTCACAACTAACCTCGGATGAAGGTTACGCTCTGCTTGATGAAATTCCTTCTTATGGAGAGTCAGTAATACGCGAATATGAGGAAGAAGAGGAAGAAATGATTGAAGACATCATTGAAAATAATGAAACTACCGAAGCGATTGCTCAGGACAATATTTTGAGTGACGACGATTTGGCAATTGGGAGCGTCATAGATGACGACCCAGGCGATTTAGAAGATGATATACCACATATCCACTTTGTGAACTGGAGAAAACAAGAAATTGCTCCGAATCTAAATCATTTTCAGCAACTAATTGGTCCCAGCTCTGAAGTACCACCTGATGTCACAAAACCTCTAGATTTCTTCTTGCTTATTTTTGGCGATGCTATTCGTCTGGTTACAGAACAAACAAACTTGTATGCCACCCAGGACAAAAGAAACTTTATTCCGACAACTGAGGAGGAAATGAAAATTTTTATAGCGATAAATTTGCTCATGGGTATAAAAAAGTCGCCCTCCTTTCGCGATTACTGGTCTTCGCGTCCAGAACTACGTGATGATTTAATAGCATCAAAAATAGGCGTAAACCGTTTTGGCTCCCTGATAACTAGGCTCCATTGCAATGACAATGCCACAATAGCAAAAAAGGGGAGTCCGGTTTTGATCAGTTGTTTAAAATCAGACCATACATTGAACTCCTAAAGAAAAACTTCCAGAAATATTATTGCCCATCAAAAGAAATGTCAGTTAATGAAAGCATAGTGAAGTTCAAAAGCCGAATAGCTTTCAAGCAATATATGCCAATGAAACCTGTAAAAAGGGGGTTTAAAATCTGGGCGTGCGCCGATAAAGAAGGTTATCTAAGTAATTTTGAATTATATACAGGAAAGCAACAAGATAAATATGAGAAAGGTTTAGGTGAACGGGTAGTGGGCTAGAGCGGGCGAAGGAATAGGCGTTAAGCGGGCTATTACGAACAAAGTGGACAGTAATTTGCGTTTGTTAATTAAGTAACGTTTCTAATGAAAAGAGAAGGGGCAAAAGCAGTGGAAATTGATGCAAACTCGTGAATGACCAAAAAGCCACTTACCTTTGTGAATTTCTTCTCTTATCGAGTACTGGACTCACAGAAACTCGTGCGTGTCCCGGAAAAGGCTATCCTGGGTTGCTGGTGCGGTTAATGGATTTGTTAAGGCTGGTTTGACTGTATCACACACACATATAATTTTAAGGTAGCGGTACTCTACGATATCGCGGTTTTGCGTTGCTGACTACTTAAGTTGTGTTCTTCTTGCCGATTCGTGGAATTCTGGCCTGTTCTTCTTATCGCAAAATAAAGATTATAAATTCCACTGCTTTTACACTATACGAGGAGCGAACATCCCGCCCGGCCAAAATGGCTGCTATAAGCAAGACATTTTTCTACACAAAAAAAATAATTAACGCGAAGGAGAAGCGATAACATGCGGCGGATAAGAAAAAAGAGAACAAGAAACAAAATAAATGATTATCCCGGTTAGCAAGAATCCACAAAACAATAAAAAGACTTAAAATAAAAATTAAATTAAATTAGAAACAAATACTACTACTACTAGTCATTAGTTGGCAACGGGCACAACTTCACCAAAGGGCGACGAAGGATACCATTCGAGGTCTTTACAATAGCAACTCTTACGACACCATCAGGACCAGGAATTAGACACAATAGACGACCTAGTAGCCATTTAGAAGGCGGAAGTTTTTCAGCTTTCACGGCCACCATCGCCCCAATAGTAGGAAGAGCACCAGCGTCAAGCCACTTGCTTCGTTGTTGTAGGGTGTGAAGGTACTCCTTGTGCCAGCGAATCCAAAAATCATGGTGCATACGTTGGAGAAGTTGCCATCTTGACAGACGAGTTAAGGGGACAGACGACAAATCGGGAGTTGGAAGCGTAGAAACTGGCTCCATATGAAGAAAGTGTCCAGGAGTTAAAGCGTGAATGTCATCGATATCCGAACTCATGGGATTTAAAGGTCGGGAGTTCAAGACAGATTCTATAAGCGTCAGGACAGTGTAGAATTCTTCGTACGATAGGATTTGTTGGCCAACAACACGAGAGAGATGAGATTTTACACTCTTGATACCAGATTCCCAAAGACCACCGAAATGTGGTGCAGAAGGGGGGTTGAAATGCCAATGGATTCCTTCCCTAGCAGTGGCATCAGAAAAAATGCGTTTAAGCTCCTTGGCGGAGCCAACGAAATTTGTACCACAATCACTATAGAGATTATCACATCGACCACGACGAGCAATAAATCGTTGGAGGGCAGCGAGAAAAGCGTCAGTCGAAAGACTACAGGCAGGTTCTAGATGTATAGCCTTAGTCGCGAAACACACAAAGAGGCAAATATATGCCTTAGAGGTTTTAGCACCTCGGTATCGATTCATAGTGATCGCGAATGGACCACCAAAATCTACCCCAGTATGCGAGAATGGTTTGACTTGCGAAACTCGAGAAAGGGGTAAGTCACCCATAGGTGGCTGATAAGGTTGAGGCTTTATTTTCCAACATGGCATACATTTCGAAATAACAGTGTTTATGGCACGTCTTGCAGACAAAATCCAAAAATTCTGACACAACAAAAAGTGAAGAGTGCGAGGGCCAATATGAAGATACCTTTTATGGTATTGTTCAATTAAAAGCACCGTGAGTCGGCACTTTTGTGGAAGTAAGAGCGGATGCTTTCGCTCATAAGACAAACTTGAGTGAGTCAAGCGACCACCTACACGCAAAAGACCAGTACTGTCTTGAAATACGGCGAGTTTTCTCCAGGACTTAGGGAATTTTTTACTAGATAACTCCTTTTCAAAGTAGACCGCTTGAGTGCGCTTGACCAGAAGGGTTAGAGCATCATGAAGCTCTAACCGAGATAGCGGTCCAAATTTCGCAATAGAAGAATGCCTAGAATTAAAAGCGAAGCGTAATACGTATGACAAAATAGACTGTATGTAATGTAAAGAAGAATGATTTTCTAACAAATCATCAAGCAGATTTTCTTCACCTGTAAATGTTAAAAGCGAAACTGTCCTTTCCTCAACAGAGACCTCTTCAGACTGCAGCTCTGAAGACGGGGAGCAGGCAGACAGCTCAGAACGACATAGTAGCGATGGACCATTGAACCAAATATCATGGGCGAGAAATTGAGAAGGATGAACACCTCGAGAGGCGATATCGGCGGGATTATTAGCAGAATCTATATAATGCCAAAATTCAGAAGAAACCCTTTCGTGAATGTAGGCAACTCGATTTGCCACAAAGGTTTTCCAACGATGAGGTGAAGATTTGATCCAACTCAAGACGATTTGCGAATCTGACCAGGCAAAAATTCTTTCGAAAGTCATGCGAGTCTGATAAACGTTCAGAAGAAACGATAGGAGTTTCGCCAACAAAACTGCACCACACAGTTCTAGCCTAGGAATGGTTAGTTTCTTAACCGGAGCGACTTTGGTTTTAGAGCAAACAAACTGAACAAAAACTGTTTTGTCAGGGCGGAGGCATCGTATATAAACAACGGCAGCGTAACCCTTTTCAGAAGAGTCACAGAACCCATGTAATTCATAACCACATCCAGAATGAGGTGGAAGGATTTTTCTAGGAATGCGTAAATTGCTTAGTAAACCGAGTTCATTTCGATAACGGTTCCAAGCCTCAACAATATGCGAGGGCGGGGTTTGGTCCCAATCTAATTTAGAAGTCCACAGCGACTGGATTAGAATCTTTTGAAAAATAGTAATAGGCGAAAGAAATCCAAGCGGGTCAAAGATTCTGGCCAGTTCCGAGAGCATGTTGCGTTTCGTACAGGGTTTCCCCAACGGCGAGACTGAGAAAAAGAATGTATCCTCAGAGGGACTCCACTGCAGACCGAGAATTTTTAAAGGAGTGTCGTTTGCCAGTGAACCAAAAATAAGCGGATTTTGCGACAAATGTTCCGGAGGTAAATGTGAAAGTAATGCGGAACAGTTACTAGACCATTTTCTAAGCTCAAAGCCGCCTCGTTCAAAAAGCGAGATCAGCTCGGACTGTAAAAGCTTTGCGTCTTCATAAGAAGAGCAGCCGGTTACAACATCATCAACATAAGTGTCGTTTAAAATGGCGGCAGAAGCTAGCGGGTAAGAGCCCCCTTCGTCATTCACTAACTGATGAAGAGTGCGTATCGCGAGAAAGGGGGATGGCGTTAGTCCATATACAAGCGTAACCAGGTTATAGTCCACCAAAGGTTCATCAGAAGCAAACCTCCAAACAATTCTTTGATAATCATGCTGTGATTGGTCGACAAGAATGTTACGATACATCATTTTGATGTCAGCACACAAGACATAATTATGAAGGCGAAAGTGACACAGAATTGTGGCAATATCTTGTTGTAGTTTTGGTCCAGTATGTAGACAATCGTTAAGAGAGCTTTGGTTGGGAAGTTTCGCCGAACCATTAAAAACTACCCTGAGTTTAGTAGACAAGCTATTTGGTTTCAAAATGGAATGATGCGGAATATAATATGCGTCGGGAGAATCTTTATTGTCATAAACACGTTTCATGTGGCCTAGTTCCAAATATTCTCTCATAAAAGCAGAATATTGGGTATACAAGTCCATGTTTCTAGCAAGTCGGCGTTCCAGGGAAAGAAATCTTTGGACGACGAGGTCGCGAATGCCAGGAAAAATAGGCAGCGACTCAGATTTAAATGGGAGCGAAACGATATATTTGCCAGAAGGAGAGCGAGATATTTTAGTCTTAAAATGATGTTCACAAAAAATATCTTCATTAGAGTGATGCGACGAAGTCGGAACACTTTCCACTTCCCAAAAATCCCTAAGGGTGCGATCGAGATTTGATTCAAAGTTACTGCACAAGAAAGAAGAGACAGCAGAAGAATGAACTGTGTTGCCAATCTTACCCATGAGCACATAACCAAAGACGGTGTTGACGGCATCAGGTTGACCTTCCCCACCGGAAATGCGTCCATTTAAAAGGATTTTAGAAAAAACGTCGGCTCCTAACAATATATCGACCTGACCTGGACGATTAAAATGGCGATCAGCCAATTTTAAATTGCGAATGTGAGACCAATTGGAAGAGCAAATAGCGGTTGCTGGCAAATTATCACAAATGGCGTTCAAGATCAATGCGTCGACAGTAAAATTGAAAGAATCTTGACCAACCGGTCTTCCAGTGAGCGTTACACAACCACTCTGAGAAGAAGTCTGCATAGATGCCAGTCCTTTGATTGCAAACATGCAGTTTTGCTTAGGCAACCCCAAACGCTTAAAAGCCCTTTGCGAGATAAAAGACATCATACTACCTCCATCCAAAAGGCATCTCATAATCTGATAATTTCCATGGTTATCAAGAACTTCAATCAGCGCAGTGGCCAATAAGACCGTGGTTTGATTAGATACAATCCCAGAAGCAGCAAAGACCTGCTCTTGGTCGAGCGGAGCGGAAGGAACTGGAGATCTGGAAGGGTTATTACACACTGGCGACGGAATAGGCGCGGAGCTTTTATCAAAATGCAAGAGCGTATGATGACGCTGACCACACTTGCGACAGGACCTGGTAGATTTGCATTTGTTAAGATAATGTAGGCTACTTAAACAGTTGTGGCAAAGACGAGAAGATTTAACAAAATTATAGCGATCTTTTGGAGTTTTATTACAAAATGAGGAGCAATTATAAATAGAATGCGAAGAATCTTTGCAAAACACACAAGTATGTAAGATAGATTTACAATTTAAATTATCAGCGAAAAAAGCGGAAGTTCGAGGCGTTGGTCTAGCTTGCGATTTGTCAGAATATTTCTTTTGAGAGTGCGAAAGGAATGACTTCTGATTCATAGCATCACCAGCGATACAATATTTATTTAGAAAGTCAAGCAATCGCGTAAATGTAGGGACCTCGGTGGAAGCGTGGTCTAACTCAAATTTCGTCAACATGTTCCTGTCAAGGCGTTTTGACACCAACATAAACATAACAAAGTCCCATTGGTCTGTAGGAAAGCCTAAAGTGTTTAAAGCAGAAAGATTTTCCGAAATAATGTCTAGCGAATTGCGAATATTGACGTGGTCATCAGAATTAAATTTCGAAATGCTATCTATAGCATGCCAGTGCTCTTGGGCACGCAGACGTTTGTTAGAATAACGAGTGACTAATGTATTATAAGCTATCTGATAATTGTCAGCGGTCAGAGGCAAAGATCTTATTAGAGATAACGGCGGGCCTTCTACTGATATAGTTAGATAATGAAACTTTTCAATGTCGGAATATGCGGGACAGTCATGTACTAAGGCATTGAATAAATCGATAAAAGTGTTAAAGGTTTTATAGTCACCTCTAAATTTAGGAATTTCTATTTTAGCTAGCCTTGCTTTAGCACCTTCATTAAGACCAGCTGTATTTGAATTTAGAATTTCCTGGACATTTGTTTTATTGTCAGGGAATAACCTAGAACAAATGGCTTTAATTTCAAAATAAGCGTCCATAAATCCAGCGTAGATAGTGTTTTCATCAGAAGCGTTTCCAAGTTCACTACTTAAAATTACAGAAACGATATTTTCGTGCGTTTGAATAAACTGTTCCCTTAAATAGTCGATTTCGGAAGATCTAACCCTAAGTAAATTATAAAGCGAAACATCTGACTGGGCTTTCTGGGCTAGAGAAGACAATGTGTCTATTTCAGATAGCTGAATATTGCGTTGGTTTTTGTATTTCCTTAATTTAGTGTCAGTCATGATATTAATTGAATAGGCCTCGTATATGGAAATATAACAGATATACGTACCAATGTGAAACAAAGAATTATTCAGGTACAAATTGATAAGAATGAAACAGAAGCAAAGAGCGATATATGCGTGAAATGATATGCGTCGACTCCTAAAGCCGCGCTCGTTGTTCAAAATAAAGCAAAATTTAACTGAATGGCGGATTCTTGCGATAAGAAAATAACTTTTAAAAATTCTATAATTATAAAGGTTCTAGCGATATATACATGAAAATTGCGGGAAATTAATTTAAAATCTGAATTGAATACAGCTAAACCAGCGCGCTTTAGTTATTTTCAAAATTAACAAAGTTGAATAGCCAAATTTACTTGCGTATTATTTCCGAGACAAAAAAACTATCCGGCTGAGAAGCACCAAGAAATGGGCTAGAGCGGGCGAAGGAATAGGCGTTAAGCGGGCTATTACGAACAAAGTGGACAGTAATTTGCGTTTGTTAATTAAGTAACGTTTCTAATGAAAAGAGAAGGGGCAAAAGCAGTGGAAATTGATGCAAACTCGTGAATGACCAAAAAGCCACTTACCTTTGTGAATTTCTTCTCTTATCGAGTACTGGACTCACAGAAACTCGTGCGTGTCCCGGAAAAGGCTATCCTGGGTTGCTGGTGCGGTTAATGGATTTGTTAAGGCTGGTTTGACTGTATCACACACACATATAATTTTAAGGTAGCGGTACTCTACGATATCGCGGTTTTGCGTTGCTGACTACTTAAGTTGTGTTCTTCTTGCCGATTCGTGGAATTCTGGCCTGTTCTTCTTATCGCAAAATAAAGATTATAAATTCCACTGCTTTTACACTATACGAGGAGCGAACAGGTAGTGTTTGACATAACTAAGGGTCTCGAAGGAAAAGGACACCACGCTTACTTTGATAACTATTTCACAAGAACTGACCTTTTACTTTCTTTACAAGAAAATAAAATTTACGCGTGTGGAACTGTACGCGCAAACAGAAAATATCTTCCCACTGGATTGAAAGGCGATAAGGAAATGAATCGATGTGATTTTGATTGGGCAGTTTATAGAGACAAAGTATCTTGTATCAAGTGGAAGGACAAAAGAACAATTCAGATGCTCTCTACTATACATTTTCCTACAGATCAAACTAAAGTGAATAAAAGGGAGAAAAATGGAAGTATGACTGAAGTCAATTGCCCTAAAGCAACCGAAGGTATATGGGTGGAGTTGACAAAGCTGATATGATGAAATCTTACTATGTCATCGACCGGAAATCCCGAAACTGGTACCACCGTCTATTTTACATTTTCTCGATACATCAGTAGTTAACTCATATATAATATTCAAACGGAGGACCAAAAGTGCTATGAGCTTCAAAATTTTCCGATGTGAAGTAATACTGAGTTTGATTGGGGCTTTCGTTTCAAGGGGCTCTTGTGGAAGGCCATCTTCTACTAAAAAAGTTGTATCCAGATTCAAACTTTATGTACCAATAGATCAACGGCGTGATCAAGCAAAACATCTACCTGTGCACGGAACATCAAGACGCTGTGCTCAGTGTAGTATGGCCGAAAAACCTCATCGAACCAGATGGAGCTGCATACAGTGTAAAGTCGGGTTGTGTTTACTGGCAGAAAGAAACTGTTTTCTAACTTATCATCAATAATATAAAATATATGTAATCTTTCTATTTTGTATGTGTTCACTTGCATTGTGGTTTCATATCGAAACCACTTGCAAAAGTTAAAATAAATGTTTTTTTTTTTGCAACAAAGAAGTGTACTACATCATTTTTCTACACATTAAGATGATATATACCAAATGTCATTAGAATTGGAAATAACATTGAAATTCCTGCTTCAAAGGGTTAAAGAGGTTTTGAGAATACGGACGCTAAAAAACCGAATTAGTTTTTTAACGAAAGTTCGTAGAAAAATATTCTTAAATAAGCGCGAACTAGGTCTCCTAGAACCTATATCCGAGGTTGGTTTCAATTCTCATATAATAGACATACAGGATGTTCTCGGTAATCGGGAACAACAGCTAACTTCCTTATCTTCAGAGCTGCAGTCCGTTACATGGACAAATTTGTGAAAATCTCTATCTCTAATCTGTCACCGGAAATCGCATTGCGCAACAAATGTCAGATATGTCGACATAACCTTATTATTTTCAAATTTAGGCATAGTGAATTTCCCCCACGAATTAATTGTATCTCGAGCAGTCTTTGCGCTCGTCACGCTATTTTTCTCTAACATTATGTATTCCATGGACAACTAGATCACGGATAAAATGTTCAGGGCACACCAAGTGATATATATAAGTACTGCAAGTCTCTGTAAATAATGTGTTACAAATTTCGTTAAAGTTACAAAAGTTTTCCATAAAAAACTTAATTATTTATAAAGGAAATGTACCTATCAAATTATAAATATTGCAGGTATTTTTCCTTACTAATTTTTTGGGTGGTTTTGTTTAGTGACCCAATCGAACCATTTTTGGCAACAAAACAACAAAAAAGACTTTGAAAATAAATTTGTAGTTATCCGTGAAACTCGTTATGTTATTTTTCTTCAATTTGGTACCTACCCAGGTTGCGTTTACATAGGTTTTACTATAGTTCAAGATTAAATATTCCAGCTTAATGGGAAATTGAGTAATTAGATTTAAAATATTTTTACGAAAATTGTTTACCATAACGTACTTGCTACATCCAGACCCTTTTAAATACTACTTATTTACTGTTGCTGTATCCACGCTTTAAATGATAAAATATTGCAGCTCTCTATATGAGCCTGACAAATAAAGCAACCTCAAATTCATTTTTGGAAAAATATTTTAAACAAATGAAATGAGGTAAGAAATTAAACCGAAATTGAAAATCTTGGTTCGCTGCTTCGCCGCGGGGTTCTCCTCCCATTTCTACATGTTTACAATTACCCTCAATGCACAAACAAGAAAAAATTCTTGGAAACAACCCCCAAGAAAGTTACGAGACCTGCGGTGAATAGTGATTCTGGGCGGAGTAAAGAGGATTTTAAGGAAGTATAGCTGCAAAACGTGATAAAGGCAGCTTATAGAGGTCCAACTAACTTGTTTTTCGCACTTTCCGCTCACATTTCCTTTTTGTTTTCTTACCTGCCAAGCACCGCTATTCCTCCTGGTCAAGTAACTTTTTTGGGGGCTGTTTGCAAGAAATTTTCTTGTGGTATGTGCATCCGGAAGCGGTTCTAAGCATGTCTCTGAAAAAGTTTTATAAAAGTCCCTGGTGTGTTAATCTGAAAATTTACAGAAAATTTAATCTTTATTTACATAATGAATGTACCTGCTAAATTGTAAACATGGCAGGTATTTTTCCTTATTAATCGCTTAGACTCTGTTTTAATCAACTTAATCGAACCAGTTTCTGCAAACAAAATAACAAAAAAGTTTTTTAAAACAAATTTGTAGTAATTTGTAAAGCTAATTGTGTTATTTAAAAAAATTAGTACCCACGCTGCCTTTATGTGTGTTTCACTATGTAGCAAAACTGCATATTCTAGCTTAATGGAAAAATAATCAACATCTGAATTTTTTTTACGAAAATTCGCTACCATAACGCACTTGCTGCATCTAAACTCTTTTCAACACTTATTTACTATTACTATATGCATTCCTTTTGAGCTGAAGTAATTAAGTAGTAACATATTGTTAAACAACCTGTAGTAGGTGTAAAACTAATCAAGTGGCGCCCCCATTTTATCAACATCTTGTTAAAGAACCTCGCTTGCTTCTACTGTTTAAAAGCTGGCGTTTATTTACTTTACCGGCAAATTTACCGATTAGATTACTGGTAGAGTTTAGGTATTTTGATAGATCTTTATGACGTTTGAGTTGAGATACTGTTAGGTTACCATTCTCGAAATGAAACATATAACAACTGTTTCCTATTAAATATTTAAAGGAGGTTGAGACGTATTACACTGTACACTGTTTTGTAGGTCTCCGTTTGTAGAAAAACGCATTGGACGTTGGATATGTTAAACAAGTAACACCTGCTGGAGATTCAAGATTGCGCGAATAAGTTCTACGTTCGATTCTTCGGCAATAGATTTATCCCTTTTGTCCCTTGCTAGTTATTACACTTGACCATGAGCGTAATGATCAATTTGCAAAGATTTTGTTCCGTTAGCCGAAGCATTATGAAATAACATACATGCCCGACATTGATCTTTTCGTGGCCGATGGAATCCGAACTTTTTTTATTATTTCAACAGCACACCACGAGGGCTTACAGCCTAAATACTTTCGTACCGTGGGTGTCGATAAGGAGGAAAGAGGAAACTTGTTAATTCTGGACTTGAAGATTTGGAGGTTCGGGGGAGAAGGAAAAACATGTGCCGGCAAGGAATTCCACAATTTGGAAGTCCTCGGGACAAAAGAGCGGGCATAACAAGATGTTCTATGTCTGGTGACCTGGACAGTAAAAGGATGCATTCGCTCTGTTCCCCTGGTAGATCTGTTGGGGGAAGCAGTTGGAGGAACTATGGAAGAAAGCTCCTCTGAGCAGTGCCCGTGTTGATATCTATACAAGAGAGAGAGGTCACCAACGGCACGTCGGTGGGCAAGGGATGGCAGCCTTTGGGTGAAGGTAGGGTCACCGATGAGACGTATAGCTCTCTTCTGAATTAAGTCCAGGATAGCGAGTGTAGAAGCAACAGCAGCACTTCAGATGTGGGAGCAGTATTCGAGGTTTGGTCTTATTTGTGAAGTGTATAAGGTATATAGATTACCTGGTGAAAAGTATTTGCGAGCCCGGAAGAGGAAACCTAATTTCTTAGCAGCCGCTTCTGCAAATTATGTGACATGTTGGTGCCAATTGAGATTTCGATCCATAGAAATGCCAACAAGTGAAAAAGACTCATTACTTTGAATAATTTGGTTGTTCATTGTGATAGGTCTAGGACTGGTGTATCTCTTATGAGAAAGAAAGCAAGACTGAGATTTGGTGGAGTTGAATTGTACAAGATTTCTACTTCCCCAGTAATATTTTTTTGGTGATCCACGGAGATAGAACCCACCATGAGTCTGCGATCGTCATCTAATTGGGCTAAAGAGACAGGCTTAGAATATTGTATATTTGAGTGGATGGTGCTGTCGTCCGCGTAACTGTGAACTGGGTTGGATATGCTAGAGATGAGGTCATTGATGTGGAGAAGAAACAAAGTAGAGGCTAAAGCTGAACCTTGAGGAACTCCTGTTTAGAGGAATGGCTATCCACGACAACAGAAATGCTCCGGTTGGAGAGGAAATTTGCTGTCCACGTACAGAGTTTTGGTGGTAGGCCATAGGCCGGTAGTTTATTAAGCAGGCGCTGCGTGCCAGACCTGATCGAATGTTTTGGATGTGCCTAGAGCGACAATTACAAATTAAATAAAAATATTTTCTGTATATCGCTTTGTATGCTTTTTCTGTATTATTAATGCACAACTGCATATCTCAACTTACCTATGCAAGGGATAAGAGTATACGAAAATCTCATGACTGGTAAAGTTATCTAAAACCAGCCAATTTTCCAGTTATCTAATTGATGTAGAGGTAGCGATAAAATCTGTAACTGTTCAAGAAGCAAGTAAACATTCATCTTGTAGCACAACAATCGAGTTTATGTCCTTCTTAGAGGAGCATTGCTTTTTTCTTTCATGAACAATTTCATAAATATATTTTTGTGGTTACATTCAGTGGCGTGCACTGCTAGGTAAAGTATGGTACGAAAACATTTTAAAAGGTAAAAATTACTTACCACGACACGCCAAAATACGACCTCATTCAGAAATTTGTATTATAATAGTTCTTGCGGGGATGCACTTATGCTGTTTGTAAAACCGTGGCTTCTTGGAAAATAAACACTATACACATTTTAATAGGCAAATCAAACACTAATTTTTTATAAATCAGATCAATACGGCGGACTTTTTTTAGAAACTCATTTAACACATCATCATAAAAATTAGTATTACGTTTTAATTCTTGCATAAGACAATTGAAATAATTGCCAAATTACTCAATCTTTCTTGTCCTTGAGTATTTAGTAAGTAGGTGTGAATGCGTTTCAACCCCGAGAAAGATCGTTCTGCCGAAGCGCTACTAGCTGGTATCGTCACAATAATATTGGCTAATATAGTTGTGGAAAAACGTGGGACATACTGTTTTTCCGGCAAAAAATAATAATTTCATCACTATTAAGACCGGAAAATTCTGATAAGGAATATAAACAACTCAACTCGTTTTTTAATCTGTCATAATCAAATCTTTCATTATATTTTGTTTTCAGTTCTAAAAAAAATGTCTTCAGGAAAATTAGACTTGAAATCCGAAAAAGAGTCCCGATCCAGAGGACGAAAAAACCTAACTGCCGCTCGTTATATCGATCAGAAATTTCTATCTTTATATCGTCCAATATTTCTCGAAATATTCGTTTATAATGTACTTTTACCTCATTAATATTTCGCTTTCTTTTTTGCTCACCGCTAAAGATTACCATTTTTTCATAAATGTTGTCAAAGTCATTGTAAAGATTATCGATAAACTTTTTAAATTCCTCTATTTTTTTTAAACAATAACTACTATCTACAATTTTTGTAACTATTATATTAAAAAGAATATCAGTTCGCATAAAGATTACATTGAAAATTTCTAAAAAATAATTGAATTCAAAGTCCTTTAAAATAAATTCATACATTCTAGCTGCTGAAAGCGTTTCTCCGTCCCAACAGGCTTGATTTTTGTTATTTTCAATAAAAACATTAAGGAGACTTTTAAGTTCATTAAAAATTACATTAGTTGTTCTTGAATTATAAACCCATCGAGTCAGTACAAGGCGCGGTAATTTTTTTGAACAGAATTTACTATATAAATCCAATCGCTTTGTACTCATATGGAAAAATGTTGCTAAGTTTTTAACTGTCGTTAAAAAGTTTTAGGTTTCCACAATTCTTTGGCAAGACTTTGATAGAACTAGATTTAAAATATGAGCATTACACCAAACATACAAAGCATCTGGACAAGTTTCACGAACTTTCTTTTGAACACCATGAAAGAACTGCGGCTCCGTCGTAAGTTTGAGAGATTAATTTTGAACAACATTTAAAGCAATTTAAAAAATCGATAATAATTTGTGTTAAAGCTTCAGCTGTACGATTAGAGCTCACATCAACAAACCCAACAAAACGGTCAACAATTTCGTTAGATTTGTTAAAATATCTTAAAATGACACAAAGTTGTTCTTTTCCACTGACGTTTGGGGTCTCATCAATAATTACAGCAACATACCCTGTTTCTTCTATTTCCAGCTGAATTCTATTTTTAATTACAGCTGCTATGCTATTTATTAAATCATTTTTTATTAGGTTAGAAAGTCCACTGAAGACGGCCGTGCCCTCAGTTTGGACAGCTAATTGTAAATGGTCACTCAAAATCCCGTCATAATTTGCAAGTAACTTGACGCATTCTACAAAGTTCCCACGATTTGTACTTTCTACCGATTCTATATGTCCACGAAACGGCAGCTCTTGTTTCACCAAGTAACATGTAATATCAATAAGCCTTCGCATTACATTTTTATTTGTATCTACTTTTGCATTATGCCTTTCGATTTCTTCTCTAAATTGGCGTGTTTTGCCAAAACTCGGTAAACCAAGGGCAGCATTTAAATGGCGTGTTGACTGATCATGTTTTTTGGAGGCGTTAAAAAATTATTTAGGTCTGTGTAACCGGTACTATTCCACACATTTTTTTCTTTGGAAAATAATAAACATGTCCAACAGTACATTTTGTTGTCATGTGCACAACCACAGAGCCACTTATAATTATCGTAAAACTTACTACTGAAATATCGCGAAGTTTTCTTAGATTCTTGCATTAATTTTAAAGTTGCAATAGGTCGGCCTAGTTCAATCACTCTGTTTTTCTTCATAAGTTAACATGGTGAATGTTGTTTTTAGCTTCCGAATGCAGTGATTATTATAAGAATCACAATCACACACTGACACGGACGCACTCATATTGTTTTTAGTTTTGTTTTTAAGCACAACCACAGACCAGCTATTGTCTATAATCAGTATAATCAAAGGTTTAACTGTCTCAAAATCAAGGGATGCTAAACAAAAACACTGAATATCAGGATCTAGATAAATAATTGAATATTATTTGGAGTGCATGAAATCGATTGCAACTAATCATTAACTGGCCAAAGTGGCTGATGCATAATAATGCTAAATTAGGCGCCAATTAAGTGGCTAAGGTTCAAAATATCAGTTCACATTGAACAGTATTGACCCTATCGACACGACATCCAGGTTGTGTTAAGAACTGTGAGATTTTGGCGATGACATGAAGGCGGCCGTCCTACCTACATGCATAATATTCTTTGAATAAGCATTGCTTTTGGTTTACGTATAACTAAATAATCTAATGGTTTTAATAGAGCCGGCTGCGGCGAGAGGTGAGAATAAATAATAAATAATTTTAATATATTATTATATTAGGAGTTGTAAAAGACCTGGAAGAGTATAGTATAATAAAATACAAGTATATTATATGGATATGGAATTAGCATTTATTTTTTTAAACAAGATATCTTAATTCACTTAATTTTGTATAGGTAATTTTTCCAAGGGTAGGCAATGCTTTTATGCTTCTATTGAATGCACGCTACTAGTTACATTGTCTCTAATACTTTGTATTTTTATGTATGAAAATTATATCAAAAAACTTCGTCACTCCTATCAAATATCTTTTATCAGATGCTGAACATAACATGTGAACCAAAGTCCGCGTCACGATAAATATCCCAAAATAATAAATATCACTTTAGATAAAATGTTTCGAAAGCGGACTATTGTAACTCGATATTGTTCGGATATTATGCATTTCTACATGGCAGAACATATAAAACTAGGGCGGTTTTATAGATCTTTAAATCAAAGCGCCGTCACATCAAAATAAAATATGGTATCATATTGGCTACATAGAGACGGCAGCTCCTCAATGTTTATGACCATGGTCGGGAAATAAGCCCGCTGCCACTGACGTTTATGAGATATGTATTTGCAAGCCAGTTGCCGCTGCTGTAAATTTTGAATACGGAATAGACGTCGTGAAGCTTTACTTACAACTTCATGAAAATATAGCCTTTGACGTCTGAGTCGCTGAGCAAATGTAATGTAGGACATAAAGCCTTTTAAGATGTTGTGATAAGATTACATCTCTGGGGTAAAATCTGTGAAAATTTATTAGGGAAGTTTTTATCACGACAAACCTAAAAGCTAAAGAAAATATTGCCTCAATAAATCGTGGAGTCAACATAGTAATTGCATATACTATATTATGTCCTGTTATAAGTGTCATACTTTTAGTGTCTGTATATAACAGGATTTAATACTTTTTTATAGCCGCCATCTTATAGGTTCCATTAATCAACAACTAAAACATTATTATATGTTTTCAGTAGTTTAATTACAACACTTCCAGAAAAGGTGTGTCAGTATTATATTACCTGAATTAAGCTTTACTTTATAATCATCACATTCTGAGGGCTATGTTGCCGTAAGTGAAGACTGAAACCTGTGATAAGCAGTGGCGAAGCGTGGATTTTGGCTACGGGTATGGTGAGCTGAGTGGCTTAGGGGATAGCATGATAGATTAGTAGTTCAAAATCAATACGCAGACATACGGAATTAAGTAAAATCAAAAACCAAAGTAGATTTTTTATGAATGAGCTAAATCCTTCTCTTCTTCTTTTGAGCAAACGTCAATTGTACAGGGTGAGCGAAACTCGATGTCTCGGCTCTATTGTAAGAAAAGGAAAAGCGATAGAAAAAAATCTGAAAAGAGGTTCTTAAATAGGATTGCGTAAGGTCCATTTTTAAGCCAAATTTGCATATTTTTGGATATTTGGAAACTGAAATAATGACGTCATCGAACTTTTTTTCCTAGAAACATACCAATATTTTGGCATATCTGATAAAAACTATTTTTTCTGGACAAACTATGTAAAAAAAATCGTTTTCCGTTAAAAAGTTAATAAAATTTGTAGAAAAAAGTATGACAGAAAATTCGCGCAACCATCACGATATTAACAAACAAATAACAAAGTTTTATTTGTCGTACCAACATTTTATCTGTCAATAATTAAACTAATGGTTTACCAATATTGTTTTGTTGTCATTTCACTTGGAAAAATGTTTACGCACAATGAAATAGTCGATATGTTATTAGTTTATGGCGAATCTCAAAAGAACCCCAGAAAACCAGTTCAGTTATACGACCAGAGCTACCCTCAACGTGTTATTCCAAGCTAAAAAATATTTTCAAGATTAGAACGCAATTTACGTGCAAATAACGAGGCATTTTCTTCTCGAAAGGGAAGAAAAATTGCTAGAAGGTTCAATTCTGACAATACTGTTGCCACTGTTTTGCAGTATTTTGAAGACCATTCAAGAAATTCGATTGAGCAAGCCTGTCGTGAGTTGAATTTAAAATATAGTTCGGTACAAAAATTTTAAAAGAAAATGGTTATCACGATTATAAACTTCATAACTTAGAACACTTGTCAGATAAACATCAACAACTAAGAATTAATTATATTGCCCAAGTGATGGTAAACTTGATCAATGGCAATCTTTTTTTCAGCATGTGTTGTGGACGGACCAATGCCGTTTTGTTAGTAACGGTAAGTCCAATAAAAAAATGAGCATATTTGGGCTATTGAAAATCCACAGTTTGTCGATCCGATTGAAAATCAAGGACACTTCGGAATTAACGTTTGGTGCGGTATTATTAACGGGCATTTGATTGGTCCATATTTTTACGAAAGAATTTTACCTAGTGAGCAATTTGCAATTTCTCCAAGAACAACTTCCTGTGCTGCCATTACATCTGCGAGCAAACATGTGTTTCCAATATGACGGAGCTCCACCGCATAAAGCAAGAATTGTCCAACAATATTTAAATGAAACTTATGGAGAAAAATGGATTGGTATAAATGAACCGATACAGTGGCCGCCTAAATCACCGGACTTGACCCCACTAGACTTCTCCTTGTAGGGAGCTTTGAAAAATAAAATTTACAGAACACCATCTGTTAACTTGGAACATTTAAAAGAAAAAATCAGAAATGCTTGCGATGAACTATCTAGAGAAATGTTTCATAAGGCTTCAGTGCGAGAAGTAGGGCGGAGATTGGATAAGTGTTTAGAAGCAGGAGGTGGTCACATTGAAAATTTGTTGCAATGATTGCCTACATACTTTCTTTATTGCTGTGGTAAAAGTAGTAACATATAATGTGTTTTATAATATAAATGATTAAATAACTTTTTAACGGAAAAATATAGCAATTTTTTTTCTTTACATAATTTGTCCAGAAAAACTGTGCCATAATATAGGTATGTTTCTGGGAAAAAAAATCGATGACGTCATTACTTCAGTTTTCAAATATCCAAAGATATGCAAATATGGCCTAAAATGGACCTTACTCAATCTCATTTAAGAACCTCTTTTCAGATTTTTTTCTATCGCTTTTCCTTTTCTTACAATAGAGCCCGAAAATCAAGTTTCGCTCACCCTGTACGTAAAAAAACTTATTATGTAGAAGAAGATGTTTTAACTAGCCCATTTTCGATAGCAAGCGCAGTGGCGATTTCTCCTAGTGAGCTAGGTGTGCGCCGCACACCCTAAAATATAATTAAAATGTGCACAGTTAAATATGTTTTATTTCTTTTTCCCTTAGTCTTAATACACTACATATGTTATGACAATCGATTTAATTTACTTATTTGATTTCATAAATAGTTGGTTAATAGTGACTTGGAATGAAGTCGGCACCACGTCTTCATTCAGAAAATATAAGTAGGTCAATAGCAACTGGGAATGAATTCGAGTTAGGTGTGCGTTGTTATTTCCGAACACTTCACTCGACAGAGCTGTATTGGTATACAATACAGTCCCCCACCCATGTGTTTAAAATAGTAAGGAAATACCATTCGTTTTAACACTGCAGTGAGCGGTAAAAATACCGCTTAAGACAAATGAATGGAACGCCGGTTTAACAAACGTTGTGATAGCATTATTTACAAACATTACAACTGCGCTTGCCTGGACCACAGTATTCTAGAATCAAAGACTATAATACATTTTAGTAAATTTTCGTAGAAAAAATTCACTAATGGGGAGATCTCGACTTTTGAATTTTGAAAAATTGTTTGCAAATGAGCGCGAACTAGGACCCCTAAAACCCATATCCGGGGTCAGTTTCAATTTTTATATATAAGAATTTAATTTGAGTCAAGTTTTAAAATATAGAAATTTTTGATTAAAATGAAGAAACTGATATCAAGTACCATCCATATTTCTAGAAATTGTAATGGTACATAATGAGGTGAGGTAATTTTGGCGATTAGAAATCAAATGACAGAACTTTAGAACAATTGACATTTAGATTAAAATTTAGTCAAAATTGCATCATTTGCAGTCACAAGTTTAGACTTATTTGTAAGGTGCTTTGTACTATTTATATAACAATAAACTATAAACTATATATATATATATATATATATATATATATATATATATATATATATATATATATATATATATATATATATATATATATATATATATACATAGGTGTCACACCGATAACTCAAAATATAATCGGCCGATTTTGATAAAAGTTGGCATGTACCTTCCTTCTGTAAATGTATTGGATAATTTCGTTAGTCAGGAAAATCGGACGAGGTTTTCCGGGAAAATTTTGAGTTTTTATTCGAAAAAAATTTGTATCTCAAAAAATAAAAAGATAAGATAACCAAATTTGGTAGGTAGGTTTACGATATAAAAATTAAACTATACACCAAAATTTAGATTTCTATCTTGCAAGATAAAAAAGTTATAATAAAATATTTTGTGCCAGATCATTTCTATGAAAATTCACTACCATAACGCACTTGCTGCATCCAGGATTTTTACACATTTTATTATTTAGTACCATATTAACATTGAACTACTTTTAATGTTTACAGTTTTCACCCCGTTCCGGACAGTGCTAACGCTAACACAAATTTGTGTGAAGAGAAGAGCTTGATAATAATTCCATGTTCTTTTCGTGTTTTAAAGTTTTAAGTGACTTTTTAATTTGTTAGTGTTGCAGTGGGAAATTAATTTATTTATCTACGTATCATTCCCATATAGGTCGAATATATATATATATATATATATATATATATATATATATATATATATATATATATATATATATATATATATATATATATATATAGATATATATATATATATATATATATATATATATATATATATATATATATATATATATATATGTACATTTAGTGTTAATAATTTTTAAAACCACCACTAACAGCAACTCGTTACCGCACACCCGAACATTTTGGTCAGGAGACGCCACTGAGCAAGCGTAGGTTGTTTGGGAGTCTTTCGTTTTTCATGCTATTGTGCAGATACGTTTTGATTCTTTTTAAGGTACTCATACTCTTTCACAGGAGTCGGTTGCTACAGAAACATTTAACATTAACTATACTAGTTTCCATATCTAGGCTAATACATCTTTGAGGTCCCCGTTTATTAAAAATTTAAAAAGCTCTTTGTGCGGCAATTTCTTATCGTCCGTAACTTTACATTAGTTTGCCTTTCAATTTTGGTCCATCGCAGAATGGACAAACGGTTGTTTATCTTTTCAGACTATCACCTGGAATATTTTGTGGACTATTGACATTGTAAAGTGTGGTTTCTTTTTTTTTCCAAAAGTTCTTTGAAATCTGGTTTGTGGAATTCTTGTAATCTGCTTTCCCAATTCACTATTGTACTATCTTATATTTCATATAAACCTATTCTTAACTTTCCCAGCTGTGTCTCATTAAATTAGGACTTCTGGAGTGTTCTACATCATCATCGCTTTCTTCCTCTACTTTATTGTTAGGGTAGGCAGGCATTACTTTTTCAGTTTCTCTGCATACGCCTCAACACTTTAATCACCTCTCAGTTTTGTAGTACAATTCAGACAATTCTGTACATCCAAATTGCATCCCTTTATATCCATGGCTTTCATTTGAAGAATATAAAACAAAATCGTTGTATATTAAAATATTTGATCATACAAATCTAACAAGAATACAAATTTTTAATTGTTTAACTGGCTTTAAAGTCCTGAAGCTAAGCTTATAGACGTACTGTCTCAGCCACCCTTGTGTAAAACCTCATACAGTGCGGTTTACAACTATAAAAAGGTGCGAGAATTGTTGAGGCCGCTCGTGAATGAAAATTCTAGCGTGTTTCACTGCGATGTGGCAGCTCAAATGCCCGTTCTTGAAGAAGAACAGTTCTTTTGATAGACCGAGAAAGAAAACTATAGAAATAAGTTAGACTTGCTACGAACCATTTAACGTTTGAAATTGTGTTTGAGGCATGGACCAACACAAAATTCAACTGATGGGCGTAACAGTGAATAAACAATTAATGTAGAAAATGCTGTTTGGTAAGCGTGTTGATGACCGCTAGATTTACCAGCCATCGTGCTTGCACCATCGCAAGTCCAAAACACCAATTTTGTTTATCCTATTTTTCCCTTTCCGTAACACATCCATTAATACGTTTGCAAAACCTACTGCTGCTTTATTTTTCGAAACGTCATAAAAACCAGCAAACCTGTTTTCGACTACAGCAGTCTGTGCATTTGCATATCAAAGAGCAATGCTCCTGTGTTGTGTCTGCCTGAATCGGAACAAAGTGTACATTTTCAAATTCGCTAAAAATGTGTCCATTAATAAGGTAAGTAACACACTCAACTAATTAATGCTGTAGTCAGCCGAAGTTCCCCTAAATACTGTGGACCTTTTAAATATGCTTCTTCTTCTGCCAGAAAGTCCAGCAATTTTAAATAATGTCCTTTATTTAAGGACGTTTCTGACTCGTCGTGACCTCGAAATGCCAATTCCTACCGAGACGGAAAGCATGCTGTTGAAATAAGTCTTTTAACTGTAACTGGTGGGCCCTAACTTTGAAATGATAAAAAAAAGTTTTTTCTTTAATTTTATTGGTTTTGTGCAAAATAATCATATTTATACTTACAACTTATGAAAAAAAAAACTTTAACGTTTTTGGTACATATCAAAAATTGTGATACGGCGTTTTTACCATTAGATAGCGCAGTCCCATGGAAATACCGCATTCAGAGAGCTTTTTGTTTATATTACTCGTCGAAGTAAAGTCTAAGTAGTGGAATTTTCCTTTACGTAATAGTAAAGAATTTTTTCACGCCCGAGGAGGTCCCACCCCATACATCAAGGGGCCGGTGAAGTCCCAACGGACGTTTCCGGTTCTGGTGTATGGGTCGGTTTCCCTTATAAGCAAAAATGATGATGGCTTCTCCTTGTACAAAAGATTCCGGAGGTAAAATACCCCTCCATTCGGATCTCCGGGAGAGGGGTGTAGAGGGGACGCCAAAATCAAGATTTAACATATTCTTTTCGAATACATGTGGCCTTAATTCTAACCTGAACTCCGTCCACCATTTCCTCCAGGCTAACAGGCCCAACTCCTCTTCCTCACCGAAACCCAAATCAGTGCCAAAAACGGCCACTAATCACCTTAATTACCCGGTGTATGAGCTCCTTACTTCCTTTAGATTGCATGGAGGCGTGTGCCCATACGTCCGCAGCAATCTACCCTGCACCAGACTCCCAAATTTAGAAGCTGGAAGAAAAGACATACTATGGATTAAACTCTCTATCAGGGCTGCAACTAAATTCATCTGTTGCATTTACCGGTCACCTTCTGACAACAACTTTGTCCAGCTCTTTGACTACCTTTCTGAAAAAGCCTACATCTGATTTCTGAATATCCTTCCTCCGAGGTCACTATTCTTGGTGACTTCAATGTCCATAGTAAGGAATGGCTAGGATCTTCGAAAACCGATCCACAAGCGAGAGCAGCGGAGGTCTTTGCAGTCAGCAATTCTTTAGCCAATATGGTTCAGCAACCTACTTTCCTCGTATCCCAACACACAAATCCCTTGAATCTCCTTCTTACTACAAAACCTGAATGCTATAAGATATCAGTCACCGCCCTCCTTGGTCGCTCAGACCACGACATGATCACTGCTTCCTGTGCAATGCAACCCGAGGTCACACAGTCATCACACCCACGTATCGTTTGGCACTATAACTCCGCAAACTGGGACGAAATGCGGGATTACTTTTCCTCATTTCCACGGGCGTCTGTCTGCTTCTCTCATCCTGACCCCTCTGATATCTCACAAAACGTCACCGAAATTATCCAAGCTGGCATGGAATTTTTTATTCCACGTACACAGAAAACCTCTTCAGCCACTCAAAAGTCCTAGTTCTCCTAATCCTGTGACAAGGCCAGACTTGAAAAGGTCAAAGCTCACAAAATCTTCTACACAATCCCAGTCAAGAAAACCGTCAAGCATTTAACCACTCAAGAAACCGCTATGTCCGCATTCTTTCTGAGGCAAAAAACTCGTTTATTAACCACATCAAAAACAAAGTCCTCTTAAGTTCCAACGGCGGCAAACCCTTCTGGACTCTTGCTAAATCTATTGGGAAGAATTTCTGCAAAAGCACGTTCCCACCTCTTGTTTCAGGGGATGAAATTGTTTCTACCGCCCTGAGTAAGGCTGAACTTTTTGCTTCGTTGTTCGCCGGCAATTCTACTCTCAACCCACCTCCAAATGTTCAACCACCAACAGTCCCCAATGTCGCGCATAAAATTGCAGATATCATTTTCAAAACTAAAAAGGTACGAAAGATGCTCTCTTCTCTTAATACCAGGAAAGCCTCTGGCCTTGACGAGATCCCAGCAATTGTTCTCAAAAAATGCGCACCAGAACTTGCTCCTGTCCTGACTCGTCTGTTTAAGATATCTTACAATAAAGGCATATTCCCTAGTAACTGGAAAACTGCTGGAGTACAACCCATCTCCAAGAAAGGATCCAAAGCGCTTCCTAGCAACTACAGGCCTATTTCTCTCCTTTCAGTCGTCTCTAAAGTGATGGAAAAGTATATAAATACCGAATTATTAAATTTCTTGCAAAACACAGTCTAATCCACGACAGGCAGTATGGATTCCGTCAGCGCAGATCGACTGCCGACCTCCTTTCCTTTGTCACCCATTCTTGGAACAAGTCTATGGAACTACACGGTGAATCCCAGATTGTCGCTCTAGACATATCCAAAGCATTCGACCAGGTCTGGCACGCAGCGCTGCTTAATAAACTTGTCCTTTATATAAGAACGTTTCTGACACATCGTGACCGCGAAATGCCAATTCCTGCCGAGCCAAAAAGCATGCTGTTGAAATAAGTCTTTCAACTATAACTCTGTTTTGATCTACTTTTTCGTTATCTTTAATTGCAGACAGGCGTTCACTTTCGGCGATAGCAGGGTCAATTCTGGTCTTTCCTATTTGATTAAATTTAACATCTAGAAAGACATGATGTGAAGAACATTCAGCTTTGTTCATTTTTTCGGTCATGTTTTTTAAACTGTTCTCCCCGAGCCCTCACTGGCACCACTCGGTGTCGTTTGACGAAAACAGTAAACAATAAAAGCAAAACACTTTGTATCATTTAACACTTCCGGCTAACTTGCCGACTAAACTTGGCAAGAAAATACAACAAGGTTTTCCGCAAAAATTTTGAGTTTCCTTTCGAAAAAAAATTTTTCTTTAAAAATTACATATATATTTTAATGAAATTTGGTGCATATATATCCTCGGATAAGACCTTACTACGTGCCAAAACTCAACTTTCTAAGTTTATATAAAATGGAGTTATTTAACTTTTGAATTTTCTTTCTAAAAAAAAATTTTTCTCCAAAAAGTACAAAGCTATTTTAATAAAATTTGTTAAATATGTTGCCTTGAGAAACACCTTGCCACGTACCGAAATTCAGCTGTCTAGATTTACATAAAATTGAGTTATTAAAATTTGAAAGATTTAATAAAAATTCACTACCATAACGCACTTGCTGCGTCTAGAACTTTTTTGTATTATGATGTTGTACTCCTTTGTTCGTTATTATGGAGTGGTAGATTGAGCATTATTGATTGAGTTTATTAAGTATCTGTAGGCAACCATTTTGTGTGTGTGGGTGTATTAAGTGTTTAGGTATAGTGATGTCTGTTTGTTTAGGTTTTCTGTATATTTTGTATTCAATCTGGTTTTCTTTTCTGATTAGTGTTAAGTATAGGACGTTTATGATGTTATTTGATTCTTTTTCTATTGTACTGCAGCATTCCAAAAGATCAAATTAGGTACGTACGTTGCAAATGGCTTGGATAAATTCGTTAGCCAGGAAAATCGGCCCAGGTTTTCCCGGAAAATTTTCTGTTTTCTTTCGGATAAACTATATACCTCAGGAAATAACAAAGTAGGGGCAACCAGATTTGTTGCGCTGGCTTCTGCCATCAAGAGTATCCTATGAACCAAAATTCAGATCTCTATGTTAAAAGACAAAAAAGTTGTGGGTATGCCTCTGATAAAAAAAAGTTAAAACGTCAAAATTGAATTATGGTAGTCGTATTAATATGAGTGAAAAATACGACACGATATGACTAACCAGCTCCTAGATCTGTGTCAGTAACAAGTAACTTACGTACCAAAATTTAGGTCTGTAGGTTTAAAGGCAAAAAAGTTATAGGCATTTAAAGAAAAATTGAGATTTTCCTCTTAAAACGACACAGTCGCCATTTGAAACGTCAAAATTGGCAATGATTAGGCAAAGAAGGAATACAGGTTGTGAGAATATTTTGCAAACCCTTAAGTTTCAGCTTCAACCATAATTGTCATTTTCTCTGATGCTTTGGTAGTAGTGTCAATTATAGAGTTTATTGGTCTATAATTTTTAGCGAATGTTTGCAAAAAATATTCGTTAATGAGGAGACCACCACTTTTGAATTTTGAAAAAATTTCTTCAAATGAGCGCGAACAAGGCTCGTTAGAACCTACACCCGGGGTTAGTTTCAGTTTTTATCTGTTTTCATATATACAGGGTGAGGCATTTCTACGGTAAAACTCAATAAATATCCGCTCTATACTAGATAATACGAGAAAAAATTGTATTTGGTAATTATAGAATGTCTTGAGCTGCATCTTATAAAATCAGTTTTAAGTGGCCTATAAGTTGTTGGTGATACATTTTTTTTTAATCGAACACATTATTATATTTTAACATTTTCCATCGAAATATAATGTTTGTAAGAAAAGCAACTTAGGACGCAGCAAGTGCGTTATGGTAGCGACATTTCATTATATGTTTAAAATTTCAATAGCTCCATTTGCTATTAACCTAACGTTCGTTGGCTAGGAACCAGTTTTTTCGGGAACATTTGGAGATTATTTTCGAAAATTTTCTTACATTTTCAAATAATAAAGTTCTTATGATGAAATATAGTACATTGTTTCTACTATATAGGTTATACTGGAACCAAATTTCATGCCTGCTTTCTTTAAAAGAAAAGACATATTTGGCTTTTAAAAAGATTTTTATGAAAATTCACTACCATAACGCACTTGCTGCGTCCAGACTTTTTTTGTTTTGTTTCAATTTTCTGCTCTAAACATAACTGTTAAAAATGGCTTGAATTCTAAATAGAAATTCCACTAAATCACCACTATCCAATGCAAAAGCTGTTAAAAATTATCGCCGGTATAGAAAATGAAACGCTCTGTTCGATGCTTCGATATCAACTAACTTTATTCTTATTGAACTACAACAGTGTTACCAACATTGTTTAGAGGGCGCTAAATTTTAAATATTCGCTATTAATTTTTAACACACCCACTTAGAGAATATTTAAAAATAAATTCATTATGCTAAACCTAAACACTTAACAAACTTATCATGTTTAACGCTAGTTAAACCTTTAGTAAACATATCAGCTGGCATCTCTGAAGTAGGTAAGTATTTTAAGACAATCTGATTTTTAGCAATAATTTCTCTTATATAATGGTGCCTTATGTCTATATGTTTACTACGCTTGTGATACATATGATTATATGACAGTTTCTGCGCTCCCATATTATCATTATAAACTACTACAGGCCCATCAACACCTATTAGATCTTGCAATATATTTTTTAAGTATATGGCCTCTTTAGCAGCCTCTGTGATTGCCATATACTCAGCTTCTGTGCTTGATAAGGCAATAGATATCTGCTTCCGACTTTCCCAAGAAATAGGACCATTTGACAGTAAGAAGCAAAAACCTGTGTAAGATTTCCTGTCCACATTGTCACTACCCCAATCGGAATCAACAAAACCTTTCAATTCAGTATCATTTTTTGAAAATTTTATTGAATAATCTGCAGTGCCCTTTAAATATCTCAAAATACGTTTGGCACACATCCAATGACTATTGTCATAATTATTATTGAACTGACTTAAGTAACTTAAACTATAACTAATATCAGGTCTTGTTAATACTGATAAATACATTAGACTTCCTATTAAAGTCTGGTAGGGATACTTAGTTTTATTCTCTTCGGTCAAAACTACTTTTTCTAAACTAACTTTTGCCTCCATTGGCGTACATACAGCTTTAGCATCTTTCATGTTAAACTTATCTAACAATTTTAATATATAATCTTTCTGATTTAAAAAAATATTTTTGTCCTTATCAATATTAACTGCCATGCCTAAGCACTCCTTAATTTTTCCCAAATGCTTAATTTTAAATCTAGACTTCAACTCTTTTTTCAAAAAATCTGCTTCTTTGATACTATTTGAAAATAAGAAAAAATCATCTACAAACAACGCTACAAGAGTAAATACATTTTTCGATCTTTTACTATAAATGCAAGGCTCATAAGCTGATTGAACATAACCTAGCTCTAGTAAAACATCATGTACCTTTTTATTCCAAGCTCGTGACGACTGTTTCAGCCCATAAATGGCTTTCTTTAACTTTAAAACTTTATTTTGATTCACATTCATACCTTGAGGCATTTGCATATATAAACATTCTTTTAAATCTCCATTTAAGAAAGCAGTCTGCACGTCTAGGGGATATATATCTAACCCTAATTTAACAGCTAATGCAAATAACAGTCTCAAATTAGAAAATCTTATGACTGGTGCAAAAGTCTCATCGTAGTCTATACCTGGTTGTTGAACAAAACCTTTTGCCACTAGTCTCGCACGATACCTAATTTCACCTTCACAACTCACCTTTCTCTTAAGCACCCACTTACATGGCACTATCGTTGACAAATCATTAGGTAGGTCCACTAGTTCCCAGGCGTCGTTTTCTCTGAAGCTTTCCAACTCTTCTTTTATAGCTTGCCTCCACATCTCGGCATCTGGCCTGGAGAGAGCTTCTTTCAACGTAACAGGATCACTTTTAACTTCACAAATATCTTTGCACATCATATAAGTCACAAAATCTTCATAACCTTTCGGTTTTCTTTCCCTGTCAGATTTTCTTATAGTTTCTGAAGTTGACACTAATTCTGTAGGTGTGTAATCACTATCTTCTTCTTCTTCTCTGGAATATTCACTTCCTGAATCACTTTCAGAATTTGTTTCAGAAGTTACCTCAGTTTCAACACCCACTGAATCTTCAATTTCTAACAATTCATTATTATTTTCTTCTATAACAATTTCTAAACTCTTTTTTAAGTTATCATTTCTACTTGGTCCTTCCATAACTATCACATCTCTACATATTTTAACTTCATGCTTTTCATAATCATATAATCTATAGCCTTTTGTTTGTTCTTCGTATCCCACAAAAATAACTTCTTTTGACTTTTTATCCCATTTTTGTCTGAAATTTTTAGGTACGTGCATCATTGCATGACTGCCAAAAATTCTCAAATGCTTCAAGTTTGGCCTTTTTCCATTCCATACCTCAAACGGTGTCTTGTCAATGCCCGAAGCAATTGATTGATTTCTCAGGTACATCGCACAATGCACAGCTTCTGCCCAAAATTTAATTTCTAGATTTGCATCATATAGCATACATCTCTCTTTCTCTACTAACGTTCGGTTTAGTCTCTCCGACATACCATTCGGTTCAGGTGTATAACTGTTAGTAGTCTGATGTATTATACCATTTGACTTCGAATAATTTTCAAATTCATTTGAACAAAATTCTCCACCATTATCTGATCGTAAAAACTTAATCGACATATTCTTATGTTTTTCCACCATTGCCTTAAAATTTTTAAAACACCCAAATGCTTCATCCTTACTTTTTAGAAAATAAACAAAGCCCATTCGACTAAAATCATCTTCGAATGTTAAAAAATACTTGGACCCTCCTAGTGACTGTGTTTGCATTGGTCCACATATATCAGTGTGAGTAATTTCTAACAATGATGAGGCCCTTGTACCAGTGTTTTTAAATGACAATTTTGTTTGCTTACCTTCGCAACATGTAATACATTTTTTTAGATCAAACTGTCTTTGTCCTTGACATTCCATTCCTTCGACTGCTCCATTTACCATCTTGTTCAGGTACGCTGTATTTATATGCCCCAACCATCTGTGCCACGTCTGCCCCGTGACCAGAGCTACTGCAGGTGCTGCTACAGGAGAAACTTCCTCAGGTATATTTAACTTATACACACCTTCTTGCAGATTAGCTGTCGCAAGCAGTTCATTATCTCGATTGAAAATCTGGCAAATCTGGTCACCAAATATCACAGAATTTCCATTTTCAATAATTCGGCTTACAGATAATAAATTGGTTGTTAGTCCCGGCACACACATGACATCTGTTACGGTAATATCCAAACACTGACTATCCACTAACGTTTTTAGTGCTACATCACCTGTACATTTAACTGCAAGTTTTTCTTTATTCGCTACCATGATCTCAGGAAATTTCGGATGATCCTTATTTTTCACCCAATCTTCATTTGTAGTGAAATGACAACTAGTCCCGGAGTCTACGTACCAATCTTTACTACTGAAGTTTCCATTTGAAAACACCACATTAAAGAAATGTTTGTTTTTTGATGACGCGGCATTGCCACCACTAGCTAATTGTTTTAGTTTTGGACACTGACTTCGAAAATGTCCCTTTTCTTTGCAATTCCAGCAAGTTACATTTTCTTTTAAATTCGAATTTGCTTCATGTCCATTTTTGTTGAATTTGTCAGTTTGCGGATGGGCCATTTGTGTCCTCCTGTGCCGATAACTTAAACTTGAATTACTACCAGCAGCAAACGCCATCCCACTGCCAGTATCTGTACTATCCATATCTAGAAGCTTCGGCTTAATGGAGTCAACTGTCACTTTCTGCCCGCTATTATCGATAGCCATCACCATCGGTTGATATTTTTCAGTTAAACCGGCTAACATGATAGAACCTAAAATTTCATCCCCGATATCTAAACCCGTACCACTTAACTTTTGTCCAGTATCAGCTATTCGATTAACATATTCCGTCATAGAGCCACATTCATCAAGACGTGTTGAAATTAACTTTCGCAGCAAACTTATTTTACGCGTTTGCCCGGAATCGTCGAATAAATTATTTAACGTCTTCCACAATTCCACCGTGGTTTTTGCACCTTTTATATGTACAAACAATGACGAGTCTAATGGTAATATTATTTTAGCCTTCGCTTTTGCATCGTGATCAGGAACCACCTCTGTAGTACACTTAGATAAACCTTCAAGTACTAGAAAGTTTTCAACAGCAAATGACCATTCTGCGAAATTTTCGCGGCCTTTTAGTTTCGGCACATTCACTATGTAATTATTCGATGCCATTTCCGTTAACGTTCTCGCGAAACACACAACGTTATACTTCACAATTCTTTACCGGCATTCCCAGCTAATTGCACACGTGGCTATTAGCATCTGGGCCCCATAACCTGTTAAAAATTATCGCCGGTATAGAAAATGAAACGCTCTGTTCGATGCTTCGATATCAACTAACTTTATTCTTATTGAACTACAACAGTGTTACCAACATTGTTTAGAGGGCGCTAAATTTTAAATATTTGCTATTAATTTTTAACAAAAGCCATTTTTAACAACCCGCGAATAAATTAAAAATTTAACTGGTAAAGTGCCACAACACCGCTCTGCTGCTCTGGCCGTGATGCAATCGACTAAGACTGTACCTGTACACACATGCCTAAGGCAGAACGTGAACATGTGAGCAACACTCGGTGTTATAGTGTATCGGCTATGACGTTCAACGTCACCCCCGCGTCCTTACAGGGTCTTGAAACTCCATACCTGATCTAAGTTGAGGCTGGAGGCATATTATGCATCCACCGGTACCAAAATTAATTTTAGTTAGATAATTGAAAGTCAAGTTTTTTTTGGATTTAAATTCGATCCAATCTATATCCTGGTGATGCTCAATATAGCTTCTGATTTCGTTATTTATTATGATTAACGGAATATTCGCCCCATGAGTCTCTACACCCAGTGTATTGTATTGGTTGCAGAGTTTAAGTAGTTACGCTGCAAACTGTAAATAGTTACGATCAAAAAGAGTAAGCCTGTTTTCTCTAAGGATCCGCCACTGTTAAACTCTCCCACATAACACATTTGTTTCGTTCGGCCATAAAAAGTGAACGAAGCGGGTGGCAGTAAATGTCAGGAGCACATTCAAGTTAAAAATTAAAACCCCGACTGGTACTCTGATTTCTCGACCATTTACTGGCTGAATAACGACCACAATGCGTCTCTCTCTACTCTAAATGAAGATATAGCGACACAGTTGCTCCTACCACATGTGGAAATATTTAATTTGTGTTTGGGTAAATGTCACGAAAATATTTGAAGTTATATCCGTGAAAATGCTCTACATTTTATGGTTCGTATCAACATAGGGGTTATAAATTATATTCTAAATGTGTTTTATTATGTTGCTTTTATTATTAGCATATACTTTCTGCATGTCTGTATGTATTATTTCACACTACGTACGTTTTCATGTTGTTTAATTTTCAGAAAGGAACTAAAATGTAAAATAGTATGTGAGGATGTTCTGGGACTTTGCTGTTATTATATTTTATCATGTTATCATTACCAGTATCAGTATATTATTAAACAGGTATAATATACAAATATACAGTATTGGAATAACCAACAAACTAATAATAATAATAATAATAATAATAATAATAATAATAATAATAATAATAATAATAATAATAATAATAATAATAATAATAATAATAATAATAATAATAATAATAATAATAATAATCAGATAGTTGACAATATAGAAATACCTGTGTTAACGCTGCTTAAACAAAAGTAATTTACAAAATAAAATAGTATGAAACTTTGCTAAAGAAAAGGGTAGTCTCTTTCTCTGTGTATTTCCACGCTTGATCTGCAGAAAAAATTTCCAACAACTTTTCCTCCTGAAAAGTCAAGAGGTCGAGCTGCAGTATGTGTATTACGGTAGCAAAGGTTTGTAATAATAAACCGTATGTGAAGAGAATTAGGCAAAAACGGAAGTCGTACGAACAAGTCAGTAGCACAGTCATCCTATACATTAATCAAAATAAATAAAAAAGATAAATACATGCGTGTGTGCGTGTATATGGGCGTATATGTATAATTAAAAAAAAATTAAGTGCGATGGCAACACCGCATCTCTCTTAACATGAAGCCGGTGCTGATCCCTGGGTTTGCTGGTCCTTTTTTTTATATATTTCAACAACACGCTACGAGGACTCACAGCCTAAATACTATCGTACCGTGGGTGTCGACAAGGAGGACAGTGGCAACTTGTTAATTTTGGACTTGAAGGTTTGGAGGTTCGGGGGAGAAGGAAAAACATGTGCCGGCAAGGAGTTACAAAACTTGGAAGTCCTCGGGACAAAAGAGCGGGCATAACAAGATGTTCTATGTCTGGTGACCTGGATAATAAAGAGGTGCATTTGCTCTGTACCCCTGGTAGATTTATTGGGGGCAGCAGGTGGAGGAACTACAGAAGAAAGCTCCTCTGAGCAGTGCCCGTGCAGATATCTATAAAAGAAGTAGAGAGGTCACCAAAGGCACGTCGGTGGGCAAGGGATGACAGCCTTTGGGTGGGTGTAGGGTCACCGATGAGACGTATAGCTCTCTTCTAAATGGCTAATGGCTGCTAATTTCTTAGCAGCCGCTTGTGCAATTGATGTGACATGTTGGTGCCAATTGAGATTTCGATCCGCAGAAATGCCAACAAGCGAAAAGGACTCATTACTTTGAATAACTTGGTTGTTCATTGTGATGGGTGTGGTGTATCTTTTATGAGATAGAAAGCAAGACCGAGATTTGCTGGAGTTGAATTGTACAAGATTTCTACTTTCCCAGTCTAATATTTTTTGAGATCCACAGAACAAGAAGCCTCAATGAGTCTGCGATCCTCATCTAATTGGGCTAAAGAGACAGGCTTATAATACTGTATATTTGAGTGGAGGGTGCTGTCGTCCGCGTAACTGTGAACTGGCTTGGATGTGCTAGAGAGGAGGTCATTGATGTTGAAAAAAAAACAAAGTAGGGGCTAAAGCTAAACCTTGAAGGACTCCTGCAATAATTGGATACAGTTTAGAGAAATGGCCATCAACGACAACAGAAATACTCCGGCTAAAGAAGAAATTTGCTGTCCAGGTACAGAGTTTTGGTGGTAGGTCATAGGCCGGAAGTTTATTAAGCAGCGCTGGGTGCAAGACCTGGTCGAATGCTTTGGATATGTCTAGAGCGACAATCTGGGATTCACCGTGTAGTTCCATAGACTTGTTCCAAGAATGGGTGACAAAGGTAAGGAAGGCGGCACTTGATCTGCGCTGACGGAATTCATACTGCCTGTCGTGTATTAGACTGTGTTTTCAAGAAATTTTAGTAATTCGGTGTTTATATACTTTGCCATCACTTTAGAGACGACTGAAAGGAGAGAAATAGGCCTGAAGTTGCTAGGAAGCGTTTTGGATCCTTTCTTGGGGACAGGTTGTACTCAAGCAGTTTTCCAGTTACTAGGAAATATGCCTCTATTGTAATATGTCTGAAACAGACGAGTCGGGAGAGGAACAACTTCTGGTGTGCATTTTTTGAGAACAATTGCTGGGATCTCGTCAAGGCTAGAGGCTTTCCTGGTATTAAGAGAAGAGATCATCTTTCGTACCTTTTTAGTTTTGAAAATTATATCCGTCATTTTATCCGTTGCATTGGGGACTGTTGGTGGTTAAACATTTGGAGGTGGGTTGAAAGTATAATTGCCGGCGAACAACGAGGCAAAAAGTTCAGCCTTGTCCAGGGCGGTAGAAACTATTTCATCCCCTAAAACAAGAGGTGGGAACATGCTATTGCAGAAATTATTCCCAATAGATTTAGCAAGAGTCCAGAAGGATTTTCTGCCGTTGGAGCTTGAGAGGACTTTGTTTTTGATGTGGTTACTAGTGAGTTTTTTGCCTCAGAAAGAATGCAGACATAGCTGTTTCTTGCGTCGTTAAATGCTTGACGGTTTTCTTGACTTGGATTGTGTAGAAGCGTTTTGTGAGGTTTGACCTTGTCACAGGATTTAGAGAGCCAGGGCTTTTGAGTGGCCGAAGAGGTTTTCTGTGTACGTGGAATAAATAATTCCATGCCAGCTTGGTTAATTTCGGTGACGTTTTGTGAGATATCAGAGGGGTCAGGATGAGAGAAGCAGACAGACTCCCATGGAAATGAGGAAAAGTAATCTCGCACTTCGTTCCAGTTGGCGGAGTTGTAGTGCCCAACGATACGTGGTCTGAGCGACCAAAGGAGGCGGTTCAGGTTTTGTAGTAAGAAGGAGATCTGAGGGATTTGAGCTGTGTGTTGGGATGCAAGGAAATTAAGTAGGTTGCTGAACCAAACTGGCTAAAGAATTGCTGACTGCAAAGGCCTCCGTTGATCTCCCTTGTGGCTCGGTTTTTGAAGATCCCATCCACTCCTTATTATAGACATTGAAGTGACCAAGAATAGTGAACTCGGATGAAGGATATTCAGAAATAAGATGCTCGGTTTCTTCAGAAAGGTAGTCGAAGAGCTGGACAAAGTTTTTGTCAGAAGGTGACCGGTAAATGCAACAGATGACTTTAGTTGTAGCCTTGAGAGAGAGAGAGAGAGAGTTTCATCCAAAGTATGTCTATTCTTCCAGCTTCTAAATTGGGGAGTCTGGTGCAGGGTAGATTGCTACGGAGGTATGCGCACACGCATCCATGCAATCTAAAGGATGTAAGGAGCCCATACCCTGGGAAATTAAAGTGATTAGTGGCTGTTTTGGCACTGATTTGGGTTTCGGTGAGGAAGAGGAGTTTGGGCCTATTAGCCTGGAGGAAATGGTGGACGGAGTTTAGGTTGAAATTTAGGACACATATATTCGAAAAGGATATGTTAAATCTTGATGCCGGCGCCCCGTGCATACCCCTCTCTAGGAGATCCGAATGGAGGGGTATTTTATCTCCGGAATCTTTCGTAGAAGGAGCAGCCATCATCATTTTTGTTTATAAGGGGAACCGACTCATACAACAGAACCGGAAACGTCCGTTGGGACTTCACAGCCTCTTGATGTAAGGGGTGGTACCTCCTCGTGTGTGAAAAAAATCCTTTACTATCACGTAAAGGAAAACTCCACTACCACCTTCCAAAATTCTTTAATAATTCCTTAATAAAATCACCTTTGGTTTAGAAACCACATAGGAATATTATTCTTGCAACTGGCCATATATCCAAGTCCCCCTATAACCAAGTCTCTAATTACATTATAACCCTTGTCCCCCTTTTGTACACTGAGGGACGATACAATGTCGATATATATATATTTCATATAGTGTGCAGACATATACCGCTAACCACTACAAATAATAAAAATGTGTAGCTAATTAATCTGACAATTCGAGCCCAAACATCAACAACAACAAAAACAAGACTCAGTGGAAGTAATTGTGAAGCAGGAGCGTCCTGTAGAGGCTGCTGTCTTCACAAAATTGATAGTGTCAATTTCAGAAAGTCCTATACGTAAATAAATTGTGTACAACACATTGTACTATTTATATTCAAAATAAACTATACTATATAATGGCGATTTATTTTGCCTGCTGGGCCTGTTTCAATATTTATCTTAAATTTATGGGTATGGTGATAGGTTGCGAAGCATCGAAGAAGCTTGAGTTTTATTTAACGAGTAACCCGCCGAGAGACTTCCAAGAGCGTTCCACGGTAAGCAGACTAGCTGCAAAATTTAATTAAACCGCGGATTTGCCAAAGTCTGGTCGTTTATAAAGATGATCACTTGAAAATTGTAGTAGAAGCCAAAGAGAATCAACACATCTACACCACGCAAATTGCTTTAAATTAAAACATTAATCATTCAACTGCAGTAAAATTGTTCAAAAAGAATAAATGTAACCTGTACCAGATGATTCATAAACTAAACGCGGATGATCCAGATCGGCGTCTGCAATTCTCTGAGGAGCTACCATGCGATGAAGATCCTGATTTTTTTCGTTAATGTTTTCTCTATTGACAAGGCATCTACATAGTACGGTTAATCGTCATAATTTCTGCTACTGGTCACAGGACTATCCACAGTGACGCGAAAAAATGTTTGGGCGGGAATTATAGACATTATAGACAGAAATCATTGGCGCGCCTAATTCTTGAAAGGAACCCTTGGTGCTAAGTCTTGTTTCAACTTTCTTCAAGATGAATTAATTTCTGCCTTAGATGTCATGTTTCCAAATCAAAATGACAAGGACATTCCGAGAGATGATCTTTGGCTTCAGCAGGATGGCACATCTCCACATTTCGGCATTTTGGTGTAGCAGTTCGTCACCGCCTTAACGAAGCTTTTTATAATAGAAAGAAGCTTTTGAATGGCTAGCTAAATTTGATTTGTCGGCACTGGAGGTTTTTTGTGAGGTGTACATCAACCACCTAATAAAAGGACGATTTAAAAATAAGGATAATGGCTGAAATAAGATTAATATCTCCCGATGTCATTCAACGCGCCATTAAAAGTGTTTATCCGTCTCGAATACTGTCAACTTGTGAATTAACAACACATGTGCCTACTTCAATCTTTTTCAAATCATATATCAGTATAATTTGGAAAATGCGCAGAAATGAAAAAAATCTATAAATTTTTTTTTTTGAACCACTGATTGTAATGACGTAAACAAATGCATATGTTTTCATTTAAAAATAGCCAAATTATGTAACTGAGCTCCCAACTAGCACAATTGGTAGGTGGAGCGTGATAGCGATTATCATGAAAACTTCTAAATATTTTACCGCCAGTTAGTGATTCGTTATAGGAACGTTCCTATCACGAATCAACCACCAAAATTAAGAATCATTCCTAAGTTACGGCTTGCTATAGGGAACTTTTGCGGTTACGCTGCAAAACAGTAGCTTTCACGTAGCGACGACGTGGAGAAACGATAACAGCCACTATCACGGGACTTATCACAACGTACTCTGTTTTGTGCATCCTTTTTTGTCTTGAAAATTATTGCACAGACTCATGTCTCTCTCGAACTCATACGCTCTATAACATCTTTGTCTCTTGTTCTAAATCCACAGATACTAGCGGGACGACAATTCCACATTAATAATTAACTTTCTGATGCTTTATATTTGGATCTCTGAAGTGTTGAAATCTAAACTGACGCAAGTCTACTGTTAAAATATGCTGGTTTGTGCATCTAGGTTTCCTCTTCCGGGCTCGCAAATATTTTTCACCAGCTAATCTCTATACCTTATATACTTCACAAATAAGACCAAACCTCGAATACTGCTTCCACATTTGGGGTGCTGCTGCCGCTTCTACACTCGCTATTCTGGACTCCATTCAGAAGAGAGCTATACGTCTCATCGGTGACCCTACCCTCACCCAAAGGCTGCCATCTCTTGCCCGACGACGTGTCGTTGGTGATCTCTCTCCCTCTTTTATAAATATCTGCACGGCCAGTGCTCAGAGGAGCTTTCTTCCATATTTCCTCCACCTGCTGCCCCCAACAGATCTACCAGGGGAACAGAGTGAATGTACCCTTTTACTGTCCAGGTCACCAGACATAGAACATCTTGTTATGCCCGCTCTTTTGTCCAGAGAACTTCAAAGTTGTGGAATTCATTGCCGGCACATATTTTTTCTTCTCCCCCGAATCTCGAAACCTTCAAGTCCAGAATTAACAAGTTGCTTCTTCCCTCCTTGTCGACACCCACGGGACGATAGTATTTAGGCTGTAAGCTCTCGTAGTGTGTTGTTGA
The DNA here is from genome assembly GCA_964006375.1 of Tillus elongatus. Taxonomy (NCBI): domain Eukaryota; kingdom Metazoa; phylum Arthropoda; class Insecta; order Coleoptera; family Cleridae; genus Tillus; species Tillus elongatus. The sequence goes on from OZ023262.1 coordinate 90,304,935, forward strand.
AATAAAAAATTTAAAAAAATCTAGAAATTACGCGCTTTCAAAATTTGCAGTTTTTAATAAATGTTATATATCACGTCATATACAACATTCCACGCCATCATCATCAAAGTACTGCCATTTGTCTTTTAATTTACTTTTCTACACATTAAACTAATAATTTTGTAAAAATTTGCTGCGATAACTGCAAAATAGCAATAGTTTTTAGAAATTTATCCTAACGACGGTTTAACGACATCGTAAATCTTTATTCACAAAAATGGCACGTTTCAAAACAAACACTTTTAAGTGGCCTTCACTAAGATATAAAACTTGAAAGTAGTTACAACCTGTCTTTGTTGGTAAATACTGAAAAGATAGAACATTATATTTACTTTCGCTAAAAGCTACCAAGCGGGACTATGGCCCAACAATTCGTAGTTACTTTGCAATGTAATTTTCAATGCCATTATACCAAAACTCCCAATTTCCAGTTCTTACAACATCAACGGTTCATGGAGTTTTACTAAAGTTCTACTATCGGTTGCTAAATTTATGCCATTTCATTTTAACACCTGCAGTATATGTGTAACCGCGTTGTAGCTTATTTTATGATAATGATACCATATTCTAAGTTGTTGCAATAGTGCAATCTAAGAAACTATAGTATCTTGTTCGTGATCTTCACAGTAAAGGTAATTGATACCACAAGAGGGATGATGCAGTCAGCCTCATTACAGTAATTGATTAAACAAATTTGCTCATTTGTAGTAAATGTTTCACTGACGTTTGTGGACAAAAGCGGCGTGTTCACAACAGCATAATACTGTTTTAAATTGCTGTTTTTGTCTGTTTCGCTTCTCACCTTCTTGTCAATTGTTGCAGAAGGTCTGTAAAGTTTTGTTTGTTGGCCAAGTGACTTCTTTTTATTGACAAGTGAAACTATTATTGGATTACACACTATGCTGGACTTGCATAACATCGCATCGCATGCTGTTGTGATGGAACAATTGTTTTCAATCAATCAGTGGAACTGTGTGGTGCAAAATACTTTATGGTGAATTTGAAAGGGTACTACTACTGGTGGTAGCCACATTCACTTCACCAGGTAGAGGAATCCTGACTGCCACCAAAATATATTACCAAGAAGTTTCACAATTATTAGGCCTAATATAAAGGGGTCCACGATATCGCGGCAACTATTAATGTTATTTAAAAGTGGATGCACCTTTAATGTATCATTTTAGTAGCATAAGATAGCTTCGTATATTGTCGCTTGCTACCTTAAGGTTTCCCGACCTTTAAGGCGTTCCAAGAGTAACGACGACGTTCTTAATACGTTAAAACCGCTAAGAGCTTACGTAACTCTGAAGAAGTTACAAGTGATGAATATTACGTGATCATCACTCTTAATATGTAATATAAAAATATGTTCATTACTGAGTCGTATAATTAATGGCGACTATGTAATTATTACTCTTTTCAAGTTCCGATCTCAGTTGCCAGCACTTTGATGCTAGTTGGGTCGTCATGACAACCGATATGACAGCCATAATTACTTTAAAATAAATCTTTGTTTATATTTAATTTTTTCAAGAAAAACTTCGGATAGGTCAATTTAATCTTTTCAATAGACAATTTTCATGGGTTTTCCATTAAATGAATTTAACATTAACCCAATAGTTTTTCTTACATAGTACATTATTACATACATGAAAATACCCACAAACATATGTAGTGGACAGAAAAAATCAAGAAATTTTGAATTGTTATCATGTGACCGCGAACGTTCTGTTATTGGTCGTAACGTACTTGGACAGTGAATAAATGACGTGTTTACATGTGCCTTATCGAGTGATAAGTACGGTCGCTTGTTTCTTCACACCATGGTGAATTTTTGTCGTTTATCGGGATCTCAAGCTCATTGTCATCGTTATTTTTGTAGTATGTGAAATGAAAAAAAAATAAAATCATCTTTGTGGGATGTCTATCAGATGTGATAAGAAAAAAAAACATGCAAATTGTTTACTGCCAACTTATGACGTAAAAGATACATTGATGACATCATCTATTTCTACATGATGACGTCATCATAATTTTTTTTAAATCACAAGCATATTTTTTTGCTGTTTTTTTATACACTACTTAAGTGGTGATAAAAAAAAATTGGTACCTGACATTAAAAAAAAATTAAATTGTATTATTTACTAGGAAACGTACATTTAATAAGAAATAATAAATATTTCTCGCCATATTGATGAGGCTATTCTTTTCTTTTCTAAAGTAATGCACACTTGATTTTATGATTTTTGATAGGTTGTCTCATAACTATTTGACAGATGGAACAAAAAGTAAAGTCAAAATCAGTTTTAAACAACACTCGTAATAATTTCTTGATTATTTGCTGTTATCAGTATTTAGTTACCGGACTTTTATCTCCTTATGGATTTAGAATTAAGTGAATAAAGACATTAATGTAAAATCGTGATTAATTTCAATTATTAGCTGCCGTTGAAATGAATTAATATTCTTAGTGGTGAAAGTGTAAAAGTGCTAAAAGTAATCAATTCTTATTCTAATTTAACAAAAATGGTAGGTTTTACGTAAGAGAAAGAATAGAAATATTAATGATGATTGGATATGGCGAGAGGCTTAGAAGTCATCAAGAAGCATGCGAGTTATTTAGCCAACCTCCTGATAGACTGCCAATTGCGAGATCTACAGTAAGTTAATCGGTTGTGAAATTCACAGAAGCGGGATTCGTAAAAGACAAGGTCAACCTCGAGTAAGTGATAAGTCAGATTGGATATATTGCTTGAATATGAAGAAAATCCTTACCATTCTACAAGGCAGCTAGCCTTTAATAATAACGTGGACCAATCCTTAGTGGTAAAATTATTCAAGGAAGAGAAGTATCATCCTTACAGAGTGCAATTGATACACAAGTTAAATGATATGATGATTCAGACCGCCGCTTACAGCTTTGTGAATAATAAATATTACGTTGCTATGAAGGTCCCAATTTTCTTAATAACTTCCCCTTTTCTGATGGAGCTACTTTTTACATTAATTGGACAGTATATCGTCGCAACTCAAGATATTGGTCACGGGAAAATCCTCATTAGACTCAAGACTCCCATAGCCAACGTTATGGCGACGTGAATGTATGGATGGGAATAACCGGACGGCGTCTAATTTTTTTCAAGCAAGGCTTACAGCAGCACGTTAGCTAGATTTCTTGCAACTACATTTAGTGCCAGCTCCGGCAAACTTGACTCGCTTGGATTTTTTCTGTTAGTTTATTTAGAACCGAAAGTTTATTTCAACAGAGCAAATAATTTAGATGATCTACAGCAAAGGATTCGTGCTGAAGTGGAGCAAATTAGTCGTGACATTTTTGAGCGCAGTGTACAAAGTGTTTACACTCGTATTGGTCAATGCCAAATGGTAGGTAGGGAACAATTTGAACATTTATTTTTTTCCACTAAACTTACGTTTCCATTTTTTGAAAGCAAATAATGTTATTTTTTCAAAAAACTTGTCAGGTACCAATTTTGTCCATCATCATCGTTTATATAGTAATCAGGTCTATGGAAAGAGAGCAATATATATATATATATATATATATATATATATATATATATATATATATATATATATATATATATATATATATATATATATTTATAGGGTGTCTTATCCCTGGAACACTCACGTATATCCCGGAATGAGTCCCCGTTTCTAGAGATATGTAAGGTTTTAGGTCGTGCGTGCTTTTAAGACTGAAACTATGCCGGTATTAACTATAACTATATTGTAGAACTCTATAAATATAACAATGGTGTAGTAATCAATAACAAGTAATAGACTATCGTCTTTAGCTACGGGATCCATCTGTTATCGTCGTCGTGGATGTATGGCCTTGCACACCGTCGTTGAGTACCTCGGCGTCTCTAGGTACTCTCTCGTCGTACTACTCGCGCACTATGTTCACTCAAGCTCTCTTCACACTCTGACCGTCTCGTACGAACCAGTCATGTGTAACACCGTGTTGAATGACACTTTTGTGCTGACACCTTTCTATGTGTCATGGGTGTTTTTTAACAACGTCCGTCATTCTAATGACACTGACACACTATTAACTCCCTTGTCTCTCGACACACGCGCGTCACTCTGTAGCGCCCGGACATCTATGCATATCGTTAGCGGCAGAACGTTTATGCACACAGTTGTTGAGATAAAATTAATTCCCACAACTCGGCTCTCCTGACCATCATCCGCCTCGGATGATGAACCATTGTCATCTGAACACATTTTACGCCATGACTTCATATATTCGGAACATGTAGAAGTGTAGGTTGGACCCTCGTGGAGACCTTCTTTCTTGACATCGTAGGTATCGTTGGTCTTGACCTTCACGACTCTGTATGGACCTATGAACTTCGACTTCAACTTCGACCCTGGGCAGAACTGGGTTCTTCGAATGACGACTAGATCATTTAACCCATAAGCGGCAGGTTTTCTTCTTCTCAGGTTATACGTTCTCTTATTTTCTTCCTGGACTTTGAGCAGTTGCTCCTTTGCTAATCTTCTCAATTCTTCCCTATCTTCTTGAAATTGGTTTTTCGCTTCTTCTTCGACGATTTTTCCTATCTTGATTTGAACTTTATCTTTTATCTGGACACCCATCAGCAACTCAAATGGCGTGGTTCCAATGCTTCTTTGGTAGGTGGAGTTTATAACTCTCTGGACACGATCTACGTAAAGGTACCATTTTGCTGGGTCTTCCAATGATATCTTGGTTAGAACAGAAATAATAATAGAGTTAATTCGTTCTATCTGACCATTAGCTCTTGGTAGACCAGTAGTAATCTTATGATGCTTTACGTCATTTTCGTTACAGTAAGATTCGAATTCTTCAGAGGTAAAGGCTGTGCCTCTGTCGGAAATAATGTTAACAGGATTTCCGAAAGTCTTTCTTTGGATCTCGAGTTTGGCAATAACTTCTTTCGAGGAGGTGCTCTTCGTCGGATATAACCAGACAAACTTCGTAAATGAGTCAATTATGGCAAGAATATATTTGTAATTCTTGTTCGTAGACTCAAGAGGACCGAGGTGATCAATATGGTATGTCTGTAAAGGAATGTCATCTTTCTTAAGTGGATGTAAAAATCCTTCCTGCTTTCCATGCTTTCTGTTAGATAAGATGCAAGGAATGCAATTTCTAATATATCTCTCGATCTTCTTCTTTACATTCGGTATGTAGTATTCTCTTTTTATTAAGTCTTCAGTTTTTCTGACTGCAAAGTGTCCTTCTTCGTGTGCTTCTTTAATTATCCCTTGTTGCATCTGCTTAGGAATTACAACTACTTCCTTTTCGTCTTCCATTTTGTAAAGTAAGTCGTTTTTCAAGATATAATCTTTATACGGCTTTTCTTTTAAAATTTCCTTGATTGCCTTGATTTCGCCATCTTCTTCTTGACTATTTCGTATAGCTTGGGGAATGCTAGTACAAACCAACATAACAGGGTTTCTACTTAGAGCGTCCACATGCCTCATTCTGGTGCCTGATCGATGAACTACGGTACAATCGAAATCTTGAAGTAGTAAGGCCCATCTTGCAATCCTTGTTGATAAATCCCTCTTGCTCATAGTCTTCTCAAAGGCAGAGCAATCTGTCACAATATTGAAGCGTGTTCCAAGTAAGTATACTCTAAACTTCTTAAGTGCTTCGACTATTGCTAAAACTTCTAACTCATAGCTGCAATACTTCTTTTCGGCGTCCGATGTCTTCTTACTCATGTAGTAAATTGGATGCATCTGGTTATCTTCATAGGAACGTTGGAGAAGAACGGCTCCGTATCCTTCCATTGATGCGTCTGTATGCAATTCTGTCTCGGCATCTTGGCAGTAAATATTTAGCACTGGCTTCTTGGCTAATATCTGCTTGAGCTTCATAAATGCATCTTTTTCTTTGAACCCAAATTTAAAGGTACGATCCTTTTTCAAAAGATCGGTTAGCGGCGATGCTATCACTGAAAATCCTGGAATGAATTTTCTAAAATAGCTGGCAAGTCCCAAAAAGCTTTGTACTTGCTTTGTCGTCCTTGGTTCTGGAAACTTGGTTACAGCGTTGGTCTTTAATTCTGAAGGGTAGAGCTTGGCTTCCTCTATCCTGTGACCTAAAAATTCGACAGTTCTTTTAATAAACTGACATTTTTTCTTATTAATCTCCAATCCATATTCTTCAGCGGTCTTGAAAACGATTTTTAATCTTTCCAATGCGTCTTCGTCATCCTTGGCTGGAATAATTAAATCGTCCATGTAGGGCAGTACAATTCCTTTGTTTACTAGATCTCTGAAAACTACGTCGATGTATCTCATAAATACGGATGGACTTATACAAAGACCAAAGGGAACTTTCAGGAATCGATATTGACCTTGGTGCGTCACAAATGCTGTATACTTTCGGCTTTGTTCTTCTACGGGAACGTGAAAGAAACCATTCTTAAGATCAACTGTGCTAAAAACACGATCTTTTTGCAGCTTGTCTAGCTGATCTTCTATAAGCGGCAGCGGAAAACGGTCTTTTATTATCTTTCGGTTGATTATTCTATAATCAATGCATACCCTTGGTGTCCCATCTTTTTTCTTGGTTACTACCACTTGGCTAGCATATTCAGAAGTGCAGGGTTCTACTACACCATCTCGAACCCATTCCTCAACTTGGTGATCAACAATCTCTCTTTCAAAAAATGGTAGTCTTCTAGGACTATTGTAGATCGGTTCTTCGTCTTTGACTAATATCTTCATCACAACGTTTGCAGTTTTGCATTTTCTTGGTTTATACGTCTTCACAATATGTTCAACTTCTTTTCTTATACGCGTCGGTACTTCATTTCCAATATCAACTTCATCAAGTACATCTACTTGCATTATTTCTTTAATGCCGTCGCCGTCGTCGATCTTCTTGATGGTCATCCCACTTGGATTAATCGTAAGTTCAACATGTTGGAGAAATTCATGACCTAGTATAGCAGGATTACTAGACATATATTCACCGTTGACAACATGCATCTCGGTATCAACCAGTACGTCATCTAAATCGATCTGACAGTCAAAATAGCCCAAAGGTTTCACTCTTGACTTACCGAAACCATTTAAAACTATTTTAGAATCATGCATAGCTGGTGCTCCAATACGTCGGTATACTTCTGACCCTATAAGATTAACTTGGCTTCCGGTATCTACCAGACAAATAATATTTTCATTATTGATCCTTATAATTCTGTGCATTTTGCTCATCGTGATTACTTCAACGTTTTGCACATTCGGCATGGTGGGGTTGGTTGGAGAAGCGCCACTCTTTCTGTTTTGAGTTTGACATTCAAAAGATTTATGTCCAAACTCATTACATCTGAAACACTTGGTGCCTAAGTTTTTAGATCTGCACTCATTCGACTTATGGCCTTGGTTACCACAGTTAAAACAACGAATTTTTGTCATCTGCGTCGACTTGGCATTTGACATTTCTGTTAACCTGGAAGCTGTTGCTTTATTTTTTCCTGTCTTCGGCTTGTAAGATTCCTGTTTAGTTTTGATTTCAGCGTATATTCGCAATTTTTCCTTGAATTCTTTAAATGACTTGGCCCCATACAAAAATATTTTATTCGATGGTTCATCTGTTATACCATCTATGACATAATGCATTATTGCTTCATCTTCTACTCTGCCTCGATTAGCAATCTCCTTCATTATTAAGAAATACTCATGAACGCTTTCGTTTTTCATCAACTTTCTTTCAGATAGTGCTTTATGCAGTTGGGCACTATTTAATCTTGAAGAGTATTCGTCGATTAAAACTTCTTTCAAAGATTTCCAACATTTTATATTCTTTTCTCCTTGTATGAACAGCTTTGCGAGACCTGTCAATGATTTTTTTGCAAAAATAAACATATGCAGCTGATTCCATGAACATAGATCAGCCATGTCTTCCATATCTTGAATCCATTTTTCTATTGGGTAGCCACTGCTTCCATCAAAGCGCTGAATCGAATCTTCTACGTCCCTAAAATTCATAGCAAAGAACGTTTTTCCATTCGATGAAGAGTTTGAATAAACAGAACAATTTTCTGAAAGATGATCTTCCTTCTCGGCTTCTTTGTCTTCTTCAGTCTCGTCGTCGTCTTGCATAGACAGTTTTGTAATGTCTACTAGATTATCGCAAATGTTTTTTATTAACGCGTCTTTATCACAATTATAGTCCAAACACAAAATATTTGCAACCGACGTTAGGTCATTGTCCGAAAAATTAGCACTGACATAGGTGATTTTGTCTTTATATTCCTCAGAAAACACCCCGAAATCAAAACCGTTAAACTCACGCAGTCTTTGTCTATTTTTTCTATCACCTTCGCTCTGAAAAATAAGTTTATGCAAGTTCTTTATAGCACTAGTATGAGCCGACTTTATATTGTTCAAAATAATGTCTATATCTCCTAACGTCTTCATATTGTTACCTCAATTCTTAGAACGTCTACCGTAACTTCAGGTATCTGAAACGTCGCGTACGTGTAGCTGCTGGTGCTGCGGCCTTGCGTCTTAGGTCGAGTCCTGGCTACTGTAGATTTCCATAATACACTGTACACACTTATATTCCGGCAAGAAACTGTCTTTCAGCTACCACACTGTTTATATCGCGGCTGGAGCCCCCATTTATAGGGTGTCTTATCCCTGGAACACTCACGTATATCCCGGAATGAGTCCCCGTTTCTAGAGATATGTAAGGTTTTAGGTCGTGCGTGCTTTTAAGACTGAAACTATGCCGGTATTAACTATAACTATATTGTAGAACTCTATAAATATAACAATGGTGTAGTAATCAATAACAAGTAATAGACTATCGTCTTTAGCTACGGGATCCATCTGTTATCGTCGTCGTGGATGTATGGCCTTGCACACCGTCGTTGAGTACCTCGGCGTCTCTAGGTACTCTCTCGTCGTACTACTCGCGCACTATGTTCACTCAAGCTCTCTTCACACTCTGACCGTCTCGTACGAACCAGTCATGTGTAACACCGTGTTGAATGACACTTTTGTGCTGACACCTTTCTATGTGTCATGGGTGTTTTTTAACAACGTCCGTCATTCTAATGACACTGACACACTATTAACTCCCTTGTCTCTCGACACACGCGCGTCACTCTGTAGCGCCCGGACATCTATGCATATCGTTAGCGGCAGAACGTTTATGCACACAGTTGTTGAGATAAAATTAATTCCCACATATATATATATATATATATATATATATATATATATATATATATATATATATATATATATATATATATATATATATATATATAATTCAAATTAGGACGCCGGTCCGAGTCTCGCATTTAGAACGTAGCTTTTAGGCCGCCTTATGATGAGTTATGGGAGATGCCCTTTGTCTATATGTATGTGTAGTTTTTACCTTTTCAACCTTTCTAAGCGTTCTAAAATAATTAAATAAATAAATAATTAAATATCAATATATATATATAATTTTAATTGACAAGTTTTCCATTTTAAAAACATTATATCCATGTATGTATATGTATATATATATATATATATATATATATATATATATATATATATGTATATATATGTATATATATATATATATATATATATATATATATATATATATATATATATATATATATATATATATATATATATATATGCCCCACGTTTATGGGCGTCAATTGTAATGTTTTTTATGGGAACTTTCTAAGTATAATATGTATATTATTATGTATATCTATAATTGTAATTTGTTTTGTGTAATCTAATTATATTTTGTGAAATTATTAGTGTAATATTTGTAGATTTTTAGTTTCCTATATTTGTATACTGGTATTGTAATGGATATTATGATTTATACTTATGAATCTCAGATTATATATGTTTATAGTTGGGCGCGTTTAAATTTATTTATTGAATTATAGGGTTCAATATTATTTAAGTTAATTTGTAACTCAAATTCTGACACTTTTAGAACACCTACATATATATATATATATATATATATATATATATATATATATATATATATATATATATATATATATATATATATGTAAGTAAAAATTTTGGTATCTTTTAAGAATTTTAACTAATATTAAACATATTTATATTTATATTAAATTGGATAAATTTATCTTTTTTTAGTTTAATTTGTTTTCTCCTTACTTGTATCCTCGGCTTTGTGTAGGCTCTATTCTTCCGGGATTAAGTGGGATCAACTGAAAATTCTTATCTTTAAACCTAAATTTTCTGTAAAGTTGTATCAAAATTATGTACGCTGATAGGAAATAAAACCATTAATAACTTAATTTCTATTAATAAGTGTTTTCTACTTAAACAAAATATAAAACACTAAAAACAATTTTATCTAGCATTTAACATTTATTAGTTTCTTATTGGATCCTCTAATTTATATTGGCCATTCAATTTTAATAATTACTTTAAAAAATAGTTTGCAGTTCGGACCGACTTTAATTAAAATTTTCTTTCTATACTTTTCTGCAAAACTGTTATTCTGTTCCTATGGCAACGGGTTTTGTTATTAACATGGCTGATGTTTAATCAAAGCTGTCACTCTATGGTTGACATTTAATCATTCACAGAACTCATTCTTGACAATGAGCTGTACTTGTGGTTTCCTCCATCAATTTAAATTGAAGTTTGTCGACAAACTCTTATAGATCTTCTTCCTGGCAACTAATCCTTCATATCTAAGCAGTCCTGGTCTGTGTGTCAACGGCCAGGTATGTACCTTATTTGCTGATTACACTTTTATTTATGTTCTTTGCACTTTAAACTCCACTCACACGTGTTTGTCAATGGTCCTCAACCTCATGATACATTTTTCGGCTATTAATTTTCATAAATTACCTGGTATTAAACTATTTTCGGAGAATTGACGCCGCATAGCGTCCCTAAATTTTTTATATATCAATTCCCCAATAATACATTTTTCTTCCTTTCTTTAACAATGTACCTCCTTCTTGTTTTAAATTTTATAAAAAATATTTCAAAATATTTTTCCCCATATCATAAAAATTCCCATCCATCAATTTTTAATAATAATTTCAATCTATTTATTATTTTTCTATCGCGACGGTTGTCTGGTTAATTTCCGTCATTCGCCCTCTTTTAAAAATCTTTCATCAAAACAAAAAAATCCACAATCATCCTCCTGTACATTATTTCCCCGGATACATACTTCGATTGTTGTTGTTGCTTTGACATATTAGTTAACCTACATTTTAATTTCAATGTCAGTTTGACATGTGGTTCTTATCTGTTAACCTATTCGATAATTTGAGTGTCAGTTTGACATTTGTCCTAAATGAAAACAGCTGACTTACATCTAGGTTATGACATGACATTTCTTACAATTAGCAAACAATATTCTTAAAGCTAGTAAATAATAACACTTTGAACTACCTAAAAACTACTTATACAGTTTGTATTGTCCAATATTTACATTCCCTTGCTTTATAGTCTTTATATCTTATTAGAAATATGTCATATCATTTACTAGCAGTCTATTTCTGTCCTTGATACATCTTTGACTTCTTGATATTGTTAAAACCAGCAACAAACACTTTAAAACTATTTTAACAATCTCTATAAAATAATTTAGACCTGCCTTACCCTATTTAAGCCCATATATATGTCGTATTTTGGGATTCAATTTTGTATGAAATTTTTATATCAGGTCTTACGTTATGCCTGTAAAAATGGTTACTATTTTCTCTGGCAAGACATTGCACACACCAAAAGTAAGTTCTTGTTTGTGTTAGGTTTAGTATGATTTGTTTTAAAGTGTGTGTTGTTGGCGTGTATGTATATATATATATATATATATATATATATATATATATATATATATATATATATATATATATATATATATATATATATATATGATATATGAGCACTAAGTAGTTAACTCAATTATGATATAAACGAAAAATTGAGGAAAACAGATTTAGTTTTATTTCAGAACGAAAAGTGTTTTCATCATTATTTTCAGGCAACTGATTACAAGTAAACAACCATGTTTATTTGCTTGTTTAATTTAATTTATACATGTAGCGAAAACGGTAAAAAGCAGATTTACCTGGTGAAGTACATCGTTAAATTCCAACTCTGAAACTCATTCCACCCCAATATAGAGGCGTATGATGTGGTGCTTAGAAGGAGATTAACATTGCTAGTGTAGCAATTATAGGGATATATACTGAGCAGTTATTATCTTAGTAATAGCAGTTCAGATGGAACCGCAGCTTGGCCTTGCAGACAGGCAGCAGTTGGGTCGCGGTTAACCGTTCGCACCACAGACAAGCATGATTATTATCAGAGCTTTCAGTGTACCTGCTGATATAGCTGATATATCTACAATCTTCTCATCCAATAACAATTGCGATGACGTTTATCATCCGATATCGCGTTTAGTGGCTCGGTCCCATGAATTCTGTGGTGTTCAACAAGGCGGAAAGAATGCTTTGTGCATGTATTTATGAATAATGTCTTTGATAAAGCTAAAACCAGTCGTCATTTTATTGTCAGAGGATTATATATAAGCACAAAATCTGTTCCTTCGTGGTTGACAACAACAGTAGTTTTAGTGGGAATTTAACAATTGCTGGTACATACATACAAGCCCAAATATGATATAATAATAATAATTTATTATTCAGCTATAAAAATAATAAAAGTACATAGTTGAAATGTGAGTTCTCAGTTTTACAACAGTTTTCAGCCTAATCTCCTAAATTAATGTAAGCTAATTACCATCTACCGTTTTTCACTACCACGCCCAACAAACATCTTACTTACTCATGCACATAAATAACAGAAAAATGTTCTAACTAGTCATTATCCTAATCCTAAATCATAGCCATCATTAGTCCAAGAGCTACATTAAAATCGTTTTTTTTAGGAGCATTTTCAGCGAATTTTCATAATGAAAATTTGGCTTATAGAGGTAACGACTTTTGAAAAATATTTTCAATTGACCGCCATCTAGAGCCCCTAGAACCCACATCCACGGTCACACACACACACACACACACACAAACAAATATATATATATATATATATATATATATATATATATATATATATATATATATATATATATATATATATATATATATATCATGCCTAAATTACTTCATCTACTCGATTATATAGGATTATATCAAGTGAATTTATTGTTCGAGTGCCAAAATCTGTTTTTATTTACGTAACGACATTTTAATTCGGTGTTATTGTTTTTTTTTGCTGTATTTTATTTATTTGGATTGTAACTGTATTGTAAGCTTGATTTTGAATAGTGTTAAGATTTTGCACATGTTTTTATAGTATTGATAGATTTTATACATTGGCAACTGCCATTGCATTAATACTGAGGATATCGTTTGTGCTGTTTGCGGGTGGGTGCTGGTTGCGCATGGGGTTTGTTTTGAATGCTGACTCTGTGGACTGGTCTGTTTGTTTATGTGTGTGTGTGTGTGTGCGTGTGTATGGCTGGATAACAGCTGAAGTAGTCCTTGTTTTTTTTTCTATCAACTGAATGATTGAATAATTTGAAATATGGACCAGTATATAAGGGACTTTTCATTACCTTTGGTTGATACTAAAATAGCCTCCAGTACAGGGGAAGTCAATACTATACTTGGAAAGAAAGGTGTTAGGGACTTTCGAATATTCAGCTCAAACATAAGAAGTATTGCAAAAAATTTTGATGAGTTTAAGGTGCTTATTGAACAGTTTACTTTTGACCTCGATTTGATAGTGTTGACAGAGACTTGGGAGATTCGGGATACGAGTGTCTATAGTCTGCAGGGATATAACCTCTACTATAGTGGGGGTAACTTTAATAGATCTGACGGAGTTTATGTGAGCTCCGTTTATGATAGCCATTGCGAGATTAAAAGGATGGGTCCTGTTTGTTGTTTGGAAGTGGTAGTGGGTAACGAGTCCAAGCCACTTTTAATAACGGCGATTTATCGTTCGCCAGCGTCTCCACTAGACATATTTATTGTCGCACTGTTGGACTATCTTGAAACGTGTGAAAATAGGAAGACAAACACCCATGTTATGGTTGGCGACCTTAATATAGACATTTTGAATCGAACAGAATCAAGTGACAATTATTTGAACAATTATTTGAACATTTTGGCATCTAAGGGGTTTACTTCGTTGATAAATGAGCCGACACGTGTTTCTGGTGCGAGTACTAGCTGCATAGACCACATATTTGTAAAGTATCCATCTAACTCTACTTTTGAAATGACACCTGTGGTTCTCCAGAGCTGCATCACTGACCATTATAGTACCATGCTAAATATATCGATTCGGCCTCTAAATGGGGACAAAAACACAATAAGAAAAGTGAGTGTTTTAAATCTCTCCACTTTGAAACAGGAACTGTTGGATGCAACATGGGTGGACGTGTATTGCGCTAACACTGCTGATTCTGCAACAGAAATTTTTATTGAAAAAATAAGATCTAGTATTGCAAATAACACCCGCAACAGGAAAATAAAAAAAGGAAGTTAAGAGAAATCAATGGATCACAGCAGGGATTGTTAGGGCTTGTAATAGGAAGCGGGATTTATATGGACAGCTACAGAGACACCCTGGGGATGGACAACTTCGGAGACATTTTAACAGTTATAGAAATAGGCTGAACGACATAATAAGAGCAAGAAAAAGGGACTTTTACCGTGAAACACTACAGCATAGCAAGGGAAGCGCAAAAGATGTCTGGAAGCTTGTCAATTCTATGGGCCAGAAGAAAGAGAAAAAAGAGTTAAGAGAGATCAAAAGTGATAACGTGGCCATAAAGGATAAAAAAATTATTGCCTGCAAATTCAATGAATACTTTGCCGAGGTGGGTAAGAGATTGGCAGAAAAAAATAAAGAAGAAAGGAGAAAACCATCAAAAGAGAAAAACATCGGGGCATCTGAAGTCATGTTATTTTGGAGAGACGACAAAAGAGGAGGTTGAAGGGATTATTAAAACACTAAAGCTGGGAACTTCTCCTGGGTTGGGCGGCATAGGAGGTTCCGCTTTGAGGGCTATTTCAAGCAGCATTTCAGCTCCGCTATCGTATTTAATAAATATGTCCTTTCGTAATGGATGTTTCCCAGATGTGTTGAAGATGTCTGCTATTGTTCCCATACACAAAAGTGGTGACACAACTTTAATGGAGAACTATAGGCCCATATCCCTGATTTCCAACATTGCAAAGATTTTTGAGAAGGTTATAAAGCTTAGGACCAACTATCTAAAAGAATTTAAGTTGCTGTCGGAAAGACAGTATGGATTTCGTGATGGTAGATCCGCGCAGGATGCCATAGCGTGCGTTATTGAGAGGGCTATTGCCGAGATGGACAACGGATCTCCAAGCATGTGCATTTTTATCGATCTCGCGAAAGCCTTCGACACCGTGGACCATGGGAGGCTGCTAGATGTTTTGGAATCTGTCGGGTTTAGAGGAAACATACACAGGTTGCTAAAGAGTTACCTTCTGGGAAGAAGACAATGTGTAAAGATAGGTGAACACATTAGTGAGCAAAAAATAATAGAATATGGAGTTCCACAGGGCACAGTCATCGGCCCCGTAATGTTCAACGTATACATTAACGAATTGTTTGCACAGTCGTCTCAGGGTACTGTCGTTGGCTTCGCAGATGATACCGCCATATTCTACAAGGGGGAAACATAAGAAGAGCTGAAAAGTAAAGCCGAAGATGACTTCAAAAACATATTAGCGTGGTTTGACTCCAGATTGCTCACAATTAACTTCAACAAGACTAAATGCTTGCCTTTTTGTAGCTACGACAGCGGCTTGCCGTTATACGCGGCTTTGGAGATTCAAGATGGAGATCATGGAACAGTGCGGATAGATGTCGTGAGGACGGTGAAATACCTGGGGGTGACAGTGGACTGTCATCTGAGATGGGATGAGCACATAAACAATCAGGTGTACAAAATACGATTTTTGAGCAGCAGGTTTAAAATGTACCGAAATATGTTTGACCTAAAGCATTTAAAGATCATATACAAATCTCTGGTTGAGACACATCTGCAGTACGCTAATATCATCTGGGGAGGAGCTGCAAGATGTTATATAAAAAGACTGGAAGTCGCTCAGAAGTGGATTCTAAAAATAATTGGGAACAGATGTTATACTTACCCAAGTGATGACCTTTATGCGGAAATGCGTGTCCCGGATCTCTCTCAGATTTACCTTGGGTCTGTGGGTATTTGGCAACAAAAGAATAGAGGAAGACTCACTGAAGCATCCCATGGCTATCAGACTCGATCGATTGGGAGTGCCAGCATGATCCCGAGGTTTAATAAGTCTCAGACCCGGCGTTGTCATGTTCAGATGGGACCAAGACTACGCAACTTTTTGCCACCGAATGTACAATCTGTATATGACATGCGATTGTTTAAGGTACTGCTGAAGGCTTGGATACTCGACTGGCCAAGACTGAATGCTCGTAGAATAATTCACGGGTAATGCCTGTTTTGCTGAAGCTGTGTCATGTGAGCATGTGTTGTGTGAGAAAGTGAGTGAGGAATGAGCAAGTAAGTCATTGAGTGAGTGAGCAAGTGAGTGAGTGAGTGAGCAAGTATGTGTGAGTGTGATTGTTTCTAATTTGGTACTGTGTTTATTTGTTTTGTCTTCGATCTTAAATTGTTACCATTTTAATTGGATTACTTAGTTAGGATTGTTTAGTTTTGTAAGTAACGTTTATATAGTGTAAGTGTAATATGTCTTGTAATCTTCCTTGTAGCCATGCGCTGTCTGTATTCTTGAGATAGCGATGTTGCGCTGGATTGAGGATTGTTAAATACAACATTTATATTCTAAACCCACGCACAAGTCTTTGACTTTTGTGGGATAGTTCTGATTTATTCCCCCTCTGTTGGTATTTTGTATAATCATTGTAACTGTGAATAAATCTATATTATATATATATATATATATATATATATATATATATATATATATATATATATATATATATATATATATATATATATATATATATATATATTGTCAAACTAAAATAATTTTTATCTCCTACAAATTTAAAAATTTTGGTGAAAATATGGGTTGCTTGGAAAGAATAGCAGTTAGAAGGACATTATGGCATAGCAGAGATGTATGGTAAGTGAAGGTGATGGTTGAAGTGTTAGAAGGTGCGAAATAGAAGAAAAAAGAATTTAAGTTTGGTACGTCAAAATCTGAAGTCTATTGAATTTAGTGTCGGACTGTCAAACTATTTAGGATTAAACCTTCTAAATTATGTTATATGATACACCACAATTCGCATAAGACTTATTTTATCAACATAATGTATAATTTTTGCCAATAAACAATAATAATAATAATAATAATATATATACAGCGTGGTCCACTTCGCGGAAAAAGCCCAGTTTTCCATATTAAACTCAGTTTTATCAAAAAAGTTTCAACTGAAAGTTGTTCCTCTCAATCAGATGCGTAATTCAAAAACATTTTAATTTACACAGGCTGTTCATTTTCTCTGTGTCAGACCAAACTGACCTTTTTTTAAATAGAACACCCTGTATTCTATATCATTTAAAAAAAGGTGGTATCGGGACAAGCAAACTGATACCCCATATGATGGGTCTAGGTCCAACCGTTTCAGAGTTATTCATTTGTTTATTAAAAATATTGGTCTAGTTTGGTGCGTAAATACTTCAATTCTGCACAATGTTTTGGCTGCATATTCACTGGAGTTATTTTTATACACTCCTCACTATAACAAAACGCAACATGGTAATTCTTAATGCAACCTGCCTATACAGAGTGTTAAATTTCGCACAACTTAAATTTTCTCGAAAATTTCAAATGGTATATGTATATTAGAAAGTTTTTAGATGCGCATTTTCATGGCCTTTTCAGCAATACTACGTTGGATGTCATTATTTTCAACGGTTTCAAAGATATTAAGGCTCAATTATGGAATTAGCAATTTTTATATAAATTCAAGTAAATACTTCACGTTGATATGCAACACCCTGTATTTTATATCATTTTCAAATAGTTTACGTGATATCCTTAATTCATACTGCACAAAAAAAGTAAAGCCTGTGTGTGATGTAAAAGAGCAAAACATTTAATGCATATATTAACAAGGTTTAAATCAACAAGAACAACACTAAATCGAAATTAACAAAATAAACAACAAAAATTAAACGCAGCAAATATTCAAGTTGGGAGCCATCATGATCGATACAGATTTGCAATCTGTTGTTGCTTCGCTTACAGAATTGAAAGCCTCTGAAATCCTTGCGCGCATGTCCTCCTTGGTTGTTGGTGGAGTCGCATACACTTTACCTTTAATGTCACCTCACAAAAAGAAATCTATTTTGAAAAGATCAGGAGATCTTGCTGGCCAAGGGGTTGGTCCACCTCGACCTATCCATCATTTTTCAAAATTATGGTTTAAACATGCTCTACCAGCTCCTGTTGAATGTGGAGGCACTCCATTGTGCTGATACCACATTTCACCCCGGAGTTGTAGAAGAATTTCTTCTAACAGCTCTGGTAGATCATTATTCAAGCAATTTAGATAACGCTCACCAGTGAAAGTCCCATCGAAAAAATACGGTCCGATTAAATACGGACCCAAAATTCCAGCCCACACATTTATGGACCACCTATGCTGACGATCCACTGGCCACGAAAAATGTGGATTTATATCAGCATAATAATGCAAATTGTGCATGTTAATTCCTCCACAGTTTGAAAAATTTGCTTCATCTGCAAATAGCAGTTTTGCAAGAAACACTGGTTCCTGGTTGTCCTTCTGTAGAGCCGAAATACAAAAATTCAATCTTTGCTGTTTATCGCTTGCAGGCAGCTCTTGAACCTTTCTAACATGGTATGGGTGATATTTGTTTGCTTTAAAACATCTTTTGACAGAAGTTTTACTGATATTTAAAATCGAAGCAAATTGTCGCTGACTGATATGTGGATTTTCAATGACTGAGGCTATGATGTTTACAGGCGTACCTTCATTTAGAACAGTTTTGTTTCTTACGGGAGTAAGACTGCCGTATGCATCAAAACGAGCTTTCACCAATCTTAATGCTTTTAACTGAGCTTGTTGTCGATTAGGGTATTTCTGCCTATAGATCCTCTTTGCTAAGGCAAAACTTCCATCACTTTCAGCAATCACGTACAGCATTGACATAAGTTTTTCAGTAAAAAACATGTTGATATCAAGAAAAAAGCGGGTAACTAAGAAATATGCCTGTCAATAATTTAGTTAATTTTTCAAATGTCAAGTGGCGATGTCAAAGCCGCTTTAGATTTTGAGTTAAGTTTCATAAATATTAGAAAATGATAAATTTTGTAATTAATGCTTTATATCTTTGGAACCGTTGAAAATAATGTCATCAAACGTGGTATTTCTGAAAAGGCCATGAAAAGGCCACGACAATGCGCATCTAGTAACGTTCTAATATACAAGGCATTCCATTTGAAATTTTCTAGAAAATTTAAGTTTTGCGAAATTTAACACTCTGTATAGGCAGGTTACACTAAGAGTTACCATGTTGCATTTTGTTATAGTGAGGAGTGTACAAAATTAGCTCCAATGAATATACATTGTGCAGAATCGAAGTATCTACGTACCAAACTAGACCAATATTTTTAATAAACAAATGAATAACTCGGAAACAGTAGGGCCTAGACCGATCATGTGGGGTATCAATTTTCTTGTCGCGATACCGTCTTTTTTTAAATGATATAAAATACAGGGTGTTCTATTTCAAAAAAGGTAAGTTTGGTCTGACACGGATAAAACTGAGTATATATATATATATATATATATATATATATATATATATATATATATATATATATATATATATATATATATATATATATATATCAAGTCAAGGACTTGCTGG
Organism: Tillus elongatus; assembly: GCA_964006375.1. Lineage (NCBI taxonomy): Eukaryota > Metazoa > Arthropoda > Insecta > Coleoptera > Cleridae > Tillus > Tillus elongatus. The sequence goes on from OZ023262.1 coordinate 90,324,943, forward strand.
CGTTGTGCCTGAAGTAATATATAATTTTCGAAATAAACGATAACTAAGATACATACATATCACACTGTACTACATAGTGAGGTTAAATGAAGATTTAAACTAAAACTGACCTAAGAAACCTACACATACAAAATCGAGACAAACAAAAAATATAAACGATTAGTGTTGTAGAGGCATCCAAAACGCATTCAATAAAAATGTAACCGACCTCAGATGTAAATATATAGCTCACACACACGCTCGCGCGCACACGAATACACACACACACGCACGTTTACTGTTTGCCTGTAAGTTCTTGTCCTGCATTGAAGAACCTAAGTGATTAATAATGACGCGATATTTTCTGTCGACCTATCGAAATTGTGGCCTTACCTGGCAAGTTCTCTTCATGAAGCCCTCCCCATATAGAGATAATCACCTCCCCAATTTTTTGTATCAAGTCATGGCCTTTCTTGAGATGATAGAATTCAATGCTGCAAATTTGTTTAGATCATGTAAGATTGGCGACTTGCCCTTGATTGACTGTTGACTTGGAAATTTTGCTCAATTAACAATTTCAAACTTATGGTTTAGTTTAGTTTTGTCCAAAATATCTTAGCTAATTGACAACTACAGCTCGGTAGATTTTCATTACCTAAATATATCAGGTTACAGTCCATATCTTAAGTGTAATTTACGGATACATTTTCAACAGTTAAAAGATAAATTTAGCTCCCACTTCATGAATCAGCACGATGTAGATAACAACTACTTGGCTTCCATCACTTGGCAGTTTGTTAACTCACGAAGACAAATTAAGGATATTTCAATGGATTTGAGGAGAGACATACTCAAAGAAATAACTCTCAAACATTATCGGATCGGAGCTCCTTTAAAGGGAGCTTGGTCTGATGATCCAGTTTACTGGAAGAGCTTTATAGAGCATCCAACAGTTTCCCACCAACAGTCGATAACTTTTGTCTAGCAAAGAACCGCTTAGCGGACCTGCTTTTTCTGAATAGGACAGGAAAGATAGATTCAGACTTGTGTCTTTGGTGCCAAATAATCGGAACGTCCTGGCATCTCTTCGTGCAATGTTCCAAAACAAAGGAGATATGGAATTTTATAAGGTGTATTTTTCTTGGTTTGTTAAATAGACTCTTATATGCGGTAGATATTTATGCTGGATTGTCAGCGGACTTGGACCAATAAGTAAATCTTGCATTTTTTTGCTCAATCTTGCCAAGTCGACGATATACAATGCGCTAATGGATGTTTTTCTTGAAGAAAAGGACATTAGACCATATTTGACTGTTTTCAAAATTCGTCTCAAGTCACGACGTTATAAGGAATTTATTTGGTATTCCGGGAAACATTACCTAGAGGGCTTTGTTAAACAATGGTGTTATAAAAGAGTTTTATGCAGTGTAGAAAACGGAACGTTATTTTGCAATATATAGTCTCATTACTGTGGCATTGAATACTGAGATAACGGACATTTTCTGAGTAAATATTGTTTAATATAGTCCACCGTAATTGTTAATAATAATAATAATAATAATAATAATAATAATAATAATAATAATAATAAAATAATAATAATAACACACACACACGCATGCATACACACACAGAGCACAGGTAGATACCAGCCGCCGAAACATCTCATATTCACACATAAATATATGGGCCATCTCACAAACAAGCAATTATAAAAGAAAAGAAAAATACTACAAATGCATCTCAACTACAGATTGGCATCGACCATTCTCCATGTATCGTCTCTCGAGATGTACCGATAATCCATTCTTTTAATCTCCGCTTGTTGTCTGATCACAATTGGAATCAAATTGTAAACTCTTGTACGTAGGTAAATATGAGAACGCTGCGTCACTTTTTTCTTTACTCTCTCTGTTTTCGAAGCGTGTATGCTGTGCCGAGATTCATATCTATGGTCTACCTTTTGCAACTCATGCGGAGAGGGTACCAATGCACAGCTAGACCAAAGCAAGACAACTGCCTTATGTCCAAATGACCGGCTCCAGCATAGGGAAGGTTGATAGAGCACCTATATTCCTTATTATAAATCAATTTTATTACAAAGTTTTGAAGTATTTGCAGATGTTCTATGTGACATTTTGTGGAACCGCCTCAAGACAAAATACCATAAGGCAAATAACTTTCTAATAATGAGTAGTACAATATTTTTTGATGGCAGATGTTAAGCATTTGTTTTAAGACTTCAAACTTAACGATCATAAGACAAATTATTTTAATCAGGTTAAGTATGTGATAGTCTCATCTCATGTGAAAGTCAATAGGTTTCACCTAGATATAACGCTTTGGTCACACTTCTCATAACAACTTTTTCTTCAATGTTAAGTGTTTATAGAATTGGTAAGTAGTTCTTGTAACTAGTAAAAGGAGTGAAACAGTCATTGGCATATTTACAGATAACAGTCTACCTCGAAACCATTCCAATATACCTTTTAAATCTCTTTTAGCGGTCAATTTTAACAGATTCCCTGATTTTGCACTATAAAATATTGCGGTATCATCCGCGTATCCAACAATCTTCCCCACTGTCTTAATACTAAAAAGATCATTAATGTATATATTGAACAAGAGGGCTCTCAGAATGGTTACCTGAGGAACACCATATTCCATTTCCACCGCATCACTGATAACTACAACCACCTTGACTGACTGATATCTACCAAATAAGTAGCTTTCCAGCAACTTAAATTGCTTCCCCCTGAATCCCCTTTTATCCAACACTTCCACTTTTTTTTTCAACAACACACCACGAGAGCTTACAGCCTAAATACTATGGTACCGTGGGTGTCGGCAAGTAGGAAAGAGGCAACTTGTTAATTCTGGACTTAAAGGTTTGGAGGTTCGGAGGAGTAGGAAAAACATGCGCCGGCAAGGAATTCCACAACTTGGAAGTCCTCGGACAAAGAGCGGGCATAACAAGATGTTCTATATCTGGTTACCTGGACAGTAAACGAGTGCATTCGCTCTGTTCCCCTGGTAGATCTGTTGGGGGCAGCAAGTGAAGGAATTATGGAAGAAAGCTCCTCTGAGCAGTGCCCGTGCAGATATCTATAAAAGAGAGAGAGAGGTCACCAACGGCACGACGGGAGGCAAGGGATGCCAGCCTTTGGGTGAGGGTAGGGTCACCAATGAGACGTATAGCGCTCTTCTGAATAGAGTTCAGGATAGCGAGTGTAGAATCGGCAGCAGCACCCCAGATGTGGGAGCAGTATTCAAGGTTTAGCCTTATTTGCGAAGTATATAAGGTATAAAGATTAGCCTAATTTCTTAGCAGCTGCTTCTGCAATTGATGTGACATGTTGGTGCCAATTAAGATTTCGATCCACAGAAATGCCAACAAGTGAAAATGTCTGATTACTTTGAATAACGTGGTTGTTCATTGTGATGTGTCTAGGGCTGGTGTATCTTTTATGAGGAAGAAAGCAAGACTGAGATTTGGTGGGGTTCATTGTACAAGATTTCTACTTCCCCCGTCTAATATTTTTTGGAGATCCACGGAGACATACTCCCTGTCGTATAGTAGACTATGTTTTCCAAGAAATTTTAGTAATTCGGTGTTTATATACTTTTCCATCACTTTAGAGATGACTGAAAGGAGAGAGATAGTAGTTGCTAGGAAGCGCTTTGGATCCTTTCTTTGTGCACTCGAGCAGTTTTCCAGTTACTAGGAATATATCTCTATTGTAAGATGTCTGAAACATACGAGTCAGGACAGGAGCAAGTTCTGGTGCGCATTTTTTGAGAACAATTGCTGGGATCTCGTCAAGGCCAAAGGCATTTTTGGTATTAAGAGAAGAGAGCATCTTTCGTACCTTTTTAGTTTTGAAAACGACATTCGTCATTTTATGCGCGACATTGGGGACTGTCGGTGGTTGAACATTTGGAGGTGGGTTGAGAGTAGAATTGCCGGCGAACAACGAGGCAAAAAGTTCAGCCTTGCCCAGGGCGGTAGAAACAATTTCATCCCCTGAGACAAGAGGTGGAAACGTGCTCTTGCAGAAATTACTCCCAATAGATTTAGCAACAGTCCAGAAGGGTTTGCTGCCCTTGGAGCTTAAGAGGACTTTGTTTTTGATGTGGTTATTAAACGAGTTTTTTTTGCCTCAGAAAGAATGCTGACATAGCGGTTTCTTGCGTCGTTAAATGCTTGACGGTTTTATTGACTGGGATTTCAACATTTATGTTTAGATTTTGGACTGTCAGTGCCAGAATGTGTGTTTTGGAGACAGTAATGTTAGGAACCTACCTAAGACCAAATTGCATTAGTGGTAATCACAAGTTTAGAACTTATTTACCATATTGTACAATTACCTTCAATAAGTAATATTATTATTTTTATTAGAAATAACATATTATTATATAGTTAATAAATTTCTTATGAAAATTCACTACAATAACGCACTTGCTGCGTCCAGACTTTTTTATATATTTGCTTTTAAAGCTTTAATATTAAACGTCTAAAATAATAGTATCAAGTTTGTGTTGAAAGCTGCAATTACAATTAGATTGAAGGTTTGAAGGTTCGGGGGAGAAGGAAAAACATGTGCCGGCAAGGAATTCCACAACTTGGATGTCCTTGGGACAAAAGAGCGGCCATAACAAGATGTGCTATGTCTGGTGACCTGGACAGTAAAAGGGTGCATTCGCTCTGCACCCCTGGTAGATCTGTTGGGGACAGCAGGTGGAGGAACTATGGAAGAAAGCTCCTCCGAGCAGTGCCCGTGCAGATATCTATAAAAGAGAGAGAGTTCACCAACGTCACGTCGGTGGACAAGGGATGGCAGCCTTTGGGTGAGGGTAGGGTCACTGATGAGACGTAATTTAAAAAAATTAAAGTGCGATGGCAACACCGCATCTCTCTTAACATGAAGCCGGTGCTGATCCCTGGGTTTGCTGGTCCTTTTTTATATATTTCAACAACACGCTACGAGGACTCACAGCCTAAATACTATCGTACCGTGGGTGTCGACAAGGAGGACAGTGGCAACTTGTTAATTCTGGACTTGAAGGTTTGGAGGTTCGGGGAAGAAGAAAAAACATGTGCCGGCAAGGAGTTACAAAACTTGGAAGTCCTCGGGACAAAAGAGCGGGCATAACAAGATGTCCTATGTCTGGTGACCTGGATAATAAAAGGGTGCATTCGCTCTGTACCCCTGGTAGATTTATTGGGGGCAGCAGGTGGAGGAACTACGGAAGAAAGCTCCTCTGAGCAGTGCCCGTGCAGATATCTATAAAAGAGATAGAGAGGTCACCAAAGGCACGTCAGTGGGCAAGAGATGACAGCATTTGGATGGGTGTAGGGTCACCGATGAGACGTATAGCTCTCTTCTGAATGGAGTCCAGGATAGCGAGTGTAGAAGCGCCAGCAGCACTCCAGATGTGGGGTCTTACAAAAGGCTTAGAGAAAATATTCAAAAATAATTACTTGACAGTTGTTTATAAAGTAGATAATTTGAAGAACCTTTTGGTTGCACCAAAGGATACTATTGATTTCCAAAAAAATCGGGCATTTATCAAATATTGTGTCATAATTGCTAGAAATTCTATCTTGGTCCAACGCGAATATCAACAACAAGATTCAAACAGCACATATCTTATTTCAGATTCAATAGAGCAGAAAGAGCTAGCGTTGCCCAACGTATTATTGACTCGGAACATAAGGTAGGCGATAGTAATCTTAAGTTATTGAAAGTAACCACGGATTAACGCAAGTTAGAAGCTTCGGAAAGTTTAGAAATCCGCAAAGTCAATCCACGACATTTGCTAAATTCAGACATGGGTCCCGTCAATTCAGCGCTTTTTGAAATAGCAGGAAATAATCCAAAAAATGCGGAGGAGCTCCATCTTGTTGAAACACTTATTGATTTTCTTGATAGAGATCATCATTTTCAACAATGTCAATTAGTAGAGGGTAAACGATATCTTCTAGTAACTCCAAATACGTTTCGCCACTCAAATTGCAATCAAGAAAAATTGGTCCGATTAAACGGTCTCCAAAAATGCCAGTCCAGACATTCAATTTCTGTGGAGTTTGAGTGTGGCCTTCGTAAAAATTTCTTGAATTATTATCTGCCCAATAACGACAATTATGAAGATTAACTGTAGAGTTTAATAAAAACGTACACTTGTCTGAAAAACAGATGTTGAACAGAAAGTTCCCGTTGTCAGCTATTCGTCAGCCGCCGATCAAAATCATCTTCATTCGGTTGTTGTACAAGATGAATTTTATACGGGTGAAATTTATGATGCTTCAATATTCGCTGCATAGTTCTTCTTTTGATGTTTGAAACAGTGGAAAATTTTCTCGTGCTCAATGTTGGGTCTGCAACAATTTATCCTAAAACTTCAGTCTCTTTTCTAACCGGAAATTCACGTTCAGGATCCCGTTTTTTGTTGGCTACTGAACCACATTGTTAAAACTTTGCAATTTACTACAAAATTTATTGTCTGTTAACATGTCTGTTCGGATGTCGATCATTAAACAAATTTGCCGTACGGTTGGCACAGTCATCGTTTTTGAAAAAAAGAGTAATTATTTCAGCTCTTCCTTCTACAAAATACATCATTGAGAAATTTATTTTCGGTAGTACTATCAAGTATCAAACCGACCGATAAACTGAAATAATAAACCGCATTTCTCTCATTCCGATAAGAAATGTTCTGATAGTCAATTTTTTGTTTACAAACCAACAAAACATTGACTATCAGCACATTTCTCATTGGAATGAGTGAAATGCGTTTTTGCATCTTCAACTGTCAATAATTTTTAAACGAGTTAATAAAACTTTCAAAAAAATTAGTGCGCTGAATTCAGAAAAGAAACAGCTTTTAAACGATGTAACACTCGACTCATGTTCCCTATTTAAAATATAAAGGTTGTTATCACCACCCTTAAGAGGTTGATGTGAGAAAGTTGAGTTTTATGTCAAAACATGTCCCCCTCAATATTAAAATTGATGTGTTTCAGCGTTTCTTAAAAAATAATTCTCTGGACGCAAATCGGTCTGTTTGGTTTTCAATGCGCCACCCTATATATATATATATATATATATATATATATATATATATATATATATATATATATATATATATATATATATATATATATATATATATATATATATATATATATATATATATATATATATATTTGAAATGGGTTCCAAGGTGGCTCATTTGACAACATTTTCTCATATTCGAAAATCTCCACCTCTCTCTTAGCAAAATTCTCTTTATGAAAGTTCCGTAAAAGTAGTACAGACATAAATCTAACTATAGAAGGGGGAAATTTATTAAATTAAATAGCCCAATTCCAATGATGGCTTGCAAAGATAAAGGCACATAAAATTAAAAAAGGTGTTATATTTACGCAGTATTAGAGTTAGTGGTGCAGTATACGTCGAGTTCGCAATTTGTTGAGTGTATTCTGGTAACAATGAACGCTATTAAGGTGATTTGTGATCCCGAATTTAACCGGAGCTAGTAAAAGTCAGCAGACGGAAGAGGTTCGAACAAACGACCTAACCTTCACAATTAGCTGTTAGGAGATTGATGGCCCAATATTTCTTCTCGTTAAAAAGATAGAACGGCGTTCGACAACAAAGCCGGGCACGTTAATTTCAGAAACGACGTTTAATCCTGGGCATCTCAAAGTAGAGCCGCTAAACTAGTTCTGTCACTATACTGCACACAATAACTTGCAAACAAGAACTCCTGAAAAGAAAGCTTTACATAATCTACGTTTACAAATACTCAAGATAAATCACCGTAATCCCGGTGGGCTATCATTAGAACCCCAACTCGATAACGCATGTTTATAATGCGTAGCGGATTACATGTTTTATTTGACAAAGGGGTGTAACACAATCGCGAGGCGGATTTGGGCTATAGACGGAGCAGACCGGCAGTGAGCAGCTTGTTGAATGCTGGTGTCAATGTGCAACACGCTGACAGGCGGACAAAGGAGCGGTTTTCCAGGGTGATGAACTAAGCACCTCGTGAAACCACATCTCCTGCTCTGGGCCCTAGCCATCTGTCCTAGCGCAATTCTATCCGTAACAAGCCGGATCCGCTACCAAACACGCAATCTTTGCTTTCAAGATGACATAAGGACACGAAACTGATGGTTAATCCAATGTGACGGTCTGTCACATCTCCTTGCACCCTTGTAATCACTCTTTTATTCATTTCTCATATTGAAAACTTGAACAATGACAAACTACATTTCGTCTAATGCCTATTTCAATTCATAGTTAATGGAATTTTTTTGTTCATAAGTTTATTTTAGATAACAAAAGCTGAAGACAACAGCTTTGAAAATATGTTTTTGTGACGGTGAATCTCTTATGAAGGAAACCAGTTTAATAAATTTATTGATATTGACAAAAAATAGTTACAACACAACAGTTTTTGTTTTAGTGAATTTGCATTAAGAAAATTCACCAATAGAGAGGTAAAGATAGTGAGACTTTCAGATTTTTTTTTTCGAATAACCGCATATTAGGAACCCTAGATCCCACATCAAAGGTCGTTTGAATTTTTATATGTTTATATTTGTATCCGAACGATACTCACAAACTACTCAACTGATTTGAACGAAACCTTGCACATAACTTAATTTTGTCAATATCTCGAATTAGTTTGCAAATCAGGTATAACGGACAAGCACCCCCCCCCCCCAATTTACAAACAAATTTTTAAATAAGCTATGTGATAGAAAGTATTAGAGTAACTGGAACGACACTTTACGTGTAGCCAGAAATGTGTAAATAGACATCTGTTGTGGATATAAAATTATTTGTTTCACAGAATTTGGAGTTTTACCCAATTAAAAATAAAATGTGAAAAACATTAATTGAAACGACTTAAGTGGTTAAAGTCCAATGCATGACCAAGACAGAGTAGCGCTGAGACGAGACGAGCGACCTGGCTGGGCAGAATGAGGTGACCCTCATCTGGGTGCCGGGTCACTCGGGGGTCAAAAGCAATGAAGAAGCTGACAGTCTCGCGAAGAGAGGGTCAGCAGAACCATTTATGAGACCAGAACCGGCTCTGGGCGTGACAAAGAGCACTGCCAGGGGAGCCATTAAGTCCTGGGTCAGAAACCAACACAAGGTGTACTGGGCGGAGTGTCCAGGGCTCAGACATGGGAAGTCAATAATTGACGGACCTAGTTCAAAGAGAGCTGTGGAGCTGCTAAATCTTAGCAGAGGACAGCTCAGAAACACAACAGGTCTCTTGACGGGACACATGGCCGTCAAGAAACACGTGCATAAAATGGGGCGGTTCGAAGGGGACCTCGCATGCAGACTCTGCGGCGAGGGGGAGAAATCAGCCCAGCACAGGACCTCAAAAGACAACTGATCTACGTTCAGTCTAGACCGGAGACAGAGCAATATAAAACTTCACCCTACCAATCGCTGTGCAGACTAGTTCGAGGCACAGTGATTTTAGAATGGGTGGAGTAAGACTAAGGGTGTGAACAATCAACGAAAGTTTGCAGTGCTATCGGGGCGGCAAGGCCGCGGACGAGCCCTGAGGAAAAAAAAGACATAGTAGTTGGCCGCCATGCGTAGATTGATGCACACGACAGGCATAAATGACAATTTAACGATAATAATTAAACAACTCAAAAATGTTCGAGACGCAGCAAGTGCGTTATGATAGTGAATTTTCATACTAATAATAGTTAGTTAAAATGGATTAGATGGCCTCGGAAGCTCAAGTCCATTAGCCACAGATTTTTCTAATTCAGTTTCGAAATAACTATCCCATCGTTTTTCGTTGGCTGTTATAATGAAACATAGAATATCAGAGAGAAGTGTGACTTTCACAGTGAAAACTGATATTCGATATACATGTTTCCCTACATATTTATGTTTTTTTACATATACACACATACATTTATATACACACACACACACACATATATATATATATATATATATATATATATATATATATATATATATATATATATATATATTTATATATATATATATATATATATATATATATATATATATATATATATATATATATATATATATATATATATATATATATATATATATATATATATATATATATATATTATATATATATATATAATTATTATTATTTTTTCTTTTCTTTTTTCTTTTTATTTAATTTATTATTATTATTATCATTATTAATGCTCTTTTTTTATTATTATTATTATTATGATCTACGGAAATAGACTGGGATACTTGCGCCTAGAGACCCGTCAAGGCTTAAATCACAGACTGAAATGGGCCACGGATAAAAAGGTTTGAACAATAGGACAGACATAGGGATATCTAAGACTAGTTAGATGAAACTACTGCATACAAAAGTCTGTACTTATCTAATGCGACCACAATCTAATACAATTATTATTTTTATTACTATTCTTTTTACTATTTTACCTACTTATAGTAGACATGAGTGTTCAGGTATATTGGTACTTATATTGTCTTACATTTATTTGTTTAAACATATATCTTTACATAAGAATAATATATTACAGTGATTTAGCCTTATATTAAAAGTTATAAACATAATACTTTATTTAATTAGGAACAGTAAAAAATATGGTTAAGAAGGGCAGGCAAACGCATGATCTCTCTAACATAAATATTTATACAGTCATTTGGATGCAAAACTCAAACAAAACAATTAATAAACAGGAAATATACTCGACCAAAAATATACCATAACGCTGAACATAAAAAAAATTCCCGTGGTTCATGCATTGAGGGTGATTGTATGCATGCAGGAGGAAGAGGGTTTCTGCCACCACCCCCGCCAAAAACACGTGGGGTTCTCCTACCCCTTGTACATGCATATACCTACCTTCAAAGCATAAGGCACAAGAAAAATCTTTTGGAAGCAACCCCCCACAAAGTTACTGAACCTGCGCGAATATAGGTGTGGTGCGGGGTAGGCAGGGTTTAAAGGAGGTATTGCTGCAAAGTGTAAAAAACGCATCTTTTCAAAGTCCGAGTAATTGGTTTTTTAGCATTTGCCGCTCATCTTTCCTCCCCGCCCAGCACCCCTATTCATTCTTGGTCTCTTAACTTTCTTGGGGGTTGTTTGCAACAAACTTGCCTTGTAGTTGGTGCCCAAGGGGAGTTCTAGCATGTTTCTGAAAAAAACTTTCTAAAAAACCTTCCGGCAGTAAACTGTTTATTTACCGAAATTGCAATCCACTTGGTCGCCTATAATGTCTTTTTCAGATAATATCGAAGAAAGCACTTTTTCTTTATTTTTATATTACGTATATATGCAAAAGCTAAGTATGTTTAATAATGGGGGGGGGGGGTGGGGCACTTAATTAACATTGCGGCTACACAAACTTAAAAGTATAGAAGACATTAAGATCGTGTCTAAAAAATTAGTAAAATACATTTATAAAATCTAAGAAAAAACAACAGTTTTACGATATTATTTTAAATAAATCAATAAAAGTAGATTTCGCGGCAATTTAGCACATTTTTAATATTTGGTAGAAACAATAGTATCCAGAGTTCATATTTGTGAATTAGGATCTTTCTTTTTCTTTAAAACGTGTAGATAACTTTATCACCGTTGAGTCTAAAATTATAATTTTTAGCAGGCATTTTCATTGTTGATACCTATTAGTAGATCTTTAATAAGAAAATTCACTAATGGAGATTTCAGTACATACTGATCAAATATTGATCACCAGGAAATCTCTCTCTGATACCATAAAATAATCTAAATTTTTCCTAAGGAACAAATTAAAAGCAAAAACGAAAAGCAGCTTTATAAAATCAAGACTTATAAGTATCAGGAGACAGCAACAAATATAACGGGGAAGCTAAAAGAGCTCGAGCAAACGGAAATCTCCTTTGAGGCTTTCTCTGATGTAGTACGGGAAAGATTAAGAATACAGAAACACAGGTCAGAAATGTGGTAAGAAACATCAAGTAAAGTTGGGTTAGAGCAGAAGTGTTAAATATAAACAAAGAAAGCTACAGAATATACAGGCTCAAGTTAAAAATGCTGAAGATTGAATATATTCAAAAGTGTTTCAAGGACTTACAAAGGAGGTGAAGACCAAAATCATTAAGAAAAAGAGAATTTACTACGAAGAAGTGTAACAGAAAATACAAGGTCATTATAGAAGGACTTGGAAAATTACAAACAATATTATGGGAAAGCACAACAGAGAAATTGAAATTGAAAAAACAGAAGCCAATTAAAAAGATATTGTTAATAAGAAATAAGTTGTTAATACACTCAACAACCATTTCATTAATATAACAATCAAGTTGACAGAAATCATCCCAAATTCAAAAAGCACCACATTCAAATATAAAAGAAACACATCTTTCTACATAGCTCCATAACTTTTTCTATAACCACCAAAGAATTGAGTAAATAATCAGAAGCCTGAAAAATAATTGTACTTCAGGACATGATGCTATTACAACTGTTATTGTAAAGAACTTAAGTGGTGTGCTAGCTGCATGTTTGGTAAAGGTTATAAACATTAATATAAAAAAGGCCTTTTCTGCAGCAACTAAAAAGGGCTAAGGTTGATGCAATACACAAAAAAGGCTCCAGAAGTAACCTATAAAACTACAGGCCAATATCAGTGCTTCCTGTATTTTCCAAAATATATGAAATAATAATTCACACAAGATTTGTGATTTGGGAATTATCTCATTATCTAACTGATAATGACATATTTCCCAAAGAACAGCATGGCTTCCAAAGCTGTAAAAATACCGAAACAGCAGTGATGGAACTTTTCGAGTATATCAATGAAGAACAAAATCGACGTCGTAAAGTCGTCGGTCTCTTTGTTAAGATAAAACAGACAAAATCGTTGTATGCTTACCATTTGAACTGCAAATCACGAGAGGTTTTAATACCATTTATAAAAAAGCCAATTTACAGCTAAAGGTCAAATATGTATTGTTTTTAAAAGGACTTGGTTGGTAGTATAACCTATATAATAGTGACAATGTACGATATCTCATTAAAATAGCTTTTTTGTTCCAAAAAGTACAAATATTTTCCGAAAATAAACCTAAAAAGTTATATGTTATATTTTCCCAAAAATTCGACAACTTTTATTTACAATAACTTACTAAACATTTATTATTAATTACCAACATTTCACAAAAATGTCACCAAAAACGTTTCTGCGAAAACTTGGAATTCAGCCACTACTTGAGAGTGCCTCTATACGGCAGCTCGATTTTTTTCGACGAGTAATACAAACCAAAAGCTCTCTGAATGCGTCATTTCCATGGGTCTCAGCCCTCTATTCGTACAAACGCCTTTTTACAGTTTGTGATATATGTTTGTGCAATGTGCCAAAAATGCAAAAAGTTGCCAAACAATTGAAATAACTCAAAAACGATATAATTTTTTTTCTCACAAACATGCATTATAATTCAATAGAAAATGCAAACGTGCAATAACGTAGAGGGTGTTCTATTTAAAAAAGAAAGTGTGTATCACCAACGACCTATGGGCCACACTGTGATTATCAAAATAATTGTATAAAATGCAGCTCAAAATACCATGTAACTAACTTATACAATTTTTGCTCGTATCTTGTATATAAACAAATAAACTTTTAAATATTGAGTTTTACCATAGAAGTGCGTCACTCTGTATATGTGTAAACAGACAAAAACTAAAGTTTACTCCGGATATGGGTTTTAGGGTTTCTATTCGCGCTTATTTGAAGAAATCTTTGCAAAATTCATAAATCTAAGAAAATTTGCTAAAATATAGACTATTAAACCATAAACTCTATAGCTGAAACTACTGCCAAAGCATCAGAAAGAGGGTCTATTTGAAATGTATTTTCCGATAATATTTTAATAAAATGAAGGACAGTGATGGTTGAAGATGAAACTTAAGGCTTTGTAAAACACAATCAATACGACATTTCTTCTACACAATCCGTATTTATTTAAGATTATTTGTCTGAAAATTGCAAATTTTGACGTTTCAAATCGCGACTTCAACGTTTTAAGAAAAATTATAAAATTTTCAAAATATTTTTTCTGTCACTTTTTGACCTTTTTGCGTCAAGAAAACTTGACCGTTTTACGTAATATTCAATTCTTGTGCTTTGTCTTGGTTACCAGTGGCACCCTTTTTTTTCAATGCCTATAAGTTTTTTTCTTTTTCACGAAGAGATCTTAATTTCGGCATTAAGAGTAAGTTAGATATTTGAAACGTATGTATCAAATTTGGTTCTCAGAGCTTTGTTATTTTCGGAGATACAAAAATGTTTCAAAAGAAAACCCAAAATTTTCCCGGAAAAATCAGATCTTCTATTAGTGAATTTTTCATTTTACGAAAAATTCGCTAAAATACATTAAGAAATTTAGTAGGTCATGTCAGGTCAAGTTAGGTGAAGGGACAAAGATAAAACCGCAGAAGTGTCGAGAATCTATGAAATAGGTTTTAAGGATTGTGAACATAAATATGTTGAGCAAACTAAAAAATTAGAGAAAATAGGTTTAAAGATCATTTAGCGCAACTGTGATATGGTACTATTGATAAATCATCAGCATATTTGAGATAATAATCATCATGTAGATAAAGAAAATCTCAAGTTAATAAAAATGTCAGGAAGTCGGCACAGTTAGATGCTTACGACAGTATATATATATATATATATATATATATATATATATATATATATATATATATATATATATATATATATATATATATATATTAAAATTGCATACATGCTTCTGTAAAACTGTGTTTCGTTACCAAATACTCCTTCCTAGAAGGACACACACACACACACACACACACATATATATATATATATATATATATATATATATATATATATATATATATATATATATATATATATATATATATATATATATATATATATATATCGTTAGAAATTTGAACAAAAATGTTTCGATGAATAGAGTAGGTCCGATTCTGTGTGGTTCATTGTTTGAATTGCTTAATAATCAGTGTGTCCTTCTAGGAAGGAGTATTTGGTAACGATACACAGTTTTACAGAAGCATGTATGCAATTTTAATTGCAGGGATTTAAGACTCAACAGTGTGAGTCTGTCGGAATACCGTCGTAGGGACGCTGTTCGCAACTGCTTGGCAACTAACATATAAATAGTAGTTCTAGTTTTTATTCGCTTAGCTTATTCATTCCTCTGATGACGCTAACATTGTTAGCAAAACGATATTAAGGTTCAAAACGTGTATTATGAGGTTCTCCAAGTTGTACTTACTTGTAATTATCTTGCCTGCACCTCTTAATTGTTCGACCGTACAAATCTTTAATGAAAAGTCGCCACAATAACGCACCTGCTGCGTTCAGATTTTTTCTCTGTGTGTTATAGACTAGATGATTCCTAAATATATATTGTGAGTATATTCTAATTGACGCTTTTAGAGCGCCCGTCTATTTTATCTCAATAAAGTAATTGACAAACAAGGTGGGGATTTTGCGAACACTTGTCGGATTTTCTGTTAATTATTTCGCACGTTCAAATTACAATGAGCGTTTGAAGTTAGTGCACAAATTAGCCTAACAGATTGACATTCATATATATTGTAGTGGCAATTCATGCATTGCATTAATATTAAAAGCTGAATTTGTCCGTCTCATGCACCAAACCCTTTCCGATTAATCAAAATGTGCATTGACAGACTTTGATGATGAAATGAAAATATGATGATATGGCCACGATTAATTATCACACATCAAAGCTGCACAAACTCGTGTGTTTTTGACATATAACCACTGCTGGCATTGCAATGGAATCACCACATCAATAGCTGACTGCATTTAAATAATGGAATTTATTAATATAAAACGGGCGCGATGATTTGATGCTGAACGTTGGACTTCAGTCCAGATCTCTTTATTGTAGATTGATTTTCAAACCCGTACGAAGGTCCAACAGACAAGGTGGTTGCTCTAAATCACTTTTATTATTGTTATAGGTGAAAAATACAAAGCCACTGATGCAGGAAATACTATAATACGGAGTAATATATATATATATATATATATATATATATATATATATATATATATATATATATATATATATATATATATATATATATATATATATATATATATATATAGGGTGGCGCATTGAAGACGAAACAGATCGATTTATAGATAAATATAGATAAATATTTTTTTAAGAAACGCTGAAACACGTCAATTTTAATATTAAGGCGGACATGTTTTGACATAAAACTCAACTTTGTCACATCAACCCCTTAAGGGTGGTGATAACAACCCTTATATTTTAAATAGGGAACATGGGTCGAGTGTTACATCATTTGGAAGCTCTTTCTTTTCTGAGTTCAGCACACACATTTTTTTGGAAGTTTTATGAACTCGTTTGAAAATTATTTACAGTTGGTGTTGCAAGAACGTATTTCATTCATTGTGATAAGAAATGTGCTGATAGTCAATGTTTGTTGGTTTGTAAACAAAAAATTGACTATCAGAACATTTCTTATCGGAATGAGAGAAATGCGGTTTATTATCTCAGTTTATCGGTCGGTTTGATACTTGATAGTACTACCAAAAATTAATTTGAAGATGGTGTATTCTGTAGAAGAAAGTGTTGAAATAATTACTCTTTTTTCCAGAAACGATGACTGTGCCAACCGTACGGCAAATTTGTTTAATGAACGACATCCGAATTGACATGTTAACAGACAATACATTTTGTAGTAAATTGCAAAGTTTCGACAATGTGGTTCAGTAGCCAACAAAAAACAGGATCCTGAATGTGAATTTCCGGTTAGAAAAGAGACTGAAGTTTTAGGATAAATTGTTGCAGACCCAACATTGAGCATGAGAAAATTGTCCACTGTTTCAAACATCAAAAGAAGAACTATTCAGCGAATATTGTAGCATCATAAATTTCACTCGTATAAAATTCATCTTGTACAACAGCTGAATGAAGATGATTTTGATCGGCGGCTGGAGTTGTGTGAAGTTATGACTGCGCGAATAGCTGATAATGGGAACTTTATTCTTCTTATTATTATTATTATTATTATTGTTTATCGGCAAAAATTATACAATATGTTAATACAATAAGTCTTATGCGACTTGTGGTGTATTATATAACATAATTTAGAAGGTTGAATCCTAAATAGTTTGACAGTCCGACACTAAATTCAATAAACTTTAGATTTGGACATACCAAACTTAAATTCTTTTTTCTCTTCTATTTCGCACCTTCTAACACTTCAACCGTCACCTTCATTTACCATACATCTCTGCTATTCCATAATGTCTTTCTAACTGCTATTCTTTCCAAGCAACCCATATTTTCACCAAAATTTCAAAATTTGTAGGAGATAAAAATTACTTTAGTTTGACAAATGTCATTACACTGTTCAATATCTGTTTTTTCAGACGAGTGTACGTTTTTATTAAACTCTACAGTCAATCGTCATAATTGTCGTTATTGGGCAGATAATAATCCAAGATTTTCACGAAGTCCACACTCAAACTCCATAGAAATTGAGTGTCTGGACTGGCATTTTTGGAGACCGTTTAATGGGACCAATTTTTCTTGATGGCAATTTGAGTGGCGAAACTTATTTGGAGTTACTAGAAGATATCGTTTACCCTCTACTAATTGACATTGTTGAAAATGATTATCGCTATCAAGAAAATCAATTAGTGTTTCAACAAGATGGAACTCCTCCGTATTTTTCACAACGTGTTAGGGAATTTTTGAACAGAGAGTTTCCAGGACAATGGATTGGGCGTGGAGGAGCTATTGAGTGGCCACCTAGATCACCGGATTTAACTCCTTTAGACTTCTTTTTAAGGGGCCATTCAAAGAGTAAAAGTTTCGCAACAGAACCGGAGTCTCTGGAAGAATTACGACGACGCATTGTTGAAGAATGCCGTCTAATAACTCCACAAATACTTCAGAGCTCGTTTTGAACAAAATTTGTACTTTTATATGGAAGCTGGTGGTCAACAATTTGAACACTTACTTAACTGAATAAACATTTTTGAACGTTTGGTTTGGTTTTTTAGTTTTTTAACGAAAAATTGACTAATTAGTGCATTTCTTATCACAATGAATGAAATACGTTCTTGCAACTCCAACTGTGAATAATTTTTAAACGAGTTGATAAAACTACCAAAAAAATGAGTGTGCTGAATTCAGAAAAGAAGGGCTTTCAAATGATGTAACACTCGACCCATGTTCCCTATTTAAAATATAAGGGTTGTTATCACCACCCTTAAGGGGTTGATGTGACAAAGTTGAGTTTTATGTAAAACATGTCTCCCTCAATATTAACACTGACGTGTTTCAGCGTTTCTTAAAAAAAATTCTCTGGACGCAAATCGGTCTGTTTCGTTGTCAATGCGCCACCCTTTATATATATATATATATATATATATATATATATATATATATATATATATATATATATATATATATATATATATATATATATATATATATATATATATATATATATATATATATATATATATATATATATATAGATATATATATATATATATATATATATATATATATATATATATATATATATATATATATATATATACGTGTATGTGTGTCACACCGATAACTCAAAAAATAATAGGCCGATTTTGATAAAATTTGGTGAGTACCTTCCCTTTGCAAATGGCTTGGATAAGTTCGTTATCCAGGACAATCGGACAAGGTTTTCAGGGAAGATTTTTGGTTTCCTTTCGATAAAAATTCATAACTCCGAAAATTAAAAAGCTATGGCAACCAAATTCGGTGCACCGATTTTCGCCATAAGGAGTATCCTCCGCATTAAAATTCAAGTCTCTAGGTTAAAAGACAAAGAAATTACAAGCCTCTGATTAAAAAAAACTTGAAATGTCAAAATTAATAATTCTTGTAGTCGTACGTTAGTAGGAATTAGCGCTTTGTGGGTTAAAAATACGGCTCGAAGTGACTATCAAGCTCCTAGATCTGTGTCTCTGCCGTCATTTTTGTTTATTTAGTTAAAATATGAGAAAACTATCCATTTTAAACAAAAATTGTATGTTGTAAATAATCAATACGTTAGCAAATTAATATAATAGGTTATATACCTGTTAGTACATAGATCTGTTATGTCGAGAATGGCCGAGCGGTCGAGAGAGCAGAGAAAATTTAATAATGGATTCCTATAACAGGCATTCTAATCCCAATTAGTAACTTCACTTTTTTTATTTTATTTCATTTTACTGTTATCTGATCAGATTGTGCAACTCCGATACATTTTTAGTGACTTTTTGTATGACAAATTTAATTAGGACGAGATGAAAACTTTTAAGACATAATTCAATTTGAATAGCACATCTGGTTGTTTGTTATTGCCTTAACTTAGTGAAACCGTTCCATACTTAATACAGCCGTAGACTTTCCCGTGGCTTCACAAGTGATTGTTATTTTCTGCAACCGATTTCTATTTATGCTGGACGCAGCAAGTGCCTTGTGGTAGCGTATTTTCATTAAACTTTCAAATTTCAATAGCTCAATTTGCTATTAACGCAACGTTTGTTGGAGAGGAACCAGTTTTTTCGGGAACATTTTAAGTTTATTTTTGGAAATTTTTGTACATTTTCAAACAATAAAGTCAGTTTGATGAAACATGTTTCGACTATATAGGTTATACTTGTAACCAAATTTCATGCCTGCTTTCTTTAAAAAAATGAGACATACCTATTTGTTATTAAAACCATTTTTATGAAAATTCACTACCATAACTCACTTGCTGCGTCCAGACTTTTTATAATGTAAGCCTACGTACCAAACTTTGTTATCAGAGCGTTGTTATTTTCGGAGATTTTTTCCAAAAAGAAACCTAAAATTTTCCCTGACAACCTGGTCTGATTTCATGGCTACCGAGCTTGTCCAAGCCATTTACAAGAGGAAGGTATCTGTCATTTTTTAGTGAATTTTTTAAAAAAGAAGTCACTAATGAGGAGATCCCGACTTTTGAATTTTGAAAAAAATTCTTCAAATGCGCGCGAACTAGTTCCCTAGAACCCATATCCAGGGTCAGTTTTAATATATATATATATATATATATATATATATATATATATATATATATATATATATATATATATATATATACATATATATATATATATATATATATATATATATATATATATATATATATATATATATATATATATATATATACATATATATATATATATATATATATATATATATATATATATATATATATATATATATATATATATATATATATATATATGAATCAACCGATAACTCAAAAAATAAAGTTCCAATTTTGATCAAATTTGGTACATACCTTCCTTTTGTAAGTTGCTTGGATAAATTCGTTAGTCTGGAAAATTGGCCCAGGTTTTCCCGGAAAATGTAAATAAACACAGATCCCCTCATCAGTGAATTTTTCGTTTTACGAAAAATTCGCTAAAAGGCAATATCAACACATAAAAATCTAATTTAATACTTAGCTTTCATTAAAGATTCAGTTCCATTTACCTGGGAGACATAATTCACTATGTGAAAACTGTAACCTGTGATGAGCACTGATAACTACACTTGGAGGAACCCAAAGCACCACAACATTAATTTTTAAAGAATTTTTCATCCTCTGATGATGCTAACGTGGTTAGTGAAACGATCTTAAGATCTTTAAAAAATATGTGATGTGGTGATTTGGGTTTCTCCAAGTGTACTTATTGGTGAATCTAGGTACTGAAACTCTCTTTAAAAGTAACTTGTATTAAAAATTTCATCAAATTTGCAAATGCTTTCCAGAAGAAAATTTAATTCATGTTTTGAAAAAGAATGTATCTGCCAAATTAAAAACGTGGGAGGTATTTTGCCTTCTCAATCGCCTGGATGATTTCGTTTTAGTCAACTTAATCGAACCGGTTTACGAAGAGGCCTTTGAAAATTGTTTGATTGAAATTGAAAAACAACAGAAGAAAGGCAATGGATATAACACTATCGCGACAATTAAAAATACTGCCATTTTTAATTATCTGAACAATCTGAGGTATATTTAACACGTTGCTTAAAATTTTGTGCTAAATAGTTTGTTTCCTGTTTATTTTAAATATTATTCAACAATATGTTCAGTAATGAAGAATATTTTGACATGTTGGACTATTATATTCGTTCTAACCGAAATACTGAAGAAGCTGCAAATTCATATCAAAACAACTACCCAGAAAGACGTAATAACGTCTTACAGGTTTGAAACGAAAACCCTCCGCAATCTGTTCGGTTTTATGGTGAACAAATCGACGTTCCAAAAAGTACGGTAGACCGTGTATTAAAAAAAAAGTCATTACCAGCCATACAAACCTACAGTCGTACAAGGCTTACATGTTGACGATTACCCTAAGCGACTTCAATTCTGCAGATGGTATCAAGGACAATGTCAGCAAGATAAAAATTTTCATTTGAAAATAATATGAACTGATGAATCCAGATTTACAAATTGTAGTGTGTATAATCGCCATAATAGGCATTATTGGACAAACGAAAATCCCCATCTAAAGGAAGAAAGACGATTGCAAGACAGATTTGGTATTCATGTTTGGTGCGGATTATTAGGTAAAAAACTGTTATTTTTATTTGTAGATTAGGCAGTTAATTATAAAAAATTTCAGGTAACGTCCGTTCTTTTTTGAAAATAATTTAACTAGGGAAAGGTATCTTAATCTATTGAGAAATGATATATTACCAACAATTAGAAGAGTTCATGATAATTTAGACGAGATTTGGTACCAACAAGACGGTTGTCCAGCTCACAATGCTAGGATCGTCAAAGAGTTTTTGTACCAAAATTTTAATAATCGTGTCATTTTAACAATGGGCCGGTTCATTGGTGTGCTTGAAGTCCTGATATAATACCTATTGATTTTTATTTTTGGGGTACTCTGAAGAATGATGTGTATAAATTCGAACCACCACAAAATATCAATGAATTACGAAACAGAATCACGGAAGCTATACACCATGTTAACCGAAACACCCTCACCAGAGTTTGCAGGCATGTTTTAAAAACGTATATAAAGTGCATTAAACAAAACGGTGGCCATATTGAACAATTTTCTATTTAGTGTATTTTTAAGTTTCTATTTTATCATTTGTTGAGTTCCGTTTTTAATTGTGTTGTTTTGTGGAGTATAAGTTTCTATTTGTTATTGCCGGGTTTCGCTATTATACTGTTTCACATAATATTACCTAGCATTATTACCTAATTAAGTATTGTAAATTAAATCACAATATTTTTTATGGTGAATCATTACGGGAAATTATGTTAAGAGTAGAGAGTATTGTTAGACTCCATGGCCTACTGCTTTTTGAACACTTTTCGTTTGTTATTTGTTTCCTGGTATTGGATTTCAGAATCCTCGAAACGGTTTTTCTCAAAATTGTCAGTGCAATTACAACATTTCTCAAGCATGTTGTACATCATTAGAAAGCTCTTTTCACACGAGCAAAAAAAGCCAATATGGCTGCCATAATAAAAACAAACGTTGATACCTGTAGCTCAAAAACAAATGACAATTCAAAGTTGATAATTGCACGAAAAGAGTACACTGTAGAAAGTGCTCTGATAATGTACAAGTCATAGACATGTCAAATCAACGCCTACTTGGATATTGAAGAAAAAAGAAATCGACAAATTTTGTTTTTTTCAAAATAACTCGAAAACAAAAAGAGGCAGGGCAAAATACACGTCATGTTTGAAACAAGCATGAAATTCTTCAAAACATTACTGATTTAACCGTCTCTCTATCTCTAATAATAATAACGGAGATAGCAATACATTCCCATACAGGTTGGGATATATATATATATATATATATATATATATATATATATATATATATATATATATATATATATATATATATATATATATATTTATTGGATATGGCTTCTAGGACCACAATTTGCGCATCTTTTGAAAAAAAATTCCGAATCTCTCCATCGTTTTCTTAACGAAAATTCACTAAAATAGAAAGGTGACTTACCTTATTATTGAGAACATTTTTCCAAAAGTTAAATAGTTATTCTTCTCATTCTACTTAACAATAAATTTAAAATCAAACTGCAGATGTGTTTTCGTCGTTTGAAAAACGATATTTTATTTTACTCTGAACTATAAGTTGATCCTTCAAAGTCACTCCAAATGAATTAATACGAAATTCAGCATCAGACATCAAACATAAAAGCGCTTAATTTTTTCACCAGCTCAGTAAATTATAATTCCATCGCTCCTACCTAATCCTATAGGGATTCTTTCCTGTGTGCAGAAATTAAAAACGAATGGTTTCGCGGTGATTTCGCTTGAACGCATCCAAATAACGATGAAATAAGACCAATTTGCATGGCATTCATCTCCAGCTGGTTGGAAATTTTAATAAGGCATTCAGAGAGCATGGATCCATTAAGGGATGGGAGGTAAGGAGGCAGGTCGAGCCACTTGAGATCAGCGGGCCACCGGCACAATAGGCTGCGTGGTGAGAACCGACAGGGGTCTTTTGTTAAGTGTAAAGGGTGTTGACTGTTGGGGCTCGTGACGTGAGTTTTGTTGGTACTACACACCTAATCATACGGGGACCCCAGGTTACCAAGTTGCCTACTTAATATCAGTGGGTAAACATGTACTTACTGTGCCTTATACGTTAATATTGTTGTGTAGAATGTTCTCATATAAATTCGATCTACAATGAAAATCTACTGGATTAAGACCTAGAACTCTAGAACTTATCAGATTCGATGATATACATACACACACACACACCTATATCTATAAATCTATAATATGTATATATATATATATATATATATATATATATATATATATATATATATATATATATAGTTTATGATGTGTATATAAATGTTTAATTATTCTGTAGTTTATGGTTTTATAATATCTGATTATAATTATTTTTTATTATTTTTGTACTTTGTTATGTAAATTTTTTTAATAAAATTTATGAAAATCTGTGATGGTAGTTTTATTTATTGTTCCAAGTGTTCGAATGTATTTATAATGGTTAATAAAACTAAGGAAAACTGACTATCTGTTCATATATATATATATATATATATATATATATATATATATATATATATATATATATATATATATATATATTTATCAGTGGCGATTTCTCCTAGTGAGCTAGGTGTGCGCCGCACACCCTAAAATATAATTAAAATGTGCACAGTTAAATATGTTTTATTTCTTTTTCCCTTAGTCTTAATACACTACATATTTTATGACAATCCATTTAATTTACTTATTTGATTTCATAAATAGTCGGTTAATAGTGACTTGGAATGAAGTAGGTACAACGTCTTCATTCCGAGAATATGAGTAGGTCAATAGCAACTGGGAATGAATTCGGGTTAGGTGTGCGTTGATATTTCCGAACACTTCAGTCGATAGAGCTGTATTGGTATACAATACAGTCCCCCACCCATGTGTTTAAAACTGAGGAAAATACCATTGATTTTAACACTGCAGTGAGCGGTAGAAATACAGCTCAAGACAAATGAATGGAACGCCGGTCTAACAAACGTTGTAATAGCAATATTTACAAACATTACGACTGCGCTTGCAAAGACCACAGTATTCTAGAATCAAAGACTATAATACATTTTAGTAAATTTTCGTAGAAAAAATTCACTAATGGGGAGATCTCGACTTTTGAATTTTGAAAAATTGTTTGCAAATGAGCGCGAACTAGGACCCCTAGAACCCATATCCGGGGTCAGTTTCAATTTATATATATATATATATATATATATATATATATATATATATATATATATAAAGTTTCTGTTGAAAAAGATGTAGAATTTAATTTGAGTCAAGTTTTAAAATATAGAAATTTTTGATTAAAATCAAGAAACTGATTTCAAGTACCATCCACATTTATAGAAATTGTAATGATACATAATGAGGTGAGGTAATTTTGGAGATAAGAAATCAGATGACAGAACCTTAGAACAATTGACATTTAGATTAAAATTTAGTCAAAATTGCATCATTTGCAGCCACAAGTTAAGACTTATTTGTAAGATGCTTTGTACTATTTTTATAACAATAAATATATATATATATATATATATATATATATATATATATATATATATATATATATATATATATATATATATATATATATATATATATATATATACATAGGTATCACACCGATAACTCAAAATATAATCGGCCAATTTTGATAAAATTTTGCATGTACCTTCCCTCTGTAAATGGCTTGGATAAGTTTGTTAGTCAGGAAAATCGGACGAGGTTTTCCGGGAAAATTTTGAGTTTTCATTCGAAAAAAATTTGTATCTCAAAAAATAAAAAAGCCTGGACGCAGCAAGTGCGTTATGGTAGTGAATTTTCATAGAAATGATCTGGCACAAAATATTTTATTATAACTTTTTTTTCTTGTAACATAGAAATCTAAATTTTGGTGTATGGTTTACTTTTTATATCGTAAACCTACCTACAAAATTTGGTTATCATAGATTTCTTATTTTTTAAGATAAATTTTTTTTTCAAATTAAAACTCAAAATTTTCCCGGAAAACCTCGTCTGATTTTTTTGATTAACAAACTTGTCAAAGTCATTTACAAAAGGAAGGTACATGCCAAATTTTATCAAAATCGGCCTATTATTCTTTGAGATAAAAAATTTTTTCGAATGAAAACTCAAAATTTTCCCGGAAAACCTCGTCCGATTTTCTTGACTAACAAACTTGTCAAAGCCATTTACAAAAGAAAGGTACATGCCAAATTTTATTAAAATCGGCTTATTACTTTTTAAGATGAGAATTTTTTTCGAATGAAAACTCAAAATTTTCCCGGAAAACCTCGTCCGATTTTCTTGACTAACAAACTTGTCAAAGCCATTTACAAAAGAAAGGTACATGCCAAAATTTATTAAAATCGGCTTATTAACTTTTTGAGATAAGAATTTTTTTCGAATGAAAATTCAAAATTTTCCCGGAAAACCTCGTCCGATTTTCCTGGATAACGAACTTATCCAAGCCATTTACAAAAGAAAGGTACATTTTATCAAAATCGGCCCATTATTTTTTGAGTTATCGGTGTGATACACACACACACATATATATATATATATCTATATATATATATATATATATATATATATATATATATATATATATATATATATATATATATATATATATATATATATATATATATATATATATATATATATATATATATATATATATATATATATATATATATATATATATATATATATATAAACATATAAAAATTGAAACTGACCCCGGATATGGGTTCTAGTGGTCCTAGATCGCGCTCATTTGAAGAAATTTTTTCAAAATTCAAAAGTCGAGATCTCCTCATTAGTGCATTTTTTCTAAGAAAATTTACTAAGAAGATAAGATAACCAAATTTGGTAGGTAGGTTTACGATATAAAAATTAAACTATACACAAAAATTTAGATTTCTATGTTGCAAGAAAAAAAGTTATAAAAAAATGTTTTGTGCCAGATCATTTCTATGAAAATTCACTATCATAACGCACTTGCTGCATCCAGGCTTTTTACACATTTTATTATTTAGTACCATATTAACATTGAACTACTTTTAATATTTACAGTTTTCACCCCGTTCCGGACAGTGCTAACGCTAACACAAATTTGTGTGAAGAGAAGAGCTTGATAATAATTCCATGTTCTTTTCGTGTTTTAAAGTTTTAAGTGACTTTTTAATTTGTTAGTGTTGCAGTGGGAAATTAATTTATTTATCTACGTATTATTCCCATATAGGTACAATATATATATATATATATATATATATATATATATATATATATATATATATATATATATATATATATATATATATATATATATATATATGTACATTTAGTGTTAATAATTTTTAAAACCACCACTAACAGCAACTCGTTACCGCACACCCGAACATTTTGGTCAGGAGACGCCACTGATATTTATGTGTCACACAAATAACTCAACAAATAATGAACCGATTGTGATAAAATTTGGGGAATACCTGCCTTTCGCGAGTCGCTTGGATAAGTTCGTTAGCCAGGGAAATCGGACCAGTTTTTCACGGAAAATAATTTGTTTTCTTTCAGAAAATATTTATATCTCCGTAAATAACAAAGCTATGGTAACTAAATTTGGCACGCTGGTTTATGCCATAAGAATAAAGCCATGTAAATTTGGATCCCTACGTTAAAAGCAAAAGAAGTTATAAGCGTTATAGTTTTTTTTCTTAAATCGTCAAAAGGTCGCAATTCAAAACGTCAAAATTGGCATGTTCTAAATAAAAAACTTGAAACTAACATTACGGGCGATGTAGCAGAAATTTTGTAAGAAGTATGTTCTATAAATCCTTAAGTTACAGCTTCAGCCACCATTATCCTTCATTTTACTTAAATATTTGCAGAAAATGAATTTCAAATAGACCCTTTTTCTGATGCTTTAGCTGTGGTTTCAACTATAGGGTTATAATACATGAAGAAAAACTTTGTACCTACCCCTTGTTAAGCACAGTACGCGCACGAAACAATGTGATATTTGGCATAGTTAAAGTGCATATAAACAAGGCGAGCAGAAAGATAAAATGTATGTATAATATGTGATTAATACATTAAACATTGCTTTCTTCTAATTAGACAAGCATATCGCGACAGTAAAAACTTTGATGAGTTTTTTGTCGTTTTAACGAAATAAAAGACATCCCTGACTGTGCTGTGTACACACAATCCTCCCTACTGACCTGCACTGTCATCAGTTTGCCTAATCAAAAGCTAAACGAAGTTAAAAGAGAAGGAAAAATTTCATTATGCTCACATAAACTTGATATATAGCAGGGTTGATTTTCCTTCTCCTTTTAGGTTTTAATTAGGCAAACTGATGTCAGGGGAGGTCAGAACAGTCAGTTGGTAGGATTTTTTTGTAACATCACGTTAGGGAGGTCTTTTATTTCGTTAAAACAACAAAAAACTCATCCATGTTTTTACTGTCGCGAGACGCTCGTCTAATTTGACAGTAGGATTGATTCCCAGTGTGACGGGTAATATATTAATGTCAATGTAAAACACATATTGTCGAACATATGTATGTATACGGATAGGTTCATACGATCATATTGAATATTAAACTTCAGTTTTAGTGAATTTTCTTAAAAAAGGAGATCCCGACTTTTGAATAAAAAAATATTCTTCAAATGAGCGCTAATTAGGCCTCCTAGAACGCATATCCGGGGTCTTTAGGTCTCTAAGTTTAAAGACAAAAAAGTTATGGGCAGTTGAAGAAAAAAAATTTGGAGTTTTCCTCAAAACGTCAAAGTCGCAATTTGAAACGTCAAAATTGGCAATGTTTAGGCAAAGAACGTGAAACAAATACGGATTTTGAAAAGAAAATGTTGCAAGAAGAGTGTTCTGCGAACCCTTAAGTTTCAGCTTCAACCGTCACTGCCCTTCATTTTACTAAAATGTTTACAGAACATTTATTTCAAATAGACCCTTTCTCTGATGCTTTGGCTGTCTATTTAGTTAAGTATATGCTTTCGCTGTAGGTTTAGTGAAGTCTATGGTTTAACGGCCTATAATTTTTAGCTAATTTTCGTTTTTTTTGCATTTTTTATCAAAATATGATGCATGTTTGTAAGAAAAAAATCTGGATGCAGTAAGTGCGTTTTTGTAGCGAATTTTCATTAAATCCTTCAAATTTCATAACTCAATTTGCTATTAACGTAAGGTTTGTTGGCTAGGAAACCAACATTTAAGTTTAGTTTCGGAAAATTTTTGTACATTTTCAAACAATAAGTAATTTTGATATAAAGTACATTGTTTATACTACATAGGCTATAACAGTAATCAGATTTATGCCTGCTCGCATTTGCTATTAAAAACATTTTTATGAAAATTCACTTCCATAACGCAATTGCTGCGTCCAGACTTTTTTCGTACCCCGGCTAGCTTTCAAACACTTTACTAAGCAAAAGAACACTATCTGAGAGCGTTTTAATGAGTTCAGGCCCTAACTTTTTTATGACTGTAAATGTAATTGAAAATTATTAAAATTACACGATTTCTTTTTTTAATACACCACCCCTTATATTATTGCATTTTTGAATTTTTCACCAAATTATAATCCATGTTTCTAAAGACAAAAAAAGCCTGGACGCAGCAAGTGCGATATGGTAGTGAATTTTCATAAAAATGATCTGGCACTAAACATTTTTTCATTAAATGCTTATAACGTTTCTTTTCTTGCAACATAGAGAACTAAATTTTGGTATATAGTTTACCTTTTAAATCGTAAACCTACCCACCACATTTGGTTACCATAGCTTTTTAATTTTCGGAAACATGAGAAAACCCAAAACTTTCCCAGAAAACCTGGTCCGATTTTCCTGGCTAACGACCTCATCCACTTACGAAAGGAAGGTACCTGCCAAATTGTAACAAAATTTGCCCATTATTTTTTGAGTTATCGATGTGATACACACACATATACACACATACGCACATACACACACTCACAGATATATATATATATATATATATATATATATATATATATATATATATATATATTTCATTAAATGCTTATAACGTTTCTTTTCTTGCAACATAGAGAACTAAATTTTGGTATATAGTTTACCTTTTAAATCGTAAACCTACCCACCACATTTGGTTACCATAGCTTTTTAATTTTCGGAGACATGAGAAAACCCAAAACTTTCCCAGAAAACCTGGTCCGATTTTCCTGGCTAACGGCCTTATCCAAGCCACTTACAAAAGGAAGGTACCTGCCAAATTGTAACAAAATTTGCCCATTCTTTTTTGAGTTATCGATGTGATACACACACATACACACACACACTCACAGATATATATATATATATATATATATATATATATATATATATATATATATATATATATATATATATATATATATATATATATGATTGAAACTGACCCCTGATATGGATTCTAGTGGTCCTAGTTCGCGGTCAGTTGAAGAAATTTTTTCAAAATTCAAAAATTCAAAAGTCGAGATCTCCACCATTAATACATTTTTTCTACGAAAATTCACTAAAATTGATATCGTTCATCGTTTTTGAGTTATTTCAATTGTTTTGCAACTTTTCACGTTTTTGGCACATATCACAAACATATCACAAATTGTGATACGGCGTTTTTACCAATAGATAGCGGAGCCCCATGGAAATGACGCATTCAGAGAGTTGGTATCGTTGGTATTGCTCGTCGAAAAAATCATGCTGCCATATACAGGCCCTCTCAAATAGTGGCTAAATTTGAAAAGTTTGCGCAGAAAAGAGTTTATTGTTCGCGTAGAAATTTTTGTAAGATTTTTGTGAGATGATGATAATTAATAATAATTGTTTAGTGAGTTATTGTAAAAAAAAGTTGTCTAATATTTGTGAAAAATATAATTCAGTGTAGCATCACTGAATGCAATTTCTGTAAAAAAAAAATGGTGATTTTTTTTTTAAATTTTTTGCACATTTTTATTTTTTTTCAATATTGGTCTTAAAGCTGTTTGTGAATAATTATATCTTGGCAGGTGTGTAAATAGCTTGTGGAGGTACGTTGGCCAGGAAAATCGGACCAGTTTTTTCTGGAACATTTTAAGTTTATTTTCCGAAAATATTTGTACGTTTTGAAACCATAAAGCAATTTTAATGTAATATGGTACATTGTTACTACTATATAGGTTATACTGCCAACCAAATGCCTCTCTTTTAAGAACAAGACATATTTGCAATTAAAAACATTTTAACGAAAGTTCGCTACCATAACGCACTTGCTGCGTCCAGAATTTTTTGTATTCACAGATCTCTATCTAATAGGATTGGAAAAACCTGAAATATTTGTGACAATAATAAAAGATGCAGACATTCCTTCCGATACCAGATCGCTTCAAACTTTCGGTAAGAATTGTATTTATTATTTCTACATTTTGGTTTCTTTGAAGCTTTTTTTTAATATTCTAGATGGATGTGTGTGTTTGTGAGTGTATGTGAGGTAGTTCCACTGATTTCAATTATATATATATATATATATATATATATATATATATATATATATATATATATATATATATATATATATATATATATGTATGTATACACACAGTGTGTCAACGGATTGAGTGACAAAATTTTTTTGAATTAGATTATGATATTCTGGGAATCGCTTCTGCTTTGTCTTAAACTAAGATGTTGAGGAAATGAACAAAATCAATTAATATACAGGGTGGTTTAGAACTGATTTAATTAATTGTGTTAAGAGTAAACTACCTTCGTTTATAAAGATACCGCAAAAAGTTATTAACAAAACTTGTTTTGAATTAAAATTTATGATATGTTCTCAATTTTCAGCCAGATCAGCCTACTTTGAATTTTCAAGTAAATTATTAACATTTTTCCCTATCAACATGGAGCTTTTTACGTGTGGTTTTCTGAACGCAGGTGCACAAAGTAAGTAACCATGCAATATTAAATAATAATTTATTAGTTAAATACAAAACGCTTATTGCTAACAAGAATCAAAACGAACAACGAAAAATAAAGAAATCATTCAAATGTGCTGCCATCAACCGATACACATAACTCAACCCGTTTAGTAAATGCTTTGTAGGCATTTTGAATATGTTGAATTCTCTCAACCTCAGTTTCAAAAAATCAAAATCGTTGTTTAGTTGAGTCGCGTAGGCTTTCTGTTTAAGATAGCTCCATAAATAAAAGTCCATTAAGGTAAGATCGGGACTTCTGGGAGGCCAATGTATTGGCCCATATCGACCAATCCACCGCCCAGGAAATTCGCGATCTAACCATTCTCGAACGATACCTGTTGCATGTGCTGGGTGGCTGTCATGCTGAAAGTATGCTGTTTGTCTATCTTCTAGTGACATGTTATGCAAACGGTCTTGAAGAATATTTTCCAGCATTTCCAGATAACTGTACTGGTTCATATTCCCCTCAAAAAAATATGGCCCAATTATCCCAGTGTAAGAAACAGCACACCACATTTGCTTTTTTATGGCATTGCCTTCTGCAATTAACTCTATAATTTGGATTCTCCATAGACCAATGCCGTGCATTTTGGGAATTTACCACCCCATTAGTGGTAAAAGTGGATTCGTCCGAAAAAATAAACTTCTGCCAAAATTGTGATTTTGTAGATATTGGTCGCCGTACCATAAATAAAAATCTCATCGTTTTGACTCGTCATTTTCTTCCAAAGTGTGTATAAGTTTTGCTTTGAAAGGTTGCACCTTGTTGGTACGATAAATTTGTTGCAAATGCGATTTGCTAATATTGCCAATTTCTAATGCCCTTCTTCTTAATGATAATTTCGTGCTGTGTGGCCGTCATTCTGAAAGTATGCTGTTTGTCTATATTCTAGTGACATGTTATGCAAATGGTCTTGAAGAATATTTTCCAGCATTTCCAGATAAAGATAACTGTACTGGTTCATATTCCGCTCAAAAAAAATATGGCCCAATTATCCCAGTGTAAGAAACAGCACACCACACATTTACTTTTTTATGGCATTGTCTTCTTCAATTAACTCTATAATTTGGATTCTCCATAGACCAATGCAGTGCATTTTGGAAATTTACCACCCCATTAGTGGTGAAAGTGGATTCGTCCGAAAAAATAATACTTCTGCCAAAATTGTGATTTTGTAGATATTGCTCGCCGTACCATAAATAAAAATCTAATCATTTTGACTCGTCATTTTCTTCCAAAGTGTGTATAAGTTTTGCTTTGAAAGGTTTCACCTTGTTGGTACGATAAATTTGTTGCAAATGCGATTTGCTAATATTGCCAATTTCTAATGCTCTTCTTCTTAATGATAATTCCGGAAAACGCCTAACAGAATCCATAGCAATGCAGCTGCAGCATTGCCTTCTTCATTTAGGTCGGATTTTGTCTTCTTAACATTAAAACACTCCCAGTACGCATAAATTTTGTAAAAGCTTTTTTTACACCAGTAGCGGAAACCGAATAATTTGGCCAGCGTTCAAGGAATTTTCTTATCACTCCCTGATAAGAATGTTCTTCACCCAAACGATAGCACTGCACAATAAACACTTTTTGTTTTCTTGTTAACATTTTTAAATACAGAAGCTTGCCGTTCGTGACAAATAAAATTGATGTTTCAATTTTCCAAATAAGTAGGATCCCGGGAAACGAACAACAAGGCAGAGCTCAGGTAGCCATGCAACTCGCCAATTATTGCTTCGAATGTCCAGTTGCACATTTACTTTACTTTTTTCATTGGTTGAGATGAAAGCAAACCTACCCCAAGCTTAATTATGGTAAAGACTTTTTTTTAATACAGTTTCAAGTATTTTTTAAAGTACACCTAATCACAGAAGCCGTCGAACGTCATTTAAATAAAGTAGCAGCTAAAAAAAATCTTAGTAAGCTGATCTGTTTGAAAATTGAGAGCCTGTCAAAAATTTTAATTCTAAACAATTTTTGTTAATAACTTTTTGCGGTATCTTAATAAACGAAGGTAGTTTACTCATAATACATTTCATTACATCAGTTATAAATCACCCTGTATATTAATTGATTTTGTTCATTTTCTCAACATCTCAGTTTAAAACAAAGCAGGAGCGATTCCCAGAATATCATAATCCAATACGAATTTTTTTTTAGTCACACTCAATACGTGGACACACTGTATATATATATATATATATATATATATATATATATATATATATATATATATATATATATATATATATATATATATATATATGCATATAATAGATTGTTTCTATGAAAATCCACTAATAGAGAGGTATCGATAGTGAGACATTTTTTTCAAATGAGTGCGAACTAGGACCCCTAAAACCCATATCCGGGGTCAGTTTCAATTTTTATATGTTATATATATATATATATATATATATATATATATATATATATATATATATATATATATATATATATATATATATATATGTATATATATATATATATATATATATATATATATATATATATATATATATATATATATATATATATGTATGTATCCAACCGCTAACTCAAAAAATAATTAACCGATTTCGATGAAACTTGGCAAGTGCCTTTCTTTTATTAATGGCTTGGATGAGTTCGATAGTCAGAAAAATCTGACGAGGTTTTCCGAGAAGAGTTTCAGTTTTCTTCGAAAAAAAATTTTTTCTCCAAAAGTAACAAAGCTGTTTTAATGAAATTTAGTATATATGTTGCCTCAGGAGAGATCTTACTAAGTACCAAAATTCAACTTTCTAAGTTAAGAGAAAATTGGGTTATTCAAAATTAAAATTTTATTTCGAAAAAAATTTTTTTCTCCGAAAATTACAAAGTTATTTTAATGAAATTTTGTGGATATTTTGCCTTAGGAAAGACCTTACTACGTATTAAAATTAAACTCTCTAAGTTTATATAAAATTGAGTTATTTAAATTTGAAGCATTTAATAAAAATTCACTACCATAACGCACTTGCTGCGTCCCGAGTTTTTGTATAAAAGTACCTATTAGCGGTTGATTTCCAAACATACAGATACCAGACATAAAATTACTAATTTCGTCGAGCAATATATTTCAAATCCCAAATTATACACCTATGTAACAAGAGACGTTGTGGTCCGATTTGACTGGAATCAATTCCATTATCACCGCAATTATTATAATCATAAATCGATGGTAATGCTAATGTTAGTGCTACATGCCAGTTCGTAGCTAATCTGATCGATCCAAATTACAAGTTTCATTCGCTGAAATAGATTTGTGAGATAATTATGTCAGAATGATTTGGTGCGGTTCTGTAAACACTATCAGGCAACCTATAAATTTCGGAATCAGATTTTATAAGGGTTAGTTATATGGTTGACGGGTAGTAATGGCAGGCCAGACATGACTTTGATAAATGGAGCTAAGTGTTTAATAGACTAATCGATATAATGGCGTGCGGTTTGAGTGGCAGCGCCAGTAATTATTGTCGGTCTTTTCGGCTCCACAGCATGATGACGCGCCGACCACCGACTCAGGAAAGAAATCATCATCCTGATACGATCTTACCAAATTTATTAGTCATTCCGTGTAGATAGAAACAATTTATTTTCTAGCGAAACATAAATTTAGTCTGAAAAGCGTTAATCATGGTGAAGGGTCTCTAGTTTTCTGTTGTGTTGGTTGCCTAACTTGTTTGTTGATCGCAGTTAAATGATTTTTTAAGTGGAAGCCAGTGGCGTGACAGTTTATTTGAGCTTCCATAATATGACATTATGGAAGCATTACTTTTTAGTGAATGTTTGAAGAAAATATTTACTAATGAGGGTTCGCGACTTGTATCGCACCAATAACTCCAAAAATAGTCTGCCTATTTTGACTAAATTTAGCATGTACATACCTTCCCTTTGTCAGTGGCTTGGACAAGTTCGTTAGTCAGAAAAAGCGGCCCTGTTTTTCCGGCAAAATCTTGGGACATTTTTCGGAAAACTTTTGTATCTCCTAAAATAAATTTGACACTCAGGTTTACATTGTAAAAAGTAACCTACGTATCAGAACTTAGATCGTTAAAAAAAAAGTTGCAATCATTTATAAAAAGCTTGGGTGCAGCTGGTTATCAAAGAATGACACAAAACCAAAATATTTTGTGTGGTTAACAAAATATGGAGTAAGAAAATCAAGAAATACCTTTCAAATTACTTTGAAATTTTTATCGTTTGTCTTCTGAAAACGAAAGTAGCGATTGGAAACGTGAAAATTGAAAAATTTGAGACAAAGATGCTGAAACGAATGAGGGTTATGTAGAACAAATGTCGTAGGAAGAGTGTTTAGCAAAGCCTTGAGCCAACCGTCAAAATATCCATCATTTTTCTAAAATATTTACAGGAAACTAATTTCAAACAGACCCTTTCTTAGATGCTTTAGCAGTAGCTTCAGTTATAGAGTTTGTGGTTTAATAGTGTATAATTTTTAGCGACTTTCGTAGAAAAAAAATTGCTCTTTATGAGAAAGCGACTTTTGTGAGTGTGTTTTTGTTTCCTTAACATCGGTTTATTTCCGCGGCTATAGCCTATCACCGACGCCGGGAGCAGTTTCACCTTACTATCCTAGAAATTTTGCCGAACCCCTGCATTTCTGTAAAGAAGGTAGGGATCTTTAACGTGCCCAACATCGCATGGACACGGGACCGACGTCTTAACACCCCCTCCGAAGGGCGGAACGTGCAGACCTTCAGCTTGCTCAAATACAATGCCACAACCTCGCCTGAAGTTAATGTTACAGTATGTACTGAAAAAGTGAAAGGAGAACCCTGTGATCGAACCCAATACCCTTCGGTTCAGAGGCACACGTTCTTACCAATATAGTGACTTTTAAATGTAGAAAAGTGTTCTTCAAATAAGTAGGAACTAAACCCCCTCCTTTCCACAGAACCCACATCCGAGACCAGTTTTAATTTATATGTTTATATATTTACAGTGTAGCGCATTTCTACGGTAAAGCTCAGTATATCTGTCGTTATTTAAGATACGAGAAACAGTTAGATACGTTATTTATAGAGCGTCTTGAGTTGCAAATTATTTTGACAATCGCGTCGATCATTAGTCGTTGGTGATCAAACTTTTATTTTTTTAAATCGAACACTCATTAATACATATGCATATTTGTGAGGAAAAAATGATATTATTCACTGTTTTCGAGTTGTAACTTTCAATTGTTTTTAAGTTTTTACGTTTTTGGCACATATCAAAAATTATGATACGGCGTTTTTACCAATAGATAGCAAAGTCCCATGAAAATGGCGCATGCAATGAGGTTTACGTTTGTATTATTCGTCGAAAAATCCAGATGTCATATCTAGGCCGCTCTTAAATAGTGGTTGAATTTGAAAACATTCAAACTGTTGTGGCTCAATTTTTAAAATGGAACAGCCTGTATTTTATTCCAATCTTTATTACAGATTGTGTTATTTAAATTTTATGTATTTTATCAGCAAATTTTCATGTTAAATAGATCAGTCAGTTTTGGCAGAAATCATTTTTCGTCAAATTGTTGTGAAATGTTAGTGATTAATAAAGTTATGTTTATAATAGGTTATTGTAAAAACAGATGTTTGCGATTTCACATGAAAAATCTGTTACGAATTTTCCTAAAAAGAGATTTGTCTAGCAAATTGTCTTGTGAAAAACTTTTCAGCGAATTTTCGTAAACAGACTATTACATAAATCTTGTTTAACATTACTTAATTTTCGTGAAAGGGGTTGTTTGCATATTTTCATGTAATTTTTGTTTAATATGTGTCAAAAGGTTATTTAATTGATTGTTGTTGCCCCTACTTGGTGAAACTGGTCCATACTACATACAGACCTGGAGACTAGTTCTCTGGCTTCACTATCTTTATGTTAAATATTGAGATACATCACGTAGAAATTTTGAAAACCCCATCCGTCATCTGTGTTGCATTTTATTTTCAATTTGATGAATTTTTATCAAAACATCATAACATAGCAACAGATCTTTATTTGCAGTTGTCGTGATTTCGTACTAGTTCAGTTTTTATCTGTCTTGGGATGCTGTCAAGCAGCCAAACTAGTCACAGAAACGTTGAAGAACATCCGAGAACATCTAGAATTTATAAGGGCCTCTGGCTCCAGTTCCCAGACAGCACAGACACATACTGAGAATATACCAGGAATGTTTGGAAATAATATTCAAACATCCCCAGAACATTCTCACAAGGTACAATATATATTCATAGATCATTCTATGAACATGAGAATTGGACAGATTCTGTCATACTAATAAGGTTCTTAGAATGTCATTTATAATATTCTTAGGAGCTCCCAGTGTCTTCTGAAAATGTTCCACGAACATTCAATAAATCTTCTCAAAATGTTCATACGTATACCCATGGGAACATTGTGTTAAAAAAAAGATATACAGGGTGTTTCGCATAAGAAACGGCACAGAGCAGGGGCATGTAGGGGAACCTAAAATATGGTGATTTAACGCAACTTACTCCTATAGTAACGTGCATCCCTAAGAAGTTATACGCCTTCAATGTGGGGTTTTAAATTTCGAAAGAAAAATCAATATCTCAGCAATACTTCAACTTAGAAAAACCAAATTTGGTACAGGTTTTGGGTGTACCAAGAGCAATATTCGTTGATGAGTAGAGTTCAATCGAAGCATTTCAAAGGGTTAAATAGTGGTGATGCACCCATAAAATGTGACAGAATTTCTTAACCTATTGGCGGATCTAAAAAAATATTATTTCGTTTTATGGGGAAGTAAATTATAAATCTTTTTTACTCATGTTATTTTTCAAAAAACGTTTGTCGTTTTCAAGAAAAACTCGAATAACTAAAGACACATATATTATCAATGTTACTTAAAATCACCAAAAATTCAATAGATGCCTGTGAAATCATCATGTTGAAGAATTTCTATAACTTATCGATAGCAATTTTTTTATTTCTGTTGTTTGAGTTGTCTGTTTTCTAATAAATTATACTAATTCACACTTTTTTCCTGATTGTCAAATTTGAATCTACATAAGTTTATTGGCAAATACTTAATTTTTGGTGATTTTTAGTAAGATTGATAAAATATGTTTCTTTACTTATTCGTGTTTTTCTTGAAAACAACAAATTTTTAAAAAAATAACAGGAGTAACAAAGTTTTAGTAAAAATACTCATAAAATGAAATATGTTCTTAAATCCACCAATCTGTTAAAAAACTGTGACATTTTAAGGGTGCATCACCCCAAATAAACCCTTTCAAATGCCTTAATTTAACTCTACTTGCCATTGATTAATGCTCTTGGTATACTCAAAACGGGTACTAAACTTGGTTTTTCTAAGTTAAAGTATTACTCTCTGTAATACTTAATTGAACTCTACCTACCATTGATTAATGCTCTTGGTACACTCAAAGCGGGTACTAAACTTGGGTTTTCTAAGTTAAAGTATTACAGACATATTGATTTTTTTCGAAATTTGAAACCCCACTGAAGGCCTATAACTTCTCAGGGGTGCAACTTAATATAGGGGTAAGTTGCGTTAAATCACCATATTTTACGTTTACCTACATGCCCCTGCCCTGTGTCGGTTCTTTAAACACCCTGTATACATTTTTTGAATGATACAGAAATTAAGAAAATGCAAAGATATAAAATATTGGATTTTGCTTCAAAATTTACCGATTTTCCACCATTTAACTGGCCTTTTATATATTTTGGTATAAGCAAGCCTGAGAGGCTAGAATTTGTACTTCAATCACTCACCCTTGTTTAGGTTACCATATTGTTTCAGTGGCTACACGCACCTGTAAACTCAAGTTCAGATACGTAATAAGTCATCAATTCGAATATTGCACCTTTATTCAAATTAAGTATGTACTTATAACGAATACAAAGAAATGTCTGAATAAAATATTAATAAAACATCTAAAATTTCAATAACATAAGAATCAAATAAATAAAGATACAGTTTTTGGAGTTGCCAAAAATTTCAAATACAAAGTTTCCGAGATGAATAATTATGGTTACTGCCACTGAAATAACTTGATATTTGGCTAGACTATTGATCCTACAGGCTTTCAATGTGGCATTAAGGGAATTTCATTACACAATAGTACTTACACCTTTATAGAATACAACTAAATTGGACAGAACATGCCACAAAATCACACTAACTTGCACTTACACAAAACTACAACTCTCATCGATCAGACCTTTTGACACTTCCCTTGTATGGTTGCTTGCTTCTCTGCTTCCGAAGACTTGATTTTGACTTCTAAAGTTATCTCAATATCCCAATGCCCAATGTTTGTCACCAACAGCATGGATATTCTGGTTGTAACGGCATACTTTGGCAAAGTGATTCCGTATCTGAAAAATTGCAAGTTTTATTGTACATTCATCTTCCTACCATATGTCCAGGTCAACATTTTCTGCACTGTATAGTGATACTTCTTACAGCATTAACTTCTTCCACAGGAGTATAAAGCCTGAGATGTTGGCTTAAGACAATTATTCTTGCACTTTTCCAGTCAATCCACATCAAACTGTGGTGGTTTATATTGCATGACTTAGGTACTATTGAACATAACACAATTTTTAAATTATATATTATACGATGTAGGTGTACCTAATTAGTAAGATGATCCAGTCTCAAGCAAAATTGACGAACCCATCACGAGTGTCAACTACAGGAGATGCTTTAAAACTTGTTTCTTTACTAGGTGCGTGTTAGTTCTTGATAACCTCACACCATATTTTAGTTGCTTCTGTACTCTGGATCTATGTTGTTTGCAATTGCACAATTCTCCGTTTTCACATCACATTATTATTTTTAATTAATTATGTTAGAATATAACCTTATACAACGTTGACCACACACGTTGACATTACTTTTTATTTAAGTGTAGCGGCCATCTTGCCATCTCCCTTCCCGACGGCATGGACATGCGCTCTATGCCTAAAGAATGGATTGCCTAAATATACAATTTCAGATGTGTTCACCACAGACAGTAACAGAATAAAACATGCAAAATATTTACTATTATAGTTCTTACCACTATAGCGTAATCATCATCTATCTTTTTCATTAGATTTTAAAGTTATGAATATTATAAGGACATCTCAAGCACATTCTGAGCGAATATTCAGTATAATAATCTATTCAAATATTCTCAGTATATTGATGAAGAATTTTCTTAGGAAGTGATTGAATGAATGTACTCAGAATATTCAAGATTGAAGTTTGTAATTCCATAAATGTTATTAGAACATTCCGAAACAAATATTCTGAAGACACATTGTGAGAACATTCTGAGAATATCTTGTGCTGTATGGGTTAGCTTGCGCGCTAGCTACGCCCTTCACATACAGAAACGAAACTCAACAGTGAAACCAGAGAAATAGTCTCCAAGTCTGTATGTAGTAAAACGTTTTTTTGTGCAAACTGTGCCCCAATTAAGCCGTTGTAAAACAGCAGAAACACGATAAGTTCCATTATGTTGACAAAAGTTTTCATTTATACTTATTCAAAAATACTTTTTATGACATTGTCTATAACAGACAACAGCCATGATCAAACATGATATTAGAGTTCTATTCTATTGGTATTAATTATTGCAGACAATCTCCATTACGTGTTATCGATAATAATTCGGTGACAATTTATAGCAGTCGGGCTGTTGTTATTTTATTGAAGCTTTGCCATCAAAAATCTCCAAACACACACTGTAATTGAATCCAATCACATTCACATAATCCATTATTACAAAAGTTTACATTGCACATTAATTCTTCCAACGAGAATGCATTGGCAGATGTCAAACCAGTCATAAATTACGATCGTGAAATAACAAGCACAATGATTTACAGTCGACCGTTAAAAGTGTTGTTTATTTCATATTGGCCATAAATGATTTTTCATTATACAACCTGTATTGGAAGTAATATTAATAATAATATATATATATAGGCGACATACGAAGGCAAAAACTTTCTTTTTATGGAGGTATCAATAAAAGTCTTAATATAACTCCATTTGTGTCAGTTGATTTACGAGCTATAATTGCATGTGCTGCCGCAATTCCAGAGTCTGTCGCTGAACTCGCCGATTATAAGTTGCCGGTGCGTGAGCAAAATAAAATACATGCATCATAATAATTCATGTAATATATATCGCCATAAATTGATCTAGAAGGCCAGGTTAAACATAAAGGGAACGAACGGCGTATTCACACAAAGAGTCCAACCAGTTTCAAACGAGCTCTCTTTTATCCGATACAGCTCTGACACAATATGTGAATATGGGCACCCGAAGACAGGTAAAATACGTCCAGTTCTAAATCATTAACCCTACATTTAACATCATAATAATTGTAAATTACGACTATGCCGATGAAAATGTATTCTATCATATTCTATGAACGTAGGGCAGGTGATATTATACTTGAATCTATTCAAAGGCTTTGCAGTAGGGAGGAGCGAATTTGACAGATAATTGACTTTTTTCAAAGTTGTAAACCCAATATCTGCAATAGTTGTGTAATCAAGTCTGATCAACACTGCAAAATTTCAGCTTTATAGTGAATTTTCTTTAAGAAAAATCATCATTGAGGAGATCTCGACTTTTGAATTTTGAAAAAATTCTTGAAATGACCGCGAACTAGGCCCCTAGAATCCATATCCAGAGTCAGTTTCAAATTTTATATGTTTATATATATATATATATATATATATATATATATATATATATATATATATATATATATATATATATATATATATATATATATATATATATATAGGTATATATGTACACACAGATAACTCAAAAAATAAAGTGCCGATCAAATTTGGAGAGTGCCTTTTTTGTGCAAGTGGCTTGGATAAGTTCGTTAGCCAGCAAAATCTGACCAGTTTATCCCGGCAAATTTTGCGTTTTCTTTCCAAATTTTTATATCTTAGGAAATAATCAAGTTAGGGCAACCAAGTTCAGTGGGCAGGTTTACACAATAAAAAGTAAATCACGTACCAAAATTTAGATCTGTAAGTTTAAAGACAACGTCAAAATTGGCAACATTTAGGCAAATAACCTAAAACAAATACAGGTTATGTAGAGTGTTTTGCAAGTCCTTAAGTCTCAGCATCAACCGTCATTGTCCTTAATTTTGGTAAAATGTTTCCAGAGAATTCATTTTAAATAGCCCCTTACTCTGATGCTTTGGCAGTAGTTTTAGTTATAGAGTTTATGGTTTAATAGTATATAATTTGTAGTGAATCTTCGTAGAAAAAAAGACGCTTTTGAGGAGACCGCGACTTTTAAATTTATTACTTCAAATTAGCGCGAACTAGGCCCCCTGGAACCCATATTCGTGGTTACTTTCAGTTTTTATCTCTTTATATATATATATATATATATATATATATATATATATATATATATATGTGTTTTTATCTCTTTATATATATATATATATATATATATATATATATATATATATATATATATATATATATATATATATATATATATATATATATATATATATATATAGGGTGACAGATTTTTCAACGGTAAAGCTCAATATATCCGTTATTATACTAGATAAAAAAATGTATACGTTAATTATATGCATGTATGATTATATGGAATATATTTTTCTTTACTTCCACTGGTTCAAATTTCCGTGAAAAGCAAAAAAATATATTTACATTTTCTTTTTTTCAATCCTAATCACAGATTAGGTTTATAACCTGAATTTTATGTATTGTTTTAGCAAATTTTTTTCGCATAAATTTTTTGTTTCTGTAGCAATCATTGTTTGTAACGTTTTTGTAAAATTTTGGATATTACTAATAAATATTTAATAAGTTATTGTAAAAAATGTCTTCTGACCTGTGCGAAAAAATTGCTGCAGGAGGGTAAATAGCTTAAAGATGTTTGCTGGCCAGGAAAGTGGGACCAGTTTTTTCGGGAATATTTAAAGTTCATTTTAAGAAAGTTCTTGTACTTTTCCAAACAATAAAGTTACCTTGACCAATTGTGGTATTGTTACTACCATATGGGTTTCATACCTGCTTTCATTTAAAAAAAGACTTGTTTGCTCATAAATACTCCGGATGCTCACGTAGCTGATTTCTTGCCTCCGTGGCGATTTTGTTTGTTGCTCTCGAATAGAGGGTCTTCCTAATGATGCTGCAAATGTGCACTGGTTGCCAGTTGTGACTCCGTGTATTTTTGCTTCTTCATCCAGAGTGTTCCAATCATCACCTGGCTATACCGTACTGATGATAGCTAATAAGCTAAAAAACACGTGTATGCGGTTGTCTCCTTGCGGCCTTGCCCTTAACCTTTCTCCTTGTATACTATGCCTGAAACAGACGAGTCACGACAAGAGCAAGTTCTAGTGCGCATTTTTTGAGAACAATTGCTGGGATCTCGTCAAGGCCAGATGATTTCCCGGTAATAAGGAAAGAAAGCTTCTTCCCTACCTTTTTAGTTTTGAAAATAACATCCGTAATTTTATGCGCGACATTGGGGACTGTTGGTGGTTGAACATTTTGAGGTGGGTTGTGAGTATAATTGCCGGCAAACAACGACGCAAAAAGTTCAGCCTTGCCCAGTGCGGTAGAAACAATTTCATCCCCTGAAAGAAGAGGTGCGAACGTACTCTTGCAGAAATTATTCCCAATAGATTTAGCAAGAGTCCAGAAGGGTTTGCTGACATTAGAGCTTGAGAGGACTTTATTTTTGATGTGGTT
Source organism: Tillus elongatus (assembly GCA_964006375.1). Lineage (NCBI taxonomy): Eukaryota > Metazoa > Arthropoda > Insecta > Coleoptera > Cleridae > Tillus > Tillus elongatus. The sequence goes on from OZ023262.1 coordinate 90,369,417, forward strand.
AATAGACGAGTTTTTGTCTCAGAAAGAATGTGGACATAGCGGTTTCTTGCGTCGTTAAGTGCTAGACGGTTTTCTTGACTGGGATTGTGTAGAAGCGTTTTGTGAGCTTTGGCCTTTTCAAGTCTGGCCTTGTCACAGGATTTAGAGAACCAGGGCTTTTGAGTGGCTGAAGAGGTTGTCTGTGTACGTGGTATAAGCCAGCTTGGATACTTTCGGTGACGTTTCGTGAGATATCAGAGGGGTCAGGATGGGAGAAGCGACAGACGCCCATGGAAATGAGAAAAAATAATCCCGCATTTCGTTCCAGTTCGCGGAGTTGTAGTGCCAAACGATACGTGGGTGTGATGACTGTGTGACCTCGGGTTGCATTGCACAGGGAGCAGTGACCATACCGTGGTCTGAGGGACCCAGGGGGGCGGTGACTGATATCTTATAGCAGTCAGGTTTTGTAGTAAGAAAGAGATCCAAGACATTTGAGCTGTGTGTTTGGATGCGAGGAAAGTAAGTAGGTTGCTGAACCATATTGGCTAAAGAATTGCTGACTGCAAAGGCCTCCCTGCTCTCCGTTGTAAATCGGTTTTTGAAGATCCTAGCCATTCCTTACCATGGACATTGAAGTCATCAAGAATAGTGACCTCGGAGGAAGGATATTCAGAAATCAGATGGTCGGTCTTTTCAGAAAGGTAGTCGAAGTGCTGGACAAAGTTGTTGTCAGAAGGTGATGGGTAAATGCAACAGATGAATTTAGTTGCAGCCCTGAGGGAGAGTTTAATCCAAAGTATGCCTTTTCTTCCAGCTTCTAAATTGGGTAGTCAGGTGCACGGTAGATTGCTACGGACGTACGCGCACACGCCTCCATGCAATCTAAATGAAGTAAGTAGCTCATACCCCGGGAAATTAAGGTGATTAGGGGCTGTTTTGGCACTGATTTGAGTTTCGGTGAGGAAGAGGAGTTGGAGCCTATTAGCCTGTAGGAAATGGTGGACGGAGTTTAAGTTAGAATTTAGGCCACATATATTCGAGAAGGATATGTTAAATCATGATGTCGGCACCCTCCCCCCCAGAGATCCGAATGAAGGGATATTTTATCTCAGGAATCTTTTGCACAAGGAGGAGCCATCATCATTTTTGTTCAGAAGGGAAACCGACTCATATACCAGAACCGGAAACGTCCGTTGTGACTTCACCGGCCCCTTAATGTAAGGGGTGGTACCCCCTCGGGTGTGAAAAAAATCCTTCACTATTACGTAAAGGAAGTCCACTATCATCTGCAAAATGATGTTGCAGATGGATACAGTTATGATAGTCCCGCTTGTTAACGGCGCCAGAGGATAAATAGGAGAGGACCTAAAAAAGAGGTAACGATAGTGAGACTGATAGAAAATGTTTTCAAGTGACTCGTATTCAAGATCTGTGTAAATTTCATATGTTCACACATATATATATATATATATATATATATATATATATATATATATATATATATATATATATATATATATATATATATATATATATATATATATATATATATATATGTACTGGGCCTAAAATGTGAATTATGCCTACCACACAGAAACCTGTTGTACTGGATGCTTGCAGTCTATATATATATATATATATATATATATATATATATATATATATATATATATATATATATATATATATATATATATATATATATAGCAACTGGGCCTAAAATGTGAAATATGCCTACCCACACAGAAATCTGTTGTGCTGGATGCTTGCAGTCTCTTCCGGAGGGTTTGTGACATACATCCGTATGTTTAATACATACATTCAAGCCGGGCATCTTGTCTTAGATCGATGTGTCATTGTTTTATGGTCATTTTTTAAAAGAAGTGCGGAAAACGAATAATAATAATAATAATAATACAATGAAAAGATCCTCATAACCTCATAATAGAGAGCTCGAGTTCCAGCGAAGGAACAGAGGAGAGCAGCTTATGTCCGAGTAATTTTGATGGTCTTGATGTCAACTGGTATATTTCCTAGAAAGTTTTAAGAGAACATTAAGAAACTGGGCCTTGGAGGGCACTTTTATAAGGCTATGCAGGATGCGTTAATCCTTGCAACTGCCTACATTACGCAGAGGTTTGTGGAAAACGAAGAAGTGTACACGTTGTAAGAAGTGTACACGTTGTCCTTTAGGACTTTATCCGAGCTCAATCTCTTTGGTATCTTAGATACCTGGGATGATCTAATGTTTAGCTTTGAAAGCTAGAAAGTGGCTAAAGTCTATGATAATAGTAATAAACATAAGGTAATTTTTCTTTATAATTATATATGTCATGACAAATAAGGGAAGCTTTTGATTCCATGTAATAACTCTTGACAAAATCCCGCATTCTACACTAACTTAGTTATTAGAAAGTACTAAAAGCTATTATTAAGTTCTTTACCAAAATAAGTGACTAAGCGCAATTTCTTTGACGGCCGTGTTGTGACTCCATATATAGCTGTATTTAATTTAGTGTATTTTATAACGATAAGTCCGTTAGTAGTTAGTAGAGAATTAAAGTAACATAAATATTTATTCAAAGCTAATTTCTATGCATTCGGGATAATTGTAGATAGATTGCGGTTGCATACAGATGTTACTATTATGTAAAGAGCGTGTGGGCAGATCACCTACACCAAACACGCCCTAAACCTTTAACCCAACAAGACGATAGTGTTCGGGATATATTTGTCACGATGTTTGGTCGTGGTCCAGCGATTTAAATGTAGATTTTCTAGCTGTTGAGGAAAACTTTTATAAAACACGAATACATTTTCCTTTGGTAAGCTATTTAAGTAATCACACAATGAGTAAACTTTTATTTACATACACAGAGTGAGCCAGAAACATTGGGTCATATTGCAACTGTATATTCAGAAGGGACATATATCAATATTTTGTTTTTAATGAATTTTCTTTCAAAAAGTTCAATAATAGAGAGGTAACGATGGTGAGGCTGATGGAAAATGTTTCCAAGTGAGTGCGATATTATTACTCGTATCCATGGTCTGTTTAAACATTATATGTTCATATATATATATATATATATATATATATATATATATATATATATATATATATATATATATATATATATATATATATATATATATATATATATATATATATATATATATATATATATATATATATATATATATATATATATATATATATATATATATATATATATATATATATATATATATATATATATTGAAAACGAAACAGACCGATTTGCGTCCAGAGAATTTTTTTAAAGAAACGCACAAACACGTTTTATTATTGAGGGGGACATGTTTTGACATAAAACTCTGTCACATCAACCCCTTAAGGGTGGTGATAACAACCCTTATATTTTAAATATAAGAACATCATTTGATAGTACTACCGAAAATTAATTTCACAATGGTGTATTCTGTAGAAGAAAGAGTTGAAATAATTACTCTTTTTTTCAAAAACGATGACTGTGCCAACCGTACCGCAAATTTGTTTAATGAACGACATCCGAACAGACATCTTAACAGAAAATACATTTTGAAGTTAGTTGCAAAGTTTCGACAAAGTGGTTCAGTATAGCCAACAAAAAAACGGGATCCTGAACGTGAATTTCCGGTTAGAAATGAGACTACTGAGATTGAAGTTTTAGGACAAATTGCTGCAGACCCAACTTTGAGCAGGAGAAAATTGGCCACTGTTTCAAACATCAAGAGAAGAACTATTCAGTGAATATTGAAGCATCATAAATTTCACCCTTATAAAATTCATATTGTACAACAACTTAATGAAGATGATTTGGATCGGCGGCTGGAGTTTTGTGAAGTTATGACTGCACGAATAGCTGATAACGGGAACTTTCTGTTCAATATCTGTTTCCAGACGAGTGCACGTTTTTATTAAACTCTACATTCAATCGTCATAATTGTCGTTATTGGGCAGATTATAATCCAAGAAATTTACACGAAGTCCATACTCAAACTGCACAGAAATTGAATGTCTGGACTGTCATTTTTGGAGACCGTTTAAGCGGACCAATTTTTCTTATTTGTAGTTACTAGAAGATATCCTTTACCCTCTACTAATTGACATTGTTGAAAATGATGATCGAGCTCCTCCGCATTTTTCACAACGTGTTAGGGAGTTTTTGAACAGAAAGTTTCCAGGACAATGGATTGGGCGTAGAGGTGTTATTGAGTGGCCCCCTAGATCATCGGATTTAACTCCTTCAGACTTCTTTCTATGGGGCCGTTTAAAGAGTAGAATTTACGCAACAGAACCGGAGTCTCTGGAAGAATTACGATGGCGCATTGTTGAAGAATGCCGTCTAATAACTCCACAAATGCTCCAGAATGTCAGAGCTCGTTTTGAACAAAATTTGTGCTTTTGTATGGAAGCTGGTGGTCAACAATTTGTAAACTTACTTAACTGATTAAACATTTTTGAACGTTTGGGTTTGTTTTTTTTAACGAAAAATTGACTAATTAGTGCATTTCTTATCATAATGAATGAAATACGTTCTTGCAACTTCAACTGTGAATAATTTTTAAACGAGTTGCTAAAACTTCCAAAAAAATTAGTGTTCTGAATTCAGAAAAGAAAGAGCTTTCAAATGATGTAACACTCGACCTATATTCCCTATTTAAAATATAAGGGTTGTTATCACCACCCTTAAGGGGTTGATGCGACAAAGTTGAGCTTTATGTCAAAACATGTCCCCCTCAATATTAAAATTGACTTGTTTCAGCGTTTCTTAAAAAAAATTCTCTGGACGCAAATCGGTCTGTTTCGTTGTTAATTTCGCAACCCTGTATATATATGTATATATATATATATATATATATATATATATATATATATATATATATATATATATATATATATATATACATATATATTTATGTATGCATGTATCTGAGCGAAAACTCAAAATACTCAACTGATTTATACGCAACTTGGCATATATCTTTATTTTGTTAATACGTTGGACGAGTTTGTGAATCAGCTATAACGGATATTTTTCCCCCAAAAATTAACAAACATATTTTTGAATAGCGCTATATTTTTGAAAGTAACTATAATATATTTTTGTTTGAGTAACTATAATGACATTTTACATATAGCAAATAAAATCTGAAAGAATTGAATTGAAACGTTCTATATGGGTAATGTCCAATGCCTGGCAAAAACAGAGTAGTCAAATGCCATGCGTAGATTGATACATACCACAGGTATAAATCGTAATTCAACGGTAATCAAACAATATAAATAATATGCATAAAACGTACTACTCGAACTAGCGGTCGAGAAATCTTGCCCCTTAAAATTTCGAAAACCGATTAAACAGTGTGCATGTGTAAGTAAAGTGAATGTTTTTTTAGTGGGGGATTTAATAAAATGTTTAAAATACACTACATTTGTAGCCTGATGAATGGTTTAAAAGATTCTAGACTTTAAATATGGTTTTTGATGATACATGTTGCTAATAGCAGTTTAACGCTTTCTAGGTTTTTCTTCTGAGATCTGTTTTCCGTTCATTTATTCTGTAATTTTATGGCTGGAATCAAAGTCTTGTTTATTGGTAAAAGCTTTGATTAAGGAATTTTCAGTGTTAGCCGGTAAAATATAATTTCTTTCGGGTCTGAAAATCTGGAATTCCATTGATGGGGTTTGCTGGTGGTCGACGAATACACTGGAGTTATTTAATCGATAATCTCATTGATGGTCACGGAACCTGTGGCAAGACAGATAAGTTGTAAAGTTAATTAGGTAGAAAAAATGTTCATACAACTTATGTATAGTTTATTATGTTTAAAAGTCTGGCTCATTTAACGTCTACATAGATCATAAATGCCGACAATAATAACATTTGTCTGATTTTTTATGTAAACAAGCCTGCACGTGCATTTTTGGGAAATATATCATGTTCGTACTAAAGTCCCGTCAGAAATAGTAAATTGACTACTAAAAAGATAGTTCTTTTTTTTTATTCGTGATATGAGAATTTAGAATATACATAGAGGAAAGTCTGAAAATTGTGAACTTTATTAAAGTAGAGGATATCGAAAGGGATCAAGAAAAAAATGAATACATAAAACAGGTTAAAAACAAACTAAAATTAAATAATAAAATATATTATAAGAAGGTAGGAAAAAGGAAAAGATTGTGTTGACTGAGGAATTTAGTAAAAAAATGATAGAAAACATACATTATCTTTACTGTCATATAGGAGTACAACAAATGGAAAGAAAAATTAAACCGCTGTATTTAGCGAAAAATTTAACACACAATATAAAGAAAATCTATGACAACTGTGACATCTGCAAGAAAAATAAATCGAGAACTAGATGTGAATTTGGACTGATATCTCACCTAGGTCCCGCTACTTACCCTTTTGAAATAATGTCTATAGATACCATAGGGGGATTTGGTGGCTCACGTTCTACAAAAACAAATTTACACCTTATGGTAGACCACTTCACGACATATGCATATATTTTGACTTCAAAAACTCAAAGTTCGAAAGATTTTATAAAGCTTGTTAAAAAGGTGACACAGGGAAATAAAATTGGCATGATTCTATCGGATCAATATCCGGGTATAAATTCCAAAGAATTTAAAAACTTTTTAGATAAAGAAAATATACCGAATATTTTCACTACAGTAAATGCACCTTTTTCAAATGGTTTGAATGAAAGCTTAAACCAAACATTAGTTAATAAAATTAGATGTAAGATAAATGAAAGAAAAAAAAATAGCTTGGACGACTATTGCTCACGAATGTACCCAAAAATATAATGAAACAGAGCACACGGTGACAGGATTTGCTCCAAAATATTTATTAGAAGGAAAAAATGTCAATATTTTACCAGATGAATTGAAAGAAAAAATAATATATGATAATTTATCGAAAAATAGGAAGGTAGCATTGGAAAGGACTATAAAATCACATAATTATAATAAGCAACGATTCGACAAAAACAGAAAAATATGCGAACTAAAAATAGGAGATTTAGTATATGTGGAAAACGGAAACCGGTTAAATCGAAAAAAAAATAGATGAATTAAAAATGGGCCCATATCAAGTTTTAGGAAAATTGTCAAACTCAATTTATAGAATAAACACAGGACAAAAAAAATCCAATCAAATCTCTTTCACATAACAAAACTTGTTTCGGTACCAACCTTGGGTGTATAAGGTCTTGGGGGTGGGGAGATGTAAATGTAGTTCTCATGGTACTTCATTAGGTTTGAGTTTCCCGCTCATTAACTAGGGCGCATGACATTGTGAGAGTAGATAACACCATTAAAAGTAAACAAGTTATTGAAGTAATTTAATTAAGAATAAATTTATCAGACTAATCAAAATTTTAAATTGTTAAGGAATTGGAGAAATAATAGCTTTAAATGTTTCTTCTCTTTTCAGGTAAGATTTGTACCTAGTAATGTTCAATTGATGCAAATAGTATTGATTTATTGTGATTAATAAAAAAACTCTCTTTTCAGAGCAACTCGATTTAGTTTTATTTCGCAATTCCAACAATCTATAAACGGTTTTATAAACTCACATATTATATATATATATATATATATATATATATATATATATATATATATATATATATATATATATATATATATATATATATATATATATTGCAAATTTTTTCCAAAATAGAGTTAAATATTCACGAAAAACTGGTTTCCTGGCCAACCAACGTTAGGATAATGGCAAATTGAGCTAGTGAAATTTGAAGTATCTAATGAAAGTTCCCTGCTACGCCTACGATTTTTTTTTACAAACATGCATCAGATTTTGATGGAACATGTAAAAATGCAATAATATAAGGGATGTTCAAAAAGTTGTGTCACCAACGACTTATTGGCCGTCCTGTGATTGTGAAAATACCTTTATAAGATGCAGCTCAAGACGCGCTATAATTAACGTATACAATTTTTTCTCGTATACGTCACCCTGTACATGAAAATATAAAAACTGAAACTAACTCCGGAAGTGGTGTCCTCATAGCCAAACTTTTCTACTGAAATTCGCTAAAAGTTATAGACCATTAAACCATAAACTCTATAACTAAAATACCGCCAAAGAAGCAGAGAAAAGGTCTACTTGAAATAAATTTTCTGGAAATATTTCAGTAAAATGAAGGACAATGGCGGTTGACGCTGAAACTTAAATGTTTGTAAAACACATTTCCTGCTCCCTTTTTTCTACGTAACCCTAAGTCGTTTCAGGTTCTTTGCCTAAATGTTGCCAATTTTGAAGTTAGAAATCGAGACTTGACGTTTAAAGAGGAAAAGCACAAATTTATTTTCATTAAATGCCTATAACTTTTTTGTCTTTTAACTTACAGATGTAAATTTTGATACATAGTTTATTTTATTGATATACACCCGCGTATCAACTTTGTTTGCCATAACTTTGTTATTTCCGGAGATATAAAATTTTTCCGAAAGAAAACACAAACGTATCCAAGCCGCTTGCAAAAGAAAGATACCAAATTTGATCTAAATCAATCCATAATTTTTTGAGTTAAGGTGTTCTAAGGGCCTAGTTCTCGTTCATTTGACCAATTTTTTCCAAATTCTAAAATCGCGATCTCCTTATTGGTGACTTTTTAAAGAAGATTCACTAAAAAATTACTGGTATAATTGAATTAGTTTTCACAGTTTTATTATCTCATCACTTAAGGGAGAAACAGGGTGTTTCAAAAAATGAAAATTTTTCAAAGCCACCTTGTAGCTCAAAAACAAAAAGTGTCAGTTTTGATTTAGGCATCATTAGTTTCACAAAAAAAGTGGAAAAGTGTTGTGCAAACACTCTGTATTTGCCATTTTTTCACATCATGCATGCGTCTAAATTTTAGAAATTGCCCACATGTTCTGAGACATCCTGTACATAGTTTAGTTCCATGGCATAATTTAAGACGTTACACTTAAATTTTATAGAACCTCGGTGGTTCAGGGGCAAGAACGTGTGCCTATGAACCGAAGGATACTGGGTTCGATCCCAGGGTTCTCCTTTCACTTTTGCAGTACAAGCTGTAACATTAGCATCAAGCGAGGTTCTGGCATTGTATTTGAATAAGTTGGATGTCTGCACGTCCCGCCCTTCGGAGGGGGCGTAAAGCCGTCGGTCCAGTGTCCATGCGATGTTGAGCACGTTAAAGATCCCTACCTTTCTTACAGAAAGGCAGAGGTTTGGCAAAATTTCCAGAATAGTGAGGTGAAACTGCTCCCTGGGGTCGATGATTGGCCATAGTCGTGGAAATAGGTCGACGTTAAAGAAACAAAACACACACACACTTAAATTTTAGAAATTGCCCACATGTTCTGAGATATCCTGTACATAGTTTAGTTCCATGGCATAGTTTAAGACGTTAGACTTATAACATAAAACTTGTGAAGAGGCCTTGATGTATTTGTAATTAGTAATCATTATTAAGTCTCCTTGTGGGTTTAAACTCAAGCCAAAAATAGGTAAAAAATTCTCCCGCAGTGCGTTATTAATATAGAAATGACAGTGAAACGCCATCGTCTTGTCTTGATTGTAATAAATGTGAGAACAGTTGAATTGAGCAGCATTATAGAATGGCTCCGGGAATACATCAAAGTCTTCCTTGCTGACAATACAATCTATTAATCCTTGTCAAGAGCGACCGCCGCTAATTTATTATCACCATCCTGCTCCCTCTCATTGTTAGACGTATACACATACATCCGACTACTGAATGGAAAACAACATTAACAAAACACGATAAACATCAATCAATTTAATCATAATACGACCAATAAATAACAACAATTAATTTTGTTCTACTCGTATATTAATCAAAATGAAATAATTAAGCCTTTCCCTTATAAAAATGTGAACCCAAAAATATTATTTATTGTTTCGTTCTCATATAATTAATTATAAGTTATCTGTTTGATCATAGTTGACGGCATTCATTATAGTTAGTTTGAAATGCTGATTCGATTCGGTCTCATTAAAAGGATTTATAACTAGCACAGATATATCAAACATTTATCTAATGAGCCTGTCATAAGATTTATATCTGTCTATGATACAATCAAATTAAACCAAAAGCCTGAGTATTGATTTTGCATAACCAGAAGCTTAATAAATACTTGCAAAATATGACAGCTTTGCTCTCAATCAAAAAATGTCTGAACGTAGCCATGATAACGAATTTTCATCAATTATCAAAATCAAAAAAACTCTGGACGCAGCAAGTTTGTTATGGTAGTGAATTTTCATAAAAATGTTTTTATTGCAAATATGTGTTTTCTTTTTAAGAAAGCAGGCATCAATTTTGGTTACCAGTATAACCTATATAGTTAAAACCAATGTGCGATGTTTCATAAAAATAACTTTATTGTGTGAAAATGTACAAAAATTTCCAAAAGTAAACCCAAAATTGTTCCCGGAAAAACTCGTTTCTTAGTCAACCTTATAGGTTAATAGCAAATTGGGCTATTCAAATATGAAGCATTTGATCAAAATTCGCTACCATAACGCACTTGCTGTATCCAGAATTTCTTTTCTTACAAACATGCATTATATTTCGATGGAAAATGCAAAAATGCAATAACATAAGGCGTGCCTGATTAAAAAAAAAAAAGAAAATTTGTATCACCAACGACTTATGGGCCACCTGTGATTGTAGAAATATTTTTTTAAGATGTAGCTCAAGACACTCTATAATTAATATATACAATATTTTTCATATCTTGTATAATAACAGATATATTGAACTTTATTGATTTTTTTACGAAAATTCAACAAAAGTTATATACCATTAAATGATAAACTCTATAGCTAAAACTACTGCCAAGCATCAGAGAAGCGTCTATTTGAAATGAATTTTCTGGAAACACTTTAGTAAAATGAAGGACACTGACGGTTGAAACTAAGACGTCAGGGCTTGTAAAACATCCTTCTTGAGACATTTGATTTCCATAGCCCGTATTAGATTCAAGTTATTTGCCTAAATGTTGCCGATTTTGACGTTTTAAATCGCAACTTTGACGTTTTGAGGAAAACCACAATTTATTTTTCTTTAAATGTCTATAACTTTTTCGTCTTTTGACCTACATAACTAAATTTTGGCAGCTAACTTACCTATAACGATATAAACCCGTGTACCAAATTTGGTTGCCCTTACTTTGTTAATTCCGGAGATATACATTTTTTTCGAAAGAAAACACAAAATTTTTCGGGAAAACCTGGGCAGATTTTCCTGGCTAACCAACTTATCCAAGCCATTTGCAAAAGGAATTTACTCACCAAATTTAATCAAAATCGGCCCATTATTTTTTGAGTTATCGGTGTCATACATACATATATAAATAAATAAATTATATATATATATATATATATATATATATATATATATATATATAAACATATAAAAATTGAAACTGACCCCGGATATGTGTTCTGGGGGGCCTAATTAGCGCTCATTTGAAGAATTTTTTTTTAAATTCAAAAGTTGGGATCTCCTCATTAGTGATTTTTTTTAAAGAGAATTCACAAAAAATTTTTTTAAGAAAATTCACTAACAGAATAATTGTAGATGTAGATTGTTTGATGTTTGATGAGTCTTGGGCCTCTCGGCGCTGCGACACCAATGGGTCTTTTCGGCGGGACTTTTTTTTCTAATAGTTGCCCAGAAAGCTCAGAATTTTTATGTAGCCTACTATCTTTTTGAGAGCTATTTTACCTATTTCCTCTGGTGTTAATGTCACCACTTCAAGGTATTTGAGCCTTTTGCTGAACTGAGCCATGCAGTCTCATAGCAAATGTTCTATTATTGCTGCTGCTTCAGTGCAGCACATGCAGTTTTCACTGTTCGCTTTAACCATCTTCATTAGGTGATACCTTACTGGGGAGTGTCTGTGAAAAGTGCTGTGATGTTTCTTAAATCGGCCCTGTTCAATTCAAGAAACAGTTCAGACTTCTCTGCTGATACGCCCTTGAACCTTTTTGCCTTCCGCAAGCCTGGCCTTTTCTAGTTTAAGAGCATTTGGTACTTCTACCAAGTATCAAGTTCATTTCGTACATGGTTTTTTCTTAATCGAGAGTAGGCTCTAGACCATACTGCCGCGCTAATTTAAAATGTAGTATCTGCCTATAAAACATTTCAAGATATTGCAGCTTTTCTGAATATCCTTCTGTTGTCAACAGAAAACACATTTTTTTGCTATATATATATATATATATATATATATATATATATATATATATATATATATATATATATATATATATATATATATATATATTGAGAGGGTTTATAAGGGGGGTAACAGAGAAAATATCCACACGAATATACATTTACATAATGATTACACACTACAAGCCAACAACCGGATTTAAATACACCCCACACGCATCACACAGACATGAACACCGTATAACCTAAGGAAAACATACTTGATGGTATACAAAACGCAAATATGTATATATGAGTTGAAAAATGAAAGCAGAATTTGATATATGTATATAAATGATTGTAATATAGTTTCTAAGGCAAGAAATGTATGTGTAAAGTGAAAGGTGGAGCACAGAACGAAGAAAAAAGGATTGAAATATGGTGTTAGCTGATCATAAGTGCGGCAAAAGAGTGATGGACACAAACAGGGATCAGAGACGTGAATAAGTTCGAAAAGACAACAGGGGTGTACGGGTAGTTTAAGAGAATTTGATGTTTAATAGCTTGTAAGAAATAGTTTGTAGGATTTGTTATATAGATGTTTGATTATAACGTATCAAGCTGACAATATATTTAGGTTAAGGATAATTGTCAGCAGCAGAGAGAAATTAAATCTTGACAACAATGCCTGCGAGGTATCCGTAAAGATTGAAGTAATGAAAAAGTATTGTTAAGAAAAGACAGAATGTAACGGATTTTAGGGTGGCGAGGACAATGGGACGGTAGTAACGGTCGTTTAGGAGGAAAACAAAAAATAATATTTAAAAAGCGAGAGGAGAAGCAAATTTTTGAGAAAGATTATCAATTTTAAGTTAAAACTTCAGGAAAGAACAAGAAAAAACAGCATAGCAGTAGCCGAAAGACAGTTCATTTATACAGCAAGCGATATTGGCAGTCTACTAGGAAGAAACAAATAGTAAGTCGTTCAAATAGTTACTTACAATTTCACAACAGCCGATAACTGTTCTGTGTAGAGGCAACCAGATGAATAGAAGTATAATATTTAGAAATTATAGACGCATATTAACAAATTAGATACATTAGAAAACATTTAATAAACATAAGTCAACCATTTTCAACTAAATTTTAAAGCAGAATAGAGAAACAGCAGTGCCACTCATCTTCATAAAGAAATAAATATGACAGAACTGATTTGATGGGGGACAAGGGACTGATGCAACGAGCAAAACCATAACTCGTAATTAGTGTTGTCTAACATTCATATAAAATAAGAAATCGTTACTTTTTAAGTACACTAGAATAAGGTATTTATCAATAATAATACTGGAGGATCTCTAGACCGATATAAATATATTTTCTTATTTAGCAAAACATAATAACAAAAAATTTCAAAAATAGATCGCTGGTCAGTATAAATACAAAATTTACTAATTTTAAGGAATTTTTAGTCATTAGGTATCGGTTTTGTGTAATACTTTAAAATGTTTTGAATATAATAGAATTGTTATTTGGAAAAAAAGTGCTTCATTTTCATTCTGATATATACATATATGGGAGAATAAAATATATAATTTTCAATTTCATTTACAAAGTCACAAATAAAAGGAAAACGACTTTTGTTTATTTATCGTGGTTTGCAGTTCTTTTTTGACGTTAAATAATAAATGATTGCGTAATATGTTGCTAAAGTTGGAAATCAAAGAACAAGAATATTAACGTTAATACTCGTTGATTAATTTTTCAAGTAGGTAAGTTATATGAATAATGAAATGACTTCTTGACTTTTATGAATCCAGTAGTAGGAACATGTTCTTTGTTTGGACCTGCTGTGTTAAAAACTATTAAAATGAATCGCAGAGGAAATCATGGTTTAGTTCACCGTAATGGATTCGTATATAAAATGAGGCTCAAAGAAAATAACACAACTTAGATAAATTAATCATTTCAGCAGGCATTTTTATTGTTAATATTAGTAAATTTTTATTAAGAAAAATCGTTAATAGATAATAGAATCTAGACTTTTTTGTTTCTGGAAAAACCGGTTAGATTAGGTTGACTGAAACGAAATCATCCATGCGATTAACAAGGAAAAATACCCCCTACGCCTATAATTTTGCAGATACATGAATTAAATTTTCTGCTGGAAAGCTTTTGTAACTTTAGGGAAATTTGTAATACAAGTTTCTTTTAAAGAGAATTACAGTACCTAGACTCACCAAATTTTAATTTTCTAGCATCATAGAAAATGCAGTTTTGGACATTTAAAGTTATTTTGTCAAAAAGAGCTCGAACACCAGATTTAATTATTTTTTTTATGATTTTTTATTTTTTTATTTCAACAACACACCACAAGGGCTTAAAGCCTAAATACTATCGTACCGTGGGTGTTGACAACGAGGAAAGAGGCAACTTGTTAATTCTGGACTTGAAGGTTTGGAGGTTTGGGGGAGAAGGAAAAACATGTACCGGCAAGAAATTCAACAACTTGGAAGTCCTCGGGACAAAAAAGCGGGCATAACAAGATGTTCTATGTCTGGTGACCTGGACAGTAAAAGGGTGCATTTGCTATGTTCCCTTGGTAGATCTCTTGGGGCAGCAGCAGGAGGAACTATGGAAGAAAGCTCCTCTGAGCAGTGCCCGTGCAGATATCTATAAAAGAGGGAGGTCACCAACGGCACGTCGGTGGGCAAGATCGCAGTCTTTGGGTGATGGTAGGTCACCGATGAGACGTATGGCTCTCTTCTGACTGGAGTCCAGGATAGCGGGTGTAGAAGCGGCAGCAGCACCCCAGATGTGGGAGCAGTATCCGAGGTTTGGTCTTATTTGTGAAGTGTATAAAGTATACAGATTAGCTGGTGAAACGTACTTGCGTGCCCGGAAGAGGAAACCTAATTTCTTAGCGGCCGCTTCTGCAATTGATGTGACATGTTGGTGCCAATTGAGATTTCGATCCACAGAAATGCCAACAAGTGAAAAGGACTAATTACTTTGAATAACTTGGTTGTTCATTGTGATGGGTAGAGGGCTGGTGTCTCTCTTATAAGAAAGAAAGAAAGACTGTGATTTCGTGGGGTTGAATTGTGCAAGATTTCTACTTCTCTAGTTTAATATTTTTTGGAGATCCACAGAGACACAACCCTCCATGAGTCTGCGATCCTCATCTAATTAGGCTAAATAGACAGGCTTAGAATATTGTATATTTGAGTGGAGTGTACTGTCGTCCGCGTAACTGTGAACTGGGTTGGATGTGCTAGAGATGTGGAGAAGAAAGAAGACACAACCCTCCATGAGTCTGCGATCCTCATCTAATTAGGCTAAATAGACAGGCTTAGAATATTGTATATTTGAGTGGAGTGTGCTGTCGTCCGCGTAACTGTGAACTGGGTTGGATGTGCTAGAGATGTGGAGAAGAAAGAAGTAGGGGCTAAAGCTGAACCTTGAGGAACTCCTGCATTAATTGGATACAGTTTAGAGGAATGGCCATCCACGACAACAGAAATGCTCCGGTTGGAGAGGAAATTTTCTGTCCAGGTACAGAGTTTTGGTGGTAGGCCACAGGCCGGCAGTTTATTAAGCAATTCTCTGAAAATTTTAGTAATTACGTGTTTATATACTTTCCTATCACTTTAGGGAGACTAAAAGGAGAAAAATAGGCCTGTAGTTGCTAGGAAGCGCTTTGGATCCTTTCGTGGGGACGGGTTGTACTCGAGCAGTTTTCCAGTAACTAGGAAATATGCCTCTGTTGTAAGATGTCTAAACAGACATGAGCAAGTTCTGGTGTGCATTTTTTGAGAACGATTGCTGGGATCTCGTCAAGGCCAGAGGCTTTCCTGGTATTAAGGGAAGAGAGCATATTTCGTACCTTTTTAGTTTTGAAAATGATATCCTTCATTATGCGCGACATTGGTGACTGTTGGTGATTAAACATTTGGAGGTGGGTTGAGAGTAGAATTGCTGGAGAACAACGAGGCAAAAAGTTCAGCCTTGCCCAGGGCGGTAGAAACAATTTCATCCCCTGAAACAAGAGGTGGAAACGTGCTCTTGCAGAAATTATTCCCAATAGATTTAGCAACAGTTCAGAAGGGTTTGCTGCCGCTGGAGCTTAAGAGAACTTTGTTTTTAACGTGGTTATGAAACGGTTTTTTTGCGTCGTTAAATGCTTGACGGTTTTCTTGACTGGGATTGTGTAGAAGCGCTTTGTGAGCTTTGACCTTTTCAAGTCTGGCCTTGTCACAAGATTTAGAGAACCAGGGCTTTTGAGTGGCTGCAGAGGTTTTCTGTGTACGTGAATTAAATAATTCTATGCCAGCTTGGATAATTTAGGTCGTTTTGTGAGGTATCAGAGGGGTCAGGATGAGATAAGCAGACAGACGCCCATGGAAATGAGAAAAAGTAATCTCGCATTTCGTCCCAGTTCGCGAAGTTGTAGTGCCAAGCGATACGTGGATGCGATAACTGTGTAACCTCGGGTTGCACTGCGCAGGAAGCGGTGACAATGCCGTGGTCTGAGCGACCAAGGGGGGCGGTGACTGATATCTTATAGCAGTCAGGATATGTAGTGAGAAGGAGATCCAGGGGATTTTAGCTGTGTTTTGGGATGCGAGGAAAGTAAGTAGGTTGCTGAACCATATTAGCTAAATAATTGCTGACTGCAAAGGTATCCGCTGCTCTTCCTTGTGGATCGGTTTTTGAAGATCCTAGCCATTCCATATTATGGACATTGAGGTCACCAAGAATAGTGACTTCGGAGGAAGGATATTCAGAAATCACATGGTCGGTTTTTTCAGAAAGGAAGTCAAAGAGCTGGACAAAGTTGTTGTCAGAAGGTGACCGGTAAATTCAACAGATGAATTTAGTTGCAGCCCCGAGAGAGAGTTTTATCAATAGCATGTCTTGTCTTCCAGCTTAAATTGGGGAATATGGTGCAGGGTAGCTTGCTACGGACGTAAGCACACACGCATCCGTGCAATCTAAAGGAAATAATAATATAAGGTGAGAAATTATACAAATGAGCTCGTATATCCATGTCTGTTTAAGTTAAAAGTATTAATTTTAGTAATAGGCCGTACTAGTAGTGTAAAATTCTTATGAAAATTTACTATTATAACGCATTTGCTGCGTCCCGATTATTATTTTTTTACCCATTACACCCCAAGACTTGGCGAATTATTTCCACGAATCAAGGGGGTGTGAATACAGTAAAGATTCTGAAAAGACAGTGCAAAGGCGGCGACAGTGGCAACAATAATCTGACCTACACGTTATTTACAGGCGATATAGCAACAGGACGGCAGTTTAACTGTACAACAGCCGTATACCGCGACGCAGTTTATTCTGTTTGAATAATGAGTGTACGTTAATCACGACACCACTGCCTCAACTATAAATATGCGTTTAACGCGTTTTATTATACTGTTTTGCATTGCTTCATATAAAACTTTCCCGCATGGCCGCTGATTTATAGACATTAAACCCGTGTAACATGTAATAAGAGCAACGATATAAGGCGTTGTTACACGAAGAAAGATGGTTGTCGGATTGCCGGCTGCCGTACAAACCTGTACTTATACGTGTTGAAAATTATCGAGAACCTGTTCCTATGTAATATATAACTTAATTGAAATTATTGATTATTTATACGGGTGATAGTGAACTTAATTAATACTAATGTCCGTTTCTACACGAATATGTCTAATCTTTCAGCACTTCAAGCTGTAATCTGCTCGAGCGAAGCCTTAATTAAAATCGTGTGATTAATGTTGTCTTGTTAGGTGACCGCTCGTGATTACCGCAAATTGATTTCAACCTTTTTAAATGTCAGGCCATTAAGGAGTCCATAGTTGGTTTAACCTTATTGGTTAAGTAAGTGCAGAAGATGTGAAGATACCCACATTTAGTCATAATGTTAACGGCAAAATAGGTAAATTCTGCACAAAAGTAGTGGAAACATTTTTTTTCTATTAATATTGCCTTTGAGTACTAGCTCATCCAGCCACTCTTCAGATACGCAATTTTATCTAGCAATATTTACCACTAACAAGTGTAATATAATAATACATTAAGCAAGGATTATGTAAATACAAGGCTTGTTCTATTGAAACCCTTCTTTGGTTCAGAAAAAAATTATTGGCTAATATATTTACAAATAATTACCACTATTATTAAGGCACATATCCCATTGTTTAGAGCGAAACCGGTCTAAGGTTCTAATTGTGGCGAGAATACATCTAGCCTTACATATTTTGTCTCTATATTATGGTAGAAATGGACCGGGACTGACAATTTTCTAAATCGTTAGTTGGCTGTATACATTCTCTATTTTTTAACACTTTGTGTTACTTGGAGCTGGCGTGACAACATACTACTTGGTTCCGCAACTAGATGGCGGCACATTGCTTCGTGTCTACCACTCACTTAGTGTTGTTGCTACCATAGCCGTTTGACTTTATAGGTGTATGTTCGCTACAATTAGTATGCCGTACTGAAGAGCTCTAACTAAAGCGAAACCGGTCTACGGTTCTAATTTTGGCGAAAATACTTCTAGCCTTACATACTTTGTCCCTATATTAGGGTAGAAATGGGCCAGGGCTGACAATTTTCTGAATTGTTAATTGGTTGTATACAGTCTCTATTTTTTAATAATTTGTGTTATTTGGAGCTAGCGTGACAACATACTACTTGGTTCCGCAACTAGGTCATTCTTTGTTACTACCTATGCAGGCTTTACTCAATACTAAATTTAGAGCATGAGCATAGCAATGTGTAAAAAGTGCCTGAGGGACAACTGTTTTAATTTTTGCCTGTAATACATTTAAATGACCCGCCATAACTGATGCCCCATCGTATGTTTGGGCGATTAGTTTGTTTTTCAAACCATATTTACCAAATTTCTCTGTTAAGAAATTAAACAAATCATCTGCGGTTCGACCTGAACTAACGTCCTAGAAACCTACAAATCTTTTAAGTATTTGCCCTTCAACAACATACCTAAAAACAACCGATAACTGTAAATAGCAGCTAATGTCTGTGGTTTCATCAGCTTGCCAAGAAAAGAATGGAGTCTTCTGTAATTCGATATCAATCTTTTGCTCTACAACACGACTGACTGATTCGATCATATCGTTTTGAATAGTTTCAGAAGTTCCTGAAAAGACTGTAGCTTCATTTAAAAAATGTTCTAAATTTGCATAATATCGGCTCAAAAAAACGATCAGCTCTAGAAAATTTCCTCTGTTATCTGAACCTACATTCTTATTATGTCCTCTAAAAAGTAATTCCTGACAACATAAAAAAATACTGTATCGATAAGTCTTCTTAAAATTTCTCTGTTTTCTTTAACTTTAACACTATGATCTAAAAATGTCTGCTTTTGACCCTGCTCAATACAATTTATAATATTTTATTTCCCAAATGATTTGAATTTAATTGAAGCTGATAAATGCCCTTTTGATTTCGCGTGCCTTTCCATTGATTTGGGTAATTTTTTTAAATCACTATATCCTAATTTTGACCAGACAGTGTTTTCAGAATCATTAGAAAAAAGTAAGCATTTCCAGCAATACAATTTATTTTGTACCGTACTTGCAGTTAACCAGTCACATTTTTCATACCACTGTACACAAAAAGCGCGATTATGTTTAGAAGTTATTACAAGATTTGGCAACGCAGGTTGCGGCTTACTTAACATTTTTATGAATAATTTGCCGTCGTATGTTAATCCCTTAAAATCATATTTTAAAAGGAAATTTACAATGTCATCTGCTGTTGTTATACTGTTTCTACTTACATTGGCGATAACAACGTTGGATTCCATCGTTAATTTATAATATTATAATTATAATATCCCAAATCACAGGAATATTAATTAGAACTGCTACCACCTCCTATCTGATGTCTGTAGTTAATAGGTTAATAGTGGATTATTTAGTCGTGAGGGGATCACAGCATAGTTCTTATTATGCTGTGATCATGTTTTCCACCAACGCTCACATTGGTAGCGGAGCCTGGCCTCCGAGTACGTGATTTTAAGCGCGGTTTTGATTGGTTTGCCAGGGCTAATGTTTGTATGCATTCAAATAAATGTGTTAAAATATGGTCCAAAGTTCAAAACATCGGAACCGGGCCTCCGTGACGTCACACAAGCACATAAGAAGATCGCGCCGTTTTGGTAATATACTTCTCAGCAGCGTTGCCGGTTGTAATTGTAACTGCAGATTTAGAGAATTTTTATATAAATATGATTTGGATAATAATTAATAATATGAATAAGTATGCCTTTAATATTGAATATTGGATATCGATCAAAGTTATATGTAACTAACTGACTACTTGAATACGGAGGATGTAATTAATTCTGACTAGGGAGGCCGGGCCTCGTCTGCCTCCTTAGAGAAATCGCCACTGGTGATGCCAGACAAAACATAGTAGTCACCTGCCACGCGTAGATTGATACATATAACACAGGCATACATCATAATGCAACGATAACGCTCATAACCGAACTGTGGCAATCCCACCCTAATGACCCCTTTCGAGTATAATCGGATGCGCGGATTTGTAGGGAAAAAAAGGAAGTTTTATGTCATCTACTTGAAGTAAAAACCAGATGGGATAGTATGTTTTGTTTATTTATTATGCTTTGACAGTTTTTTGAGGTTAAATAAATGATTGTATATTGCTTTTAAAATTGGAAACTTAAGAATAAGAACATGTTTTGTCTATGCATTACGGTTTGAGAGTTTTGTTTGGAGGTTAAGTAGTAAATGATTGTCATTGAAATATATATAAAAACTAGTGCCTATATCATGCATTTAAAATTGGAAACTACATAATATCAACGTGTTTTCTTTTTTTATCATGGTTTGAGAGGTCTGTTGTATGGAAATCAAAGAATAAGAATACCCACGTTAATATTTGTTGTTTGAATAATGAATTAACTTCTTGGGTATGAATTAAGTTTCTTTCTGATAATCTTTTGTAACTTTAATAAAACTTGCAATACAAGTTTGTTTTAAAGGACTTACAGTAACTAGATTTGCCCAATTTTTATTTTTTAGCGTCATAGAAAATTGAGGTTTGGGCATTCAAAATGAACTAGAACACAAAAATTGAATATTTTTTATGATAGTAGAAAGAGAGAAATTCTTCAAATGGGCCTCTAAACACGATCTTCGACATCTGTTTAAATTAAAAGTAAAGTCCCTGTACCATATAAGGCTATGTACTTAATAAGGCCAGCACCGATTTTTAGTCACGTTTTAACCGAATTCTCTATTCAGCTACCTTGTATGTAAAGACATCTGCAGTACTATGTCTGACAATATTTTAAAGTTTTTAGAATGTTCGCTAGATGGCGGTACACGAATCTATATTATCGGCAGTTGCGCAGTATCAGATTGAGAGGTTAGAACGTGTTATGAGTTCATTTGTTTATAAGGGAGCATAACAATTAGTTTTTTTGTCAAAGCGTTCCATAACTATCAACAAAGTGACGAGGTAAATAAACAATGATTAAGCATTTGCAGTTTTTAATAAAAATTATTTTGTTAATGTAATTATACGGCTCTTATAAAGCCACATAATAAAGTGGCTTTATTAAGTGCAGTACCTAGTGGCCTTATTTCGTAACATTTTATTGTATCCTTAAAATATTTCAAATATGGCTAAAAAACAGGCCTTGTGGACCGAGGACGCATTGAAGCATGCACTGCGAGAAGTCCGCGATGGGATGCCCGTACTTGCAGCATCCAGAGTATATAACAGTCCCCGCAGAACAATGAGAAACCATATAAGGACTAGGAGCACAAAAAGAAAATTAGGCCGTAGGAGTTTTTTGAGCAAACAGCAAGAAGGGGATTTATGCCAACGAATTTTCAGGCTAGCCTACGTAGAGATGTCGCTAACAAGCAAAGTCCTCCGAAGAAGTGTTTTCACATTCGCCGAAAAAAATAATTTAAGCATATTTTTTCTCAAGAGACTAGATTAGCAGGGCGCAAATGGATGAACCTGTTTTACAAGAGGCACCATGAAGTAGCTCAGAGAAAAGCTCAATCCATGAATCCAGCAAGGGCCCAAAAAGTAAATATGGCGACTGTAAATAACTATTTTCAAAAGCTAAAACAAGTGTTGATTGATTTAAATTTTGTAAATCAGCCACAATTTATTTACAACATGGACGAAAAAGGATGTCGTCTCACTCTCCACCATCAGCAACAAGTTCTTGCCAGAAGAGGAAGCAAGAGGGTCCATCTTATCGCGCAAGAACACGTAGAGAGCGTTACCGTTGTAGCATGTGGAGACGCTTTAGGTCAAGTCATCCCTCCTATGATCCTTTTCAAAGGTAAGCGCCAGACGCCGGAGTGGATAGATTCAATGCCACCAGGTACATCAATAGAAATGACTGCGAGAGGAAGTATGACTGCAGCCATATTTGTCAAGTGGTAGACCATTTTGCTAGGTACAAAACGGCTGGACGTTGTTTGTTGATATTTGATGGGGCACGTCCACATTTAGATGCTAATATTGTAGAAGCTGCTGATGCACATAATATGGCCCTTCTTTGTCTCCCGAGTAATACAACACATGAGCTGCAGCCGCTCGATAAAAGTGTGTTCCGCTTATTTGAACATTTTTGGGACGAGAAAGTTCTAAAGCATTGGGTGCAACAACCTGATCATAAGATTACGATAAGAAGATTTGGAATCATTCTTAGTGCAATTTCGCCCAAAGCAATGTCGCTAGCAAACTTAATATCAGGATTCCGAGCCACAGGGATATACCCATTCAATCCAGATGTGATACCGGAAGCCGCCTTCGCACCTATCACATTAACTGAAATACCTCTACAGGAAGCGGTTGCTCTATAATCTAATCTACATGATGATGGCAGTAAAAATTAAGACTCTAATGGGAGCATAAATCACAACGAATCAGATTCTGATTGGTCGGGCTCCGAGATAATACCACTAGCAATATTACGGGAAAGGTTGTCTCAAACTTCACCTGAGTTGCCTCCTGAGTCAAACATTCGAGAAAATTCACCTTGCTGTTCACGCTATCTCTAAAAGTCTCCTGAATTCCGTCTTGGGACAAACGACGACCATAACTTACCTAAACCTTGCTCAGACAAGTCTGATAACCAACAAAATTCACCAGAAGCTAATGAAATGTCTTACACTTTCAGTAGTTTACTTCCAACACCCAAAATAAAAAATTCGACTACGCCACGGCGCAAGGCCTTAAATTCATCAGACCAAGTAGTAAGAAAAGACTTATTTGCAAAAGCATAACCTAACACAAATGCAGTTTAAGCATCAACCTGAAAAAAACACAAATAAAACGACCAATAAGCAGCAACCTCTTGAAAAAACTAAGCCAAAAAAAGGAGAATCTAGGTGTTGTTTCATTTGTCACAGAGATAAAGTCTTGGATATGCGCTGCTGCATTTCGTGCTTCAGGTATGTGCACGAAGAATGCGTTGGTCTATGCAGAGAAGACAAAAAACCGTTTGTGTGTCCTACCTGTTCACAATAGATTAATCGTTTTTGTTTGTACGCTAACAATTATTCTTTTGTTGCCCTGTGATGTGTTTATTTTTTTGTAACAAATGTTGTAATACAGTTTCTTTTATTTTTTTACAATTTTGAAATATTGGCCTTATTATGAACACCCTATTCCTATTAAGGCCATTGATTACTAAATCATTTTAATTTATTTTCATTTTTGTAATACAGTTTTTGTTTTGTTTTTTTTACCATTTTGATATATTGGCCTTATTATGAACACCCTGTTCCTATTAAGGCCAATGATTACTAGATCATTTTTTTTTGCAACTTTGTTAATAAATTTACCACAAAAATAAAAATAAATTTACATACTAATAAACCTAGCAATAAATCCCTTAGTTTCGTATCATTTTATAATAAAAGTCTTGCAGTAAAAAAATCTTAAATCTTAACATGGCCTTATATGGTACAAGGAGCTTATTACTTTTAGTAATATGCCGTACTAATAGTGTAAAATTATTATAACAATTCACTATTATAACGCATGTGTGTGAATGTGGAAGTATGGCATCGGCGATAAAAAATTTCGAATTTTGTTCTTCGCTTAGACGTTGTAAAAAGTGTCAAAACATATAGAAAACATGATTTTGTAATAATTTTTTTGTGTCTCTCTGTCGGTCTGTCGATCTGCGGTCTGTCGGTCTGTATGTCTGTCTGTTTGTACCCACGGTAACTTCAGAAATAATTGAGATATCGTTTTCAAATTTGGTATACAATTAGAACCTGACAAACTAACGGTTCGGATTGTTTTTGGAAGCAATCGCTCTAGGTGGTAGGGGATGAATGGGGGGTGACTTGGTGAAAATCGACATTTTATCGGTAAAACTCGAGTGATATAACGTTTTGGGATTTGTTTATTAGAAAACTTTCAATTTCATCAAACATTTGGCATTTTGTGCTAAAATTAAATTAGGGGTTAAATATGTGGGCGTGTCGGTGACAGATATTTCAATATTTTTTTTGCTAAAACAGCGTAAAAAGTATCAAAACGTATAGAAAGCTTAATTTTGGAAGGAAATCTTTTTTGTCTGTCGGTCTGCCGGTCTGTCGGCCTGTAGGTCTGTCTGTTAGTGGGCGCAAAAACTTGCGCACGAATTGTAATATTATCTTCAAATTTGGTATACAGTTAGCACCCGACAAAGGAACGCTTCGAAGTGTTTTTGGGTAACATGGCTTCAGGGGGAGTGACCATCTAAATTCATTTCATGAGAATGTTTTTCTTAGGATAGTAAATTATCGCAGCTATGTGGAAGTTATGACTCAATAGGCAGCACTATTTTAGTGCGTTGTAGCGAACTTCGTCATTCAGAATAATTTCTTTTTTTTTTCACTGTTAATTTTTGCAGTAAATTTTAAAGCCAAAACATTTTTAAATAGAGAATAAAGGTATCTTCTAAATGGGGTATCACAAGCGGCTACTTCCCATTTAAAAATTTGGCGGTTGCAACTGTCACTCGAAGGGAATTGAATGTAGGCGTGAAGTTTTTACGTTGCAGTATGTGATTTTTCAATCAAAAATTTACGTATTTCGGGATTTTTCATAAATATGCACAATAATGGAGATAACAGAATTTATTTCATTTGGCTCTTCCAAACTGTCTATCAACGCACAAAACTTGACAGTGACCCCCGATATGAAATCTAGGAGACTTAGTTTGTGCTCATTTGAAGAGATTTTTAAATTTATGAAAAGTCAGGTTGGCGTATTTTCTCTGAGAAATCGCTAAAAAGAAATCTTACTTTTTAAAAACCCGAACTTAGGAGCAATATTTTTAGTGAATTTTCGTAGCAAAAATTCACTAATGTGGAGATCCAGACTTTTGTATTTTGAAAAAAATTTTGAAAATGAGCGCGAACTAGGACTCCTAGAACCCATATCCGGGGTCAGTTTCAATTTTTATATGTTTATATATATATATATATATATATATATATATATATATGTGTGTGTGTGTGTGTGTGTGTGTGTGTGTGTGTGTATCACACCGATAACTCAAAAAATAATGGGCCTATTTTGATAAAATTTGGCATGTGCCTTCCTTTTGTAAATGGCTTGAATAAGTTCGTTAGTCAGGAAAATCGGACGTGGTTTTCCGGGAAAATTTTGAGTTTTCATTCGAAAAAAAATTATATCTCCGGAATTAACAAAGTAAGGGTAACCAAATTTGGTACACGGGTTTATATCATTATATACCTACCAAAATTTAGCTCTGTTGGTTAAAGGACAAAAAAGTTACAGGCACTTTAAGAAAAATAAATTTTGGTTTTCCTCAAAACGTCAAAGTCGCGATTTAAAACGTCAGAATTGGTAATATTTAGGCAATGAACCTGAAACTAATATGAGCTATGGAAAGAAAATGTCTCAAGAAGAACGTTTTACAAAGCCTGAACTCTTGGTTTCAATCGTCATTGTCTTTCATTTTACTAAAATATTCCCAGAAAATTCATTTCAAATAGACCCTTTCTCTGATGCTTTGTCAGTAGAGAGTTTATCGTGTAATGGTATATCATTTTTTTCCAATTTTCGTAAAAATTCATTAAAGCTCAATATATCCGTTATTATGCAAGTTAGGAAAAAAATGTATACATTAATTATAGGGTGTCTTAAGCTACATCTTAAAAAATATTTCCACAATTGCAGGGTGGCCCATAAGTCGTTGGTAACTCAAATTTTCTTTTTTTTTTCATCGAACGCGCCCTATGTTATTGCATTTATTGTTGTATTTTCCATCGAACTATAATACATCTTTGTAAGAAAAGAAATTCGGGACGCAGCAAGTGCATTATGGTAGCAAAATTTCATTAAATGCTTCAAATTTGAATGGGTCAATTTGCTATTAACCTATACGGTTGACCAGGAAACCAGTTTTTTCTGGAACAATTTAGGTTTGCTTTCGAAAATTTTTGTACATTTCCAAACAATAAAGTTATTTTGATGAAATATGGCACATTGTTTCTACTATACAGGTTATACTGGTAACCAAATTTGATGCCTGCCTCCTTAAAAAAACATATTTGCTATTAAAAATATGTTTATGAAAATTCACTATCATAACGCACTTGCTGCGTCCAGAGTTTCTTATAGATGTGTGCGTGCTAACTAATTTGAGTTTTTTATTGCATTCTTTAAAAGAGAGAATAAGTGTTTTTATTTATGTTTTTTTTTCATTCGTGCTTCCTATGTATTTCTATTTCTTAATGGACATTTTATTAAAGACTTTAGATATAATTTTGCATTTTCCCTAAGGTGGGTCGTTAGTCGGCGCCATAGTAGACAATACAGCTCATTTTGTGAATCTTTACCATTATTAAAAACCGTCTATGCGACGCCACCAAATTGTAGTGATTTCTGGTCTGTCTTTGAGAAAGGTTAGGGTGATAATGCCAATGTTGGGATAAACATAGTCCCGGACCTACCCAACCATCAATTACTATGAATTAAATTACACTTAATTAATGTAACTATCACATTAAACGTTTTTGTGACCCTCCGATGCGGTTTACATAAACAGCAGCTAAATATAACAATGGAAGGTATACAGGATGTTTCAAAAACATGTGCAATCGTTGGTAGTTATATTCCACACGTAAAAATAAGACTCTTTTATATGATAACAGAGGTCCGAGTTTGCTTTGTTTTGTAGCTACAGGTGTTAAAATTGTTTTAGTGAATTTTCTTTGAAAAATTAACTAATGGGAGATCTGTGTTTATATATATATATATATATATATATATATATATATATATATATATATATATATATATATATATATATATATATATATATATATATATATATATATATATATATATATATATATATATATATATCGTACCGATAACTCAAAACAGAATGGGCCGATTTTAATAAAATATGGCAGGTACCTTACTTTTGTGCTTGGATATGTTCGTTAGCCGAGAAAGTCGGACGAGTTTTTCCTGGAAAATGTTGCGTTTTGTTTGTGTCTCTCCGAAAAAAACAAGGCTACCGCAACCAAATTTGGTACCCAGGTTAACACTATTAAACTGACCCTACATGCTAAAATTAAGATCTCTAAGTTACAGAAAAAATATATAGACAGGTAAAAAAAAATTTTGCGTGCCACTGATAACCAGAGAAATACACAAAACCACAATATTTTTTTGTGGATAACATAATTTACTGTATATTACACACAAAAATTAAGTTTTCTTGACGCAAAAAGGTAAAGAAATAAGACAAAAATGACTTTGAAAATTTTATAGTTTTTATTCTGGTTATGCAAAAGTCGCAATTTGGAACGTCAAAATTTGCTAGACCAAGAACCTGAAACAAATACGTTTTATGTAGAATAAATGTCATAATAAATGTGTTTTACAAAGTTTTAAGTTACAGCTCAGACCATCATTGTCATTCATTTTACTAAAATGATTGCAGAAAATTCATTTCAGATAGATCCCTTCTCTGATGATTTGGCAGTAGTTTCCGTTATAGAGTTTCTGGTTTAATAGTCTATACATTTTAAATTCGTTATTGAGAAGACAGCGACTTTAAAATTTTTAAATTATTTTTTAACACGAGTGCGAACTACGCCGCCCGGGGTCAATTTCAGTTTTTACATGCTTACATGTATACAGGGTGGTGAATTTTTACTGTAAAGCTGAATATATCCGTTATTATACAAGGTACGGGAAAATATTATAAAAGTTAATTCTAGTGTGTTTTGAGCTGCATCTTATAAAATTATATTGCTAACCACAGGGTTACCCATAAGTCGTTGTGAAAGAAGTTTTTTTTTTAATGGAACACCCCTTTTAATTAGCATTATCGCATTTTTCATACAATTTTAATGAATTTAAGGAGAAAAAAATATATCGCTCATCTTTTTCGAGTTATTACAATTGTTTTTCAACTTTTTACATTTTGGAACATATCTAAAATTGTGGTACGGCGTTTTTACCAATGGAAATCGGAGTCCCATAAAAATGACGCATTTGGGGAGGTTTTCAATTATGTTACTCGTCAAAAAACTTGAGATGTCACATACAGGCACTCTCATATTACTTAGCCAGTCTTTGTACAAAAATAGCGAATTTTCATAAAACAGATTGTTTACAAATTATTCATGTTAACATTTTTTACATGTATGTAAAAAGCTTTCTGTGAATAATTGTACCTTGGCTGGTGTAGTTTTTATGTAAATTACCTGGATAGGTTCGTTGGCCAGGAAAGACAGACTAGTTTTTTTATTGAAATCTTTAAATTTATCTTCAGAAAATTTTGGTACTTTTCAAACAAAAACTTAGCTTGATGAAATACGGTACATTGTTTCTACTATAAAGGTAACATTGTCTACTAAATTCCATGTCTTCCCTTAAAAAAAGATATCTAACATTCAAAAGAGTCCTATGAAAATTCGCTACCATAACGCACTTGCTGCGTCCAGACTTTAGTGAATTTCACTAAAATATTTCCAAAAAATTAATTTCAAATAGATCCTTTCTCTGAGGCTTTGGCAGTAGTTTTAGTTAGAGTTTATGGTTTAATAGTCTATAATTTTTAGCGAATTATCGTAGAAGAAAGCTCAGTATATCCGTTAATATACAAGATACAAGAAAAAATGCATATGCTAATTATCGGCTGTCTTGAGCTACATCTTATAAAATTAATTTTACAATCACAGGTTGGTCCAAAAGTCGTTGGTGATACATTTTTTTAAACGAACACCTCTTGCGCATTTTTGCATTTTTCATCGAAATATAATACGTTCGTGAGAAAAGACATTCGGGACGCCGTAAGTGCGTTTTGGTAGCGAATTTTTATTAAATACTTTAAATTTTAATAACTCGATTTGCTATTAACTTAAGTACTACACACAGACTTGGAGACTACTTCCCTGGCTTCACTGCTGGGTTTCGCTTCTGTAGGTGAAGAGCGTAGCCAGCGCGTAAGCTAACTGAAGCAAGAGGCAATTATGAATACTAGATGTTTTCGGATGTTTTCAACGTTTCTGTCACTAGTTTCACTGCTTGGCAGCATTCTCAGATAAATAAAAATTGAATTAGTACGAAATCATCGCAACTACAAATAAAGATCTGTTGCTATGTTATGATGTCTTGACCAAATATATATATATATATATATATATATATATATATATATATATATATATATATATATATATATATATATATATCAAATTAAAAATAAAATAAAAAACAGATGACGGATGAGGCTTTCAAAATGTCTACGTGATGTATGTCAATTATTAACATAAAAATAGAACTAGCCTATAATAACTATAATAACAGTTACAACAATAAAATAACTAATCCATAACAGTAATAAAGCAGTTTCTATATAACGAAAGTATCGACATACATCAACTCATTATCTTATTACAACTTTTTTGCAATAATGGTTAAATTTCTTTTCTTTGACTTGTTAAATTTTTCATTTTATTTTCAATTTGATACTTTTTTTTGTCAAAACATCATAACATAGCAACAGATCTTTATTTGTAGTTGTCCTGCTTTCGTACTAGTTCAATCTTTATCTGTCTGAGAATGCTGTCAAGCGGCGAAACTAGTCACAGAAACGCTGAAGAACATCCGAAAACATCTAGAATTCATAAGCGCCTCTTGCTCCAGTTAGCTTACGCGCTGGCTACGCCCTTCACCTACAGAAAAGAAACCCAGCAGTGATGCTAGAGAAGTAGTCTCCAAGTGTGTATGTAGTATGGACCAGTTTCACCAAGTAAGGGCAACAACAATCAATGTATTAACAGGTGCGTTGGCTATGAAACTAGTGTTTTCGGGAACATTTTTAGTTTATTTTCGGAAATTTTTTGTACATTTTCAAACAAAAAAGTTATTTTGGTGAAATATGGTACAGTTTCTAGTACAATATAGGTTATACTAGTAACCAAATTCGATAACTGCTTTCATTAAAAAAAAAGACATATTTGCCATCAAAGACATTTTTATGAAAATTCACTTCCACGCACTTGCTGCGTCCAGACTTTTATTTTTTGGTTTATTCCAAATGTATCCAAAACGACTGTAGCAATCCGAATGAAATTCGGACAGTGTTTTAGTTAGTTTTAAACTAGTACATATTTTACTGCTAAGAAAGTGTGGACAGCTTCACCAGGGCCGTGTGTATGTGCTTTCATTGCAATAATTTTCTAATAAAGAACCTGAGCGCCACTGACTTTTTTATTATGTTAGCACAATTATGTAGGAGGTTTAGTCCCGTTTGAATCTACCCCTCGATGTTTTGTCGATTCAGATCGCTTTAATGAGATAAGTCAATAACTATTTACTAGTTAAAAGTCCCTGAATGGAATAACAGCCAATGCTAAAAACGGCCACCTGCAGCTTGATTATAAGCCTTCAATCGTCGGTGCAAGGATCCTCTTACTCTGGCACAAATGCGAGGATTTCCCCGAACTCTGTTAGTTCTGTGCGTTGTAAAAGTTTTCAAATGTTTGTATTGGTGTCTTGTAAAACGCTCCTTTATGTGCCCCTCATAGATAAAAATCTAAAGGATTAAAATCAGGGGAGCTTGGTGGCCATGCTGCTGGACCACCACGGCAGCATATCGATGACAGTATATTTCCGAGGGGTACTCCCTAACATCAACCACAAAATGCGCCGGTGCACCATTGTGGTGGAACCACATTATTTTTGTCACTAACACAGGTAATAGTTCAGGCAGATCATTCCTGAGACAATTTAATATGACACATGACCAATAATTTTATTTCCAATAGTACCAGTCCAAATATTTACAAAAAATTAAAGAAAAGTGATACTGCAAATGTACTGCTTTTAGTAAATAGGAATTCTTCAGACGAACTATGCAAATTTTGGAGAATTATAATTCCTTTTCTTGCAAATGGTACTTCGTCTGTGAAAACAGCACGGGGAGAGAAATGCTACTCGTTCTCCAACTTATTTAAAAACCACTGACAAAATTCTTGTCTAGACCCATAATCTCTCGGTAACACTTCTTGAACACGTGTGTAGTGGTATGGTTTTAATTGTTGCTTTTGCCAGATTCTGTGTACAGACGATGCTGAAATAATTCTTATGTCGTTAGAAACGATTCTGGTGCTTGTAGTGTGGTTACGTTCCTCTACGTTGAGAAATGTAGTAATCTTCAACTTAAACAGTTTCCCGGTATCTTCTGCCTTCAAAATTAGATTTTAAAGGTTTCAAGGCAGCGGTTTCGCTCAAATGTCTGTAGATATGTTAATAAATCGTTTTGCTGGATGATATTTGTCTGGGAATCCTGTAATGATAAAAACTCGGTGCTTCCCTTCCATTTTGATCGACTCACCATAAACCAATAACATATCGGTTAATGCAGCCAAGATATGATTAAAAAATGGCATTTTAAAGCAATAAACTGCATCTGCTGTCACTTTGACAAGTAAATGACAATAACAACCTGATTTTTTGATTCAGCGCAGTACATATTCAATGCACTAGATAACTGCATTTACCTCATAAAAGAGATCGAACCCGCAAATTATTTAAAGATTACCTCTAAGAGCCACTAAACGACCTACATAACTGTGCTAACAAAAGAAATAAAAGTCAGTGGCGCACAGGTTTTTTTTGACAATTAATGCAGTGATACACACGCACGGCCTTGGTGAAGCTGTCAGCGCTTTTTTAGCAGTAAAATATGTAAGAGTTTAAATAACTTTCACCGTCCATATTTTATTCGGATTGCTACAGTCGTATTGGAGAAATTTCGAATAAACCAAAAAAATTTAAAATCTTTTACACCCTGTAGCTACGAACCCAAACAAAATCGGACCTATGTTGGCACACGTTTTTGAAACACACTGTATGTGGCATATTTTATGTAAATACCCATTATGTTCTTGCTTTCCTGATTTATGTATAAAGAAGTTGCGTGCGTATTGGGAATTTGATTTGTGCAACATGGAAATCAGTTGCAATTACATGAATTAATTGATGCAGTAATATTAGCAAATTCATATAACAATGGTGTTGATTGGAATGATAGCGTGAGGTCCAGTTTTATATAATTTTATACTGGCATGGTCTAAAGGCGGTCATTAAATAAAACTACATTTTTGCCACATAAAATGAAATACAATTACAAGAGTTATTATTCATATTGAGCTATTGAGCTTTCCCTTCAAATAAATAATTAACGTATTACCATTACTGCTATACACCGTGTGAAACAGCTAAATGGGATAATATCAGTATCTCAATTATTGTGCATATTCACTAAAAATCCAAAAACACGTCAACTTTAGATGAAGAAAAGGACACTGCGACATGAAAACGTCCGTCTTCGCCACCATTTTAGTGAATTTTCTTTAAAAAAAATCAAAAAATTTGGAAAAATTTCTTGAAATGACCGCGAACTATGACCCGCAGAACCCATATCCAGGCTCGGTTTAAATTTATATATATATATATATATATATATATATATATATATATATATATATATATATATATATATATATATATATATATATATATATATATATATATATATATATATATATATATATATAGGCTACGGCATTGAAAACGAAACAGACCGATTTGCGTCCAGAGAATTTTTTTTAAGAAACGCTGAAACACGTCAATTTTAATATTGAGAGGGACATGGTTTGACATAAAACTCAACTTTGTCACATCAACCCCTTATATTTTATATAACAACCCTTATATTTTAAATAGGGAACATGGGTCGAGTGTTACATCATTTGAAAGCTATTTCTTTTCTGAATTCAGCACACTAATATTTTTGGAAGTTTTATTAACTCTTTTAAAAATTATTCACAGTTGAAGATGTAAAAACGCATTTACCTCATTCCGACAAGAAATGTGCTGATCGTCATTGTTTTGTTGGTTTGTAAACAAAAAATTGACTATCAGAACATTTCTTATCGGAATGAGAGAAATGCGGTTTATTATTTCAGTTTATCGGTCGGTTTGATACTTGATAGTACTACCGAAAATTAATTTTGCAATGGTGTGTATTCTGTAGAAGAAAGAGTTGAAATAATGACTCTTTTTTTCAAAAACGATGATTTTGGAGTTAGTTGCAAAGCTTCGACAAAGTGGTTTAGTAGGCAAACAAAAAATGGGATCCTGAACGTGAATTTCCGGTTAGAAATGAGACTACTGAGATTGAATTTTTAGGACAAATTGCTGCAGACTCAACTTTGAGCACGAGAAAATTGGCCACTGTTTCAAACATCAACAGAAGAACTATTCAGCGAATATTGAAGCATCATACATTTCACCCGTATAAAATTCATCTTGTACAACAACAGCATGAAGATGTTTTTGATCGGCGGCTGGAGTTTTATGAATTTATGACTGCACGAATAGCTGATAACGGGAACTTTCTGTTTAATATCTGTTTTTCAGACGAGTGTAGGTTTTTATTAACCTCTACAGTTAATCGTCATAATTGTCGTTACTGGGCAGATATTAATCCAAGAAATCTTCAGGAAGTCCACACTCAAACTCTATAGAAATTGAATGTCTGCACTGGCATTTTTGCAGACCGCTTAATCGGACCAATTTTTCTTGATGGCAATTTGAGTGGCGAAACGTATTTGAAGTTACTAGAAGATATCGTTTACCCTCTAAAAATTGACATTGTTGAAAATGATGATTGTTATCAAGAAAATCAATTAGTGTTTGAACAAGATGGACCTCCTTCGCATTTTTCACAACGTGTTGGAGAGTTTTTGAACAAAGAGTTTCCAGAGCAATGGATTTGGCGTAGAGGTGCTATTAAGTGGCCTCCTAGATCACCAGATTCAACTCGTTTAGACTTATTTCTATAGGGCCATTTAAAGAGTAGAATTTACGCAACAGAACCGGAGTCTCTGGAAGAATTACGACAGTGCATTCTTGAAGAATGCCGTCTAATAACTCCACAAATGCTCTAGAATGTCAGAGCTCGTTTTGAATAAAATTTGTACTTTTGTATGTATGGAAGCTGGTGGTCAACAATTTGAACACTTAGTTAACTGAATAAACATTTTTAAAAGTTTGGTTTTGTTTTTTAGCTTTTTTTTTAACGAAAAATTGACTTTTTAGTGCATTTCTTACCACAATGAATGAAATACCTTCTTGCAACTCCAACTGTGAATAATTTTTAAACGAGTTGATAAAACTTCAAAAAAAAATAGTGTGCTGAATTCAGAAAAGAAAGAGCTTTCAAATGATGTAACACCCTACCCATGTTCCCTATTTAAAATATAAGAGTTGTTATCACCACCCTTAAGGGGATGATGTGACAAAGTTGAGTTTTATGTCAAAACATGTCCCCCTCAATAGTAAAATTGCCGTGTTTCAGCGTTTCTTAAAAAAAATTCTCTGGACGCAAATCGGTCTGTTTCGTTTTCATTGCGCCACCTGTATGCACATGTACACACATTCATTTATATATATATATATATATATATATATATATATATATATATATATATATATATATATATATATATATATATATATATATATATATATATATATATATATATATATATATATATATATATATATATATATATATATTTATATGTATGTATATGTATATGTATATGTATAAAATAATGGGTCGACTTTGATTAAATTTTCTGAGTACCTTCGTTTTGCAAGTGGCTTAGATAAGTTCGTTAGCCAGGTAAATTGGCCTAGGTTTTCCCGGCCTTTCGGAAATAAATTATATCTCCAGAAATAACAAAGTAAGGGTAACCAAATTTGGTACGCGTGTTTTTAGTGAATTTTCGTAGAAAATATTCACTAATGGGGAGATGCCGACTTTTGAATTTTGAAAAATTTTTTGCAAATGAACGCGAACTAGGACCACTAGAACGCATATCCTGGGTCAGTTTCAATTTATATATATATATATATATATATATATATATATATATATATATATATATATATATATATATATATATATATATATATATATATATATATATATATATATACATGTATGTATGTATCACACCGATAACTCAAAAAATCATGGGCCGATTTTAATAAAATTGGGCATGTACCTTCCCTTTGTAAATGGCTTAGACAAGTTTGTTTGTCAGGAAAATAGGATGAGGTTTTCCGGGAAAATTTTGGGTTTTTATTCGAAAAAAATTTTTATCTCAAAGAATAATGGGCCGATTTTGATAAAATTTGGCATGTACCTTTCCTTTGTAAATGGCTTTGATAAGTTTGTTAATCGAAAAAATCGGACGAGGTTTTCCGGAAAAATTTTGAGTTTTCATTTGAAAAAAATTTTTATCTTAAAAAATAAAAAATCTATGATAACCAAATCTAGTAGGTAGGTTTACGATATAAAAAGTAAACTATACACCAAAATTTAGATTTCTATGTTACAAGAAAAAAAAAGTTATAATATAATATTTTGTGCCAGGTCATTTCTATGAAAATTCACTACCATAACGCACTTGCTGCATCCAGGCTTTTATTATAAAGAGTGTACCATGTACCAAAATTTAGGTCTGTAGTTTTACAGAAAAAAAAGTTACTGGCATTAAAAAAAAGGTTTTCCTCAAAACGTCAAAGTCGCGATTTTATACGTCAAAATTGGCAACATTTAGACAAATAACCTGAAACAAATACGGATCATGTAAAGAAAATGTCGCAAAACCAGTGTTCTGCATACCCTTAAGTTTCAGTTTCAACCGTCATTTTCCTTCAATTTACTAAAATGTATCCAGAAAATTCATTTCAAATAGACCCTTCCCTGATGCATTTGCAGTAGTTTTAGTTACGTTTATGGTTTAACGGTCTATAATTTTTAGCTAATTTTCGTAGAAAAATTTCGTTATTGAGGAGACCGCGACTTTTGAATTTTTAAAAATATTTCTTCAAATGAGTGCACACTACACCCCCTATAATCCATATCCGGGGTTAGTTTCAGTTTTTATCAGTTTACATATATACAGCGTGAGGCATTTTTATACGGTAAAGCTCAATATAATTTTATTATACAAGATACGAGAAAAAATTGTATACCTTAATTATAGGGTGTGTTGAGCTACATCTTATAAAGTTATTTTGAAAATCACAGGTGGCCCATAAGTGGTTGGTGATTTTTTTTTTTTTTGTTCCCTCAGGGCTCGTCCGCGGCCTTGCCGCCCTGATAGCACCGCAACCCTTGGTTGATTGTGCATACCCCTTAGTCTTACTCCACCCATTCCAAGATCACTGTGCCTTGAACTAGTCTGCACAGCGATTGGTAGGGTGAAGTTTTATATTGCTCTGTCTCCGGTCTAGAGTGACCGTAGATCAGTTGTCTTTGGTGATACCTACCATTTTTTTGAACACCCTTATATTTTTATTATTATTTTTGCATTATTTGTCAAAATATGATACACGTTTGTAAAAAAACAATCGAGACGCAGTAAGCGTGTTTTGGTAGCAAATTTTAAAATGATGCAAATTTTAAAAACTCAAATTACTGTTAACCCAATGTTAATTGGCTAGGAAATCAGTTTTTTCGGAAATATTTTAAGTTTACTTTTGAAAATTTTTGGTAGAGTTTCAAACATTATGGTTGCTTTAATGAAATATGATACTTTGTTCCTACTATATTGGTTATACCGGTAACCAAATTGATGCCTGCGTGCATTAAAGAGGTGTATAACGCACTTACTGCGTCCAGACTTTTTAAAATAGTTTCTAATTGAAGTATATCTTCAATATCCATTACAAAATTAACCGTTAAAAACAAGAAATTCATCTGATTGACGAACTTCGCTACACACACTAAAAAATTAATAAATAATCGCGTTGAATTCTTGATAATGAAAAGTTCTAGACGCAGCAAGTGCGTTATGGTAGTGAATTTTTATTAAATCCATCAAATTTGAATAACTCAATTTTGTATTAACTTAGACAGTTGAATTTTGGTATGTGGTAAGGTCTTTTTCAAAGAAACATATTCACCAAATTTCATTAAAATATCTTGGTAATTTTTGGAGAACAAATTTTTTTCGAAAGAAAACTCAAAATTTAAATAACTTAGAAAGTGGAGTGGTATCTAGTAAGGTCTTCCCCGAGGGTATATATGCACCAAATTTCATTAAAATAGATTTGTAATTTTCGGAGCAAAAAAATGTTTCGAAAGAAAACTCAAAATTTTTCCGGAAAACCTTGTTCGATTTTCTTGGCTAACGAACTCATCCAAGCCATTAATAGAAGAAAGGCACTTGAAGTTTCGTTGTAATCGGATAGTTATTTTTCGAGTTAGCGGTTGGATACATACATACATATATATATATATATATATATATATATATATATATATATATATATATATATATATATATATATATATATATATATATATATATATATATATATATGCTTTGGTGGTTCAGGGGTAAGAACGTGTGCCTTTGAACCGAAGGGTACTAGGGTCGATTCCAGCGTTTATTTTTTCAGTATATATATATATATATATATATATATATATATATATATATATATATATATATATATATATATATATATATATTATATATATATATATATAAACATAGAAACTGGCCCCGGATGTGGGTTCTAGGGGTCCTAGTTTGCGCTCATTTGAAAAATTTTTTGCAAAGTTTCACCATCGATACCTCTCTATTAGTGAATTTTTTAAAATAAAAAATCACTGAAAACCAAGGAAAACTCATTTAGTGCCCTTTTTGGACGGTATCATTTCAAAAGGAAACATATAAAGTTATCAACATTCGTCACAGTTGGCAATGTTAATTTTGTTTAGGCCGCCTTAGTAACTTGGTGTATGATTGTAAACGCATGACAGTAGTTGTCAGTTGTTATCTGCTACTTAGCAACATGGTTTATTTAACACACTATAAAATAACAATTTTTCAGATGATTAGTTCCGGTGATAAAACACGATTACAGATTGAAGTGGCTCGTCTATTTAAAAAAAATCCTGGTTCGCCAGGTTAGATATTAACGGCAGATACAAAAAGAACCTTTAATGTACTGAGTAATGATCCCAAATTGGATGTAATGCTTGAGTTTGGCAAAACGCACATACTTCGTGTCGACAACCAGTCATAATATTAGACCTTAGCCACTTATCGATTATTCGAACATCAAAAGAAAAGAAAATGCATCTCTATAAATTCATACAAACTCAGGAGCTTATGAAAGATGATCTATATAGAAGAATGTCTTTTTGTTAACAAATGATGACAATGTAAGATAACAATGTTATCCAGCTGGAATATGTTTTACTAGTCCAAAAAATCGACATTGGAGAAGAGAGTGACATACGCAATACCCTGAAAAGGTTAATGCTTGGGCAGCAGTAGTCGTAAGCAATATCATTTATCCCTTTTTCATTGATGGTACTTTTAATAAAGATAATTATTACCGCTGCTCCAAATTAATGTCGTGCCAACTTTGGCAGACTTATGTTCCGATAGAACAAACCCACAAGTTTCAGCAAATGCGATATCGTTCCCGCAGGATGGAGCACCAGCACATTATCAAAACAATGTCTGGCAGTATCTCGACCTTATATTTCCAAATCGGTGGATAGGAAAGCGAGGATCGTTAGAACGACCAATAACCTCAGAAGACATTTTTATTTACGATTAGGAGGCTGCCGAGGCGTTCAAGGCACGCTTTTTAAACATCTCCTGCATTAAGGTTGATCTGCTTTAGCGAATAGAGAGGTATCAATGGTGAGACTGTGCAACAAATTTTTCAAATGAGCGCAAATTTGGGCCGCTAGAATCCGAAACCAAGCTCTGTTTGAAGTTTTATATGTTGATATACAGAGTAGTTCAAATTTGAGCCTCACCATTGGGATCTTGTGAACCGTAAAAGATACGAGGATGGTGATCAATTATTTGAAAGAAAATTTGAGGGTTCATTTTTAGTTTTTTTATTATTCGAAAAAAACGAAAATGTTCAATCTTAGTTTTTTTGTTTTCAAGCGAATACCGAAAGAGCTAGAGTTTTTTTAACTATGACATTGTTAGGACATTTTTTATGGGCAATCTAAATCTATTATCATATTTTCCAAGGCGTTCTTGATGCAAGAGTTACAATACTGAACTTTGATTTTCTTATGGGCGCCATATTGGATCTTTACATTTTTAAAAGTTTTTTTTATTATTACAATGATATATCGCAAGATATGATCACATCTTACCTGGTAGTAAAATTTGGAAAAAATCGTTTCTGGAAAGAGTGGTTTGGATGGGACGCCAATAAATTTCTTTAACGATCTAAATATTAACAGTTCAGCCAAACTTTGATGTTTATACTATTTATGTACTTTTTCGCTGTGTAATTTATTAAAAAATCATGAGTTTTACAAATGAAGATAAGGGAGACATGATAAAAATGTATTACCAGAATAATAGACACGTTAGAGTTACTAGTGAAAACTATGTATATGAATATCCGGAAAGGCGGCAACCAAATTATTCTTATTTTAATGAACTAAATGTAGTAGTAGAGTTTCGTCAACTCCGCTGACTCTACTACCATATTTGTCTTTGGGTTTTCCAAATGAACATATTTTTTAGATTACGATCTAGTTCATTAAAATAAGATTAGCGTGGTTGCCGCCTTTCCGGATATTCATTTAAATAGTTTTCACTAGTAACTCTAGCGTTTCCATTATTTTGGTAATACATTCTTATCATGTCTCTCTTTTCCTCATTTGTAAAACTCATGATTTTTGAATAAAGGCCACATACACAATATGCAGAAATACTATAAACATCAAAGTTTGGCTGGACTGTCAGTATCGTTAAAGAAATTTATTGGCGTCCCTTCCAAAGCACCCTTCGCATAAAGGATTTTTTCCAAATTTTGGCAACATGTAAGATGTGATCGTATCATGTGATATGTCATTTAAATCAGAAAAAAAAACTTTTCTAAAATTCAAAAATTCAATATGGCGCTCATAAGAAAAATCAAAATAAACTATTGTAACTCTTGTATCAAGAACGTCTTGGAAAATATGATGACACATTTAGATTGCCCATAAAAATGTGCCCTAACAATGTCATCGTTAAAAAAATCTAGTTCTTTTGGTATTGGCTTGAAAATAAATAAAAACTAAAATTGAAAATTTTCGAGATATGCAGTTAGAACAGGAGAACTGGAATACCCAATATATATATATATATATATATATATATATATATATATATATATATATATATATATATATATATATATATATATATATATATATATATATATATATATATATATATATATATATATTATGATAATAGGAGCGACTTTTTCCCTAAATTTCCCTAAAAATAAAGCATACATCGATATGTGTAAAGTGTTGCCTACAAACAACAATTTTAAATAACAAGTCGTTAATTCTACGGCTAAGAGGATTTATAATTACCACAACAATACTTAAACGGATATTCATTGCGTCCATAGACTTTTCAATTGAGGGGAGGAGAGATTAAGAGCAATACAAATTTCCAGCGCTCCGGAATAAACCGCCTCAATAATTCGAGAATTTGTTCTCCACTGAAGTATGAGTTTTAAATTTCCTGCTTAATTCGAAGCAATTTTTCTTATCTCAGAGCAGATGTTAAATAGCTCTTTCGAATATCTGGAGAATAAAGGGCATCAAGAAGGAATGTAAAATGAAAAATGTGTGTGTGACTGTTCGACGATGGCAGCCAGTTTTCTAATTACCGACTACAAATCTTAACCGCGACACCTGTCACACTCAAGCAGGGGACGAGTGTAAATCTTAAATTGGATTTTTCCTCACCATCTCAAGATAGCCAGTTATTTCCTCTGCAATTATTTTTTAGTTTAACGGCGACATTTGTAAGGACTTCTGTTTCCGGTTGACGGTAGCATTGTTTCATAAGTGTTTACAACTATTTATTATATTGGTGAATTTTCGTAAAAAAAAATCACAATTGAGGAGATCCCGCCATTTGAATTTGGAAAAATTTGTTTCAAATGAACGCGAACCGCTGTCAGTTTCAATTTTTATATGTAATATATATATATATATATATATATATATATATATATATATATATATATATATATATATATATATATATACATATATATCTGTGTGTGTGTGTATAACATACGTATCACACCGATAATTAAAAAAATAACACCCAGATTTTGATTAAATTTGGTGAGTGGGTTCCTTTTGCAAGTGGCTTGGATATGTTCGTTAGCCAGAAAAATCTCCCAGGTGTTTCTAGGAAACTTTTGGGTTTTGTTTCGGAAAAAACTTATATCTCCGTAAATAACAAAGCTATCGCAACCAAATTTTGTACGCAGGTTTCCGCTGTAAAAAACAAACTATGTGCAAGACTTAGACCTCGAAGTTCGAAGGAAAAACAGGTAAAGGCATTTAAAGAAAAAGAATTGGGTGTCACTGGTGATCAGAGAAAGGCACAAAACCCAAATATTTTGTGCGTATAACAACATATATTGTG
This sequence comes from Tillus elongatus, assembly GCA_964006375.1. Lineage (NCBI taxonomy): Eukaryota > Metazoa > Arthropoda > Insecta > Coleoptera > Cleridae > Tillus > Tillus elongatus. Next base: position 90,411,707 of record OZ023262.1, read on the forward strand.
TTATGGTGAGTTAGTGGTTTAATAGTCTAGTTCTTAGCGAATTATCGTAGAAAAAATTGTTATTGGGGAAATCGCGACTTTAGAATTTTGAAAATATTTCTTCAAATGAGCGCGAACTACGCTCTTTAGAACTCATATACGCGGTCAGTTTCAGTGTTTATGTTTACACATATACACGGTGACGTATTTCTACGGTAAAGCTTAATATAACTGTTATTATATTGCAATATTTCAGGAAACGCACTAGTTGACTCCGCAGCACGGAACGCAACCATAGATGGAGTAGATTTTCAGATAATGGTGTCTTATGACTTGGTACATGAAGCAAAAGTTATTTCAAAAAGAGTGTTCGAATCTTACTAGTACAAAATTAAATCAAATGCTACCAATCACTTTTACAGTATATATCCTTTTCGGCACAGTTACCACTGCATAAACAGGCAGTCCTACCCCGGCATATATCAACTCCCCCAAAACCGTTTGATATTTGGGGACGGCACTTTTCCGAAACATATGTTTAAGTTAGGATTGAAAAAGAACCCCGACTGCGATTGCGACAGAACAAGTACCGGGTACTTGAAACATTTAATTTTCTCTTGCAGATTCCACAATCAACAAAAAGATGAGCTTTTTAGGAATATGCTCACCGAAAATATTTGTTTGCCATTAAATGCTGCGTCCCTTTCATATTTATCTCTTAGAAATAAAAGGATATTGTTTGCAATAATCAAATTTATTAAAAATGCTAAACTGTTTAACTATCTGTAAATTTATTCTCTACTCCTAACAAGCTTCTTTTTTTATGATAGGTAGATTATATAGATTAAGAAAAATCCGACTGCTTTTCCATGCGTTAATACCTATTTTTCCCGTGGTCTGTGTGTGGTGTCTAAGTCGCCATAATAGACCCTATGACGTGAAGAGTGTCCCCGTTGCTATACTTAGGCTAATAACATTTTATAGTAGGGATAAGAGGGTAATATCATATATATGGGGTGGCGCATTGAAAACGAAACAGGCCGATTTGCGTCCAGAGAATTTTTTTTTTAAACGCTGAGACACGTCAATTTTAATATTGAGGGGGACATGTTTTGACATCAAACTCAACTTTGTCACATCAACCCCTTAAGGGTGGTGATAACAACCCTTATATTTTAAATAGGGAACATGGGTCCAGTGTTACATTATTTGAAAGCTCTTTCTTTTCTGAATTCAGCACACTAATTTTTTGGAAGTTTTATCAACTTGTTTACAAATTATTCACAGTTGAAAATGCAAAAACGGATTTCACTCATTCCCATAAGAAATGTGCTGTTAGTCAATGTTTTGTTGATTTGTAAACAAAAAATTGACTACCAGAACATTTGTTATCGGAATCAGAGAAATGCGGTTTATTATTTCAGTTTATCGGTCGGTTTGATACTTGATAGTACTACCGAAAATTAATTTCACAATGGTGTGTTCTGCAGAAGAAAGAGTTGAAATAATTACACGATGAGTGTGCCAACCGTACCGCCAATTTATTTAATGAACGACATCCTAACAGACATGTTAACAGAAAATACATTTTGGAGTTAGTTGCAAAGTTTCGACAAAGTGGTTCAGTAGACAACAAAAAGCCGGATCCTGAACGTGAATTTCCGGTTAGAGATGAGACTACTGAGATTGAAGTTTTAGGACACATTGCTGCAGACCCAACTTTGAGCACGACAAAATTGGCCACTGTTTCAAACATCAAAAGAAGAACTATTCAGCGAATATTGAAGCATCATAAATTTCACCTGTATAAAATTCATCTTGTACAACAACTGAATGAAGATGATTTTGATCGCCGGCTGGAGTTTTGTGAAGTAATGACTGCACGAATAGCTGATAACGGGAACTTTCTGTTCGATATCTGTTTTTCAGACGAGTGTACGTTTTTATAACCTCTACAGTCAATCGTCATAATTGTCGTTATTGGGCAGATAATAATCCAAGAAATTTTCACGTAGTCCACACTTAAACTCCACAGAAATTATATGTCTGAAATGGCATTTTTGGAGACCGTTTAATCGGACCAATTTTTCTTGATGGCAATTTGAGCGGGGAAACGTATTTGGAGTTACAAGAAGATATCGTTTACCCTAATATATGACATTGTTGAAAATGATGATCGCTATCAAGAAAATCAATTAGTGTTTCAACAAGATGGAGCTCCTCCGCATTTTTCACAACGTGTTAGGGAGTTTTTGAACAGATAGTTTCCAGAGCAATGAATTGGGCGTAGAGGTGCTATTGAGTGGCCCCCTAGATCACCAGATTTAACTACTTTAGGCTTTTTTTCTATCGTGAATCATTACGGAAAATTATGATAAAAGTAGAAGTCTATTGTTAGACTCCATGGCCTACTGCTTTTCGAACACTTTCTTTTTGTCATTTGTTTTCTGGTATTGGATTTCATAGCCTACTATGCTCAAAAAGGTTTTTCTCAAAATTGTCAGTGCAATTACAAGACTTCTCAAGCATGTTGTACATCATTGGAAAGCTCTTTCCACAGGCTATCACATTAGCAAAAAATCCAAAATGGCTGCCATAATAAAAACAAACGTTGCTACATGTAGCTCAAAAACAAATCACAATCCAAAGTTGAGACTAGCACAAAAAGATTATTCTGTATAAAGTGTCCTGATAATGTGCAATCTTAGACACGTCAGATCAACGCTTACTTAGATTTTGAAGAAGAAAAAATCGACAAATTTTGTTTTTTTCGAAATAAATCGAAAACGAAAAGCGGCAGGGCAAAATACAAGTCATATTTGGAACGACCATGAAATTCTACAAAACATTGCCAATTTAACCGTCTCCCTATCTCTAATAATAACGGAGATAGCAATACATTCCCATCCAGTTTGGGACACACTGTATATAGATATATAAGCATACAAAATTCAAAAGGATTTTGGTTTCGCGTTTTAGAGGCTCAAACTTGACAGGCAAGCGTATATCCGAAACAATTGATCTCATCTTTTTTCCCGTTTTTTGAATTTTTTAAATAGTTTTTCGGGTCTTCCCAACTTTTTTTGTTATAACATTCATTATTCACTCTGTTTCAGTTTCATTGTCCTTTAACCTGATCTTATGACAGAAAGGTTTCAATAAAATTATGTGATGGAGGAAAACGCTTCACTTTTTTGTAAAATATGTCCCAAATTTCCACATTTTTATACCTTTATTATAAAATTTAAACTTAAAAAGGAATTATTTTGCTTAAAATGTATTTAAGTAAGCACCTTATGGTTCACAAAATAATATATACTCTTAGTAAAAATAAATAAGTGTTGACACAATCTCTAATCGGTTTTTCTGAACACAAAAAAAAAACGTATGACACATTGTTCGCGCATGGTAATGTTTGGAAATTAAATCAATACAAATTCACCAAAATAAACTCCCAAAAGGGTTGCTTTCAAAATACAGGCAAACTTGGAAATATTTGACAACCTGGCAACATTGCACTGTCTTCTTTTATGACGTCATGCCACTTTTATCGTAAAAATACTACACCAATATTATCAACATTTGTGTGTCATACTCGTTTATGTTTCTAAGCGGATTGCAGTCAAAAACACTGGCACAATTACAGTAATGAAAATTGATACAGAAAAATAAGAATGTATCAAGAATTGAAAATGTTCTCTATTTATTTTGTAATAGGTTAAATACATGACTAGGATCCCGTAGATCTTGCTACATGATTTTTACCCCACAAACACCATATCAACCCCAGTAATCTGAAATTCCATGTGACATCCTTGTACTCCATTTCCACAGTCGTGCAATTGGTGGATATTATGAGGTAACCGCAAGAAAAAGAACTGCGAGACTTTGTGTTGAAAATATTCTATCGGTGTTATCGGCCTCCGAGGTGCTGTTAGAGCCACCATAGCGAAGAAGCAACGTTGATACACCTGAAATACGGGCCTAATATCGGCCAAAAGCGGAGTGTCTAACTACACAAGGGACCAATCCGGCGCACCTCCACATGACATATTGCTTGGAAATATCGCATTATATCACTTGCTCGCCATCCTACAACTTTATTAATACCAAACACGTAACTACCCGTTGACATATATCACTCGTCGCTCCCTCTATATCACGTCTAGTGTCCCATGAAAAGATATCATGTCGTAAATTTCACAAATTTCATTCTATAACCACACACGAGAAGCTCGTTTGCATTTACTATCCATCTTTTCAGGGCTAAACGATTTACTGAGGTAAAAATGTCTTAGAAAGATTTGGTGTTGAAGTTTATCTCGATACAGCTGTGTTAGTGAATTTTCCTAGGAGAAATTCACTAGATTAGGAGATCGCGACTTTTGAAATTATATATATATATATATATATATATATATATATATATATATATATATATATATATATATATATATATATATATATATATATATAGGCTGGCGCATTTAAAACGAAACAAACCGATTTGCATCCAGAGAATTTTTTTTAAGAAACGCTGAAATACTTCAATTTTAATATTGAGGGCGACATGTTTTGACATCAAACTTAACTTTGTCACATCAACCCCTTAAGGGTGGTGATAACAACCCTTATATTTTAAATAGGGACCATGGGTCGAGTGTTACATCATTTGAAAGCTCTTTATTTTCTGAATTCAGCACACTAATTTTTTTGGAAGTTTTATCAACTAGTTTAAAAATTACAGTTGAAGATGCAAAAACGCATTTCACTCATTCGATAAGAAATGTGTTGATAGTCAATGTTTTGTTGATTTATAAACAAAAAATTTACTATCAGAACATTTCTTATCGGAATGAGAGACATGCGGTTTATTATTTCAGTTTATCGGTCGGTTTGATACTTGATAGTACTACCGAAAATTGATTTCACAATGGTGTATTTGTAGAAGAAAGGGTTGAAATAATTACTCTTTTTTTCAAAAACGATGACTGTGCCAACCGTGCCGCAAATCTGTTTAATGAACGACATCCAAACAGACATGTTAACAGAAAATACATTTTAGAGTTAGTTGCAAAGTTTCGACAAAGTGATTCAGTAGCCAAGAAAAAACGGGATCCTGGACGTGAATTTCCGGTTAGAGATGAGACTCCTGAGATTAAAGTTTTAGGACAAATTGCTGCAGACGCAACTTTAAGCACGAGAAAATTGACCACTGTTTCAAACATCAAAAGAAGAACTATTCAGCGAATATTGAAGCATAATAAATTTCACCCGTATAAAATTCATCTTGTACAACAACTGAATGAAGATGAATTTGATCGGCGGTTGGAGTTTTGTGAAGTTATGATTGCACGAATAGCTGATAACGGGAACTTTCTGTTCAATATCTGTTTTTCAGACGAGTGTACGTTTTTATGAAACTCTACAGTCAATCGTCATAATTTTCGTTATTGTGCAGATAATAATCCAAGAAATTTTCCCGAAGTACACATTTAAACTCCACAGAAATTGAATATCTGGACTGGCATTTTTTGAGACCGTTTTATCGGAACAATTTTTCTTGATGGCAATTTGAGTGCCGAAACATATTTGAAGTTACTAGAAGATATCGTTTACCCTCTACTAATTGACATTGTTGAAAATGATGATCTCTATCAAGAAAATCAGTTAATGTTTCAACAAGATGGAGCTCCTCCGCATTTTTCACAATGTGTTAGGGAGTCTTTGAGCAAAGAGTTTCCAGGACAATGGATTGGGCGTAGAGGTGCTACTGAGTGGCCCACCAGATCACCGGATTTAACTCCTTTAGACTTATTTCTATGGGTCTATTTAAAGAGCGGAATTTACGCAACAGAACAGGAGTCTCTGGAAGAATTACGAAGACGCATTGTTGAAGAATTCCGTCTAATAACTCCACAAATGCTCCAGAATGTCAGAGCTCGTTTTGAACAAAATTTGTACTTTTGTATGGAAGCTGGTGGTCAACAATTTGAACACTTACTTTACTGAATAAACATTTTTGAACGTTTGGTTTTGTTTTTTAGTTTTTTTTAACGAAGAATTGACTAATTAGTGCATTTCTTATCACAATGAATGAAATACGTTCTTGCAACTCCAAATGTGAATAATTTCTAAACGAGTTAATAAAACTTCCAAAAAAAAATAGTGTGCTGAATTCAGAAAAGAAAGTGCTTTCAAATGATGTAACACTCGACCCATGTTCCCTATTTAAAATATAAGAGTTGTTATCACCACCCTTAAGGGGTTGATGTGACAAAGTTGAGTTTTATGTCAAAACATGTCCCTCTCAATATTGAAATTGATGTGTTTCAGCGTTTCTTAAAAAAAGTTTATCTGGACGCAAATCGGTCTGTTTCGTTTTCAATGCGCCATCCTGTATATATATATATATATATATATATATATATATATATATATATATATATATATATATATATGTGTATGTATATGTTCTAGGATGTTCTTCCACGTTTCTGTGACTATAGTTTCGCTGCTTGACAGCATTCTCAGACAGATAAAATTTGAATTAGTACGAAATCATGACAACTACAAATGAAGATCTGTTGCTATGGTTTGATATGATGTTTTGATCAAAAAATTAATCAAATTGAAAATAAAATGAAACACAGGTGACAGATGAGGCTTCCAAAATGTCTATGTGATGTTTGTCAATATTTAACATAAAAATAGAACTAGCCTATAATAACTATGATAACAGTTACAACAATACAATAACTAAACAATAACAGTATAAAAGCAGTCTCTATACTACGAAAATATCGACATACATCAACTCATTATTTTATTACAACTTTTTTGAAAGAATAGTTAAATTTATTTTCTTTGACTTATTTAATTAGAAATAAAAAAGTTAACCGTTGATAAAGATGAATTTTGTCTATTTGGCGTGTCCCCGCTGTTAAATTAGTAGCTATTATTATCGACTTTAACCTCAAGGGTTTTCACACTCCCTCAAAGGGGAACATTCGCTCATCCCAGGTATCTTATATACCAAAGGGACTGAGTTCAGATGGAGCCATTTCCAAGTTATCGGGCCCTGCATGATAACGCGACACATCCTTATTTCGCAGGAATCTCCGCAGGGTGTATACCGTTACACGTATAATCGCCTTCTGCATAACCTTATAAAGGTGTCCAAGACCCAGTCTCTTAATGTTCTATCGAAAAATCTTAGGAACCACACCAGTTGACATGACTATTGAAATCACTCGGACACTATCTGCCCTCCACTGTCTCTTTACTTGCATCTTAAGGTCTCTGTTAATGATAGTGATGTGCTAAATTAATTATACACTACATCATACAAATGAGTTACTGGAACCATCATAAATGGCTTGTCTGAGTCAAGGGCTAAAAAACTTCTAGAGTTAAACAGACAACAACTGAGTACTCTAGTCGGCCTGTATACAGGACACTGCCGCTTGCGTCACCACATGCACCGAATTGGAGTCGATCAGAAAACTGAGTGCGGGCTGTGTATGGAGAGTGACGAGATAGCAGAGAAAGTACTGTGTTCCTGTCCAGCGGCGGATCAATCTTTGCCCACAAAGTTTATCGACCTCTTCAGGAGGCTGGCTTTGTTGGGATAAATATAGACCATTAGGCGTGAGCCACAATAGACGTTATGGTCGCGGTGGAAGGACCGGTATGGCTCACTCACATTCAAACCTAACCTAACCTACTGAAACCATTAGTACGAAACTAAACCGTCATGTTCCTTCATCTTACTCAAATATTTGAAGACAACTCATTTCAAATAGACCCTTTCTGTGATGCTTTGGCGGTAGTTTCAGTTATAGAGTTTATGGTTTAATAATCGATAAGTTTTTGAATTTTGAAAATTTTTTTTAATCTTCTCGCTGAAATACAACAGGCAACTTGTTTTCCAAAATCAATTGGTCTGAAAAATCTAAATTTAGGAAGAAGGAAGCAGTCAACAACAAAAATATTCACTACCGGGCTCAAGAAAACTCCCACTACATAAGAGAAGAAAACTTTTAACAATATTTTGGTTTCAATGTGTTTTGTATAGTTATGTTTAATGGGGTATGTTTTGAAATTTATTTTGAAACTTTAAGAAATGATAGATATTTGACAATATTAAACAATGTGTAACGTATTACACGTTTTATAACTTATATATTTCCATTATAACGTTCATTGGTACATGATCATATTATTTTCAATGAAGTCAATGAAATTTACTGCTTTTCTACTCAATGAACTTTATAAGATAACGTCTTAAATTCATGTCCATAGAACCATATGGTATTGTCCGTGAAGATCTTGAAAGCGACAGTTGGTAGCCGGTTTCAACATCTTTACTTCATCTTCGTTTTTCAGATAACATAATTCTTTATAAGCCCCTTCAACTCGATCTCTTTTCAACAAAATTTTAGCACGAGTAAAAATGCTAAAATCAACTATGACTCGCTAAGAGAAAAAGCAGCACGCTCATATGAGGTGAGTTAGGTTAAATACTTTGCTATCTTTACCGCTGTCTTTACTTCGTAACAATAGATGATAACTGCTTATGTGATTGCACTGTTTGATACTAATTATCTTGTTTTGTGATAGCTTGTTGCGGTATTCTCGTACAATCTCATTATTAATAAAGGATTAATACAGATAAACTTTGTTCTTAACGCGGATATCCTACAAGCATATCACTCGTGAATAACCTCAAATGTAACAATGTACTTAGACGGAATCAACTATTTTTAGCTATCCCGTTTGGAGTGCCCTGTTTAATATCACCATGATTGGAGCCCCATTCGACACCGTTATGGAAGCCACATCAGCTCTATAGTTTTGAGGGCCCCGTTCAACATCAGTATGGGTGCCCCATTCGACATCATTATGGTAGCCCCGTTCAGCACCATGCCACGCAGGAGCACTTGGCTTATATAAAATCATTATTTATTAATAAATGAAGTCAACCGAGTCTCGATTTTTATTTGTATGTCTGACGCCACCAAAATTATAAGGTACGAACCCACATGTCTTTCAGAATTGCATTAGATCTCATGTTCTGCAATGAGCAACCTAATAATTTTCTTTTAAATTTTAATAATCCATTTTGTTATAAACTTTTATATAAAATGACCTTCATTATATTATAAATGTATCTGTGGATTTTGTAGACAATCTGCCATTAAATGTATTACAGGAATGTTGGTACCAGATGGATGAGGCACCAGTTCATTCATCTCGAGGCGTTGACAGGCAGTTGACTGACATATTCGATGATTGTTGAACGTGTCGAAATGGACCTTTGAGGCGCTCTCCGGATTTACCGGATCCATCACCTCTGGATGTTTGATATCGTAATAAACACGACCTGCATACTCATCCAATATTAAATCTAGACGACCTAATAAACACAGATGTAACACCTTCTAGAAATGTAAATTCAGCTGAAGAGCGACTATCAGCGAAAGCCATAAGAAAATTTTAGTTTGTTTGGAAAAGAAACGCAGTCGTATAGAGCATTTTAATAGTTTTTAATATATTATATAATTTTGTCTTTCTTTGTACAGACTATCTGTTGTTAGAAAATCGGCACGTTCTGTCGACTGATTCATTAATTTCCCAATGCTTGCAAAATAAATTTATATTATCGGGGTTTGTATAATATTGCAAATTATTTACCATATTTATATTAAAACCAGTCAATCCAAATGATTGCAAGCGGCAGCAGTAGAGCAGTATAATTAACAAACATCAAACACAGTTGTGTTCGGCAAGCTGTAATTGTTTTCCAATGTCATTTTGACAGCCATTCTTATAGGGCAATACATATTGTTAACATGTTAAGAAAAACAAATTACATACTATCTTTACGATGAGAATGTAATGACGTAAGGTTTAGTAATTAAAAGTAGGAAACACAAAAACAATCTAAAATCTGCCAGCCGAGTCGTACAGTGTGCAGAGCCTAATGGAATAAATTCAGTATATCAATTATTGTGCATATTTATAAAAAATCAAGAAAAACGTTAATTTTAGATTAAAAAATGACATCCTGCCAGTGGCGGCTCGTGGTTAAAGACAGTGGGTGTTCTGCAAGATTCTGCTTTTAACATCCCCCCCACACACACACACACACACAAACACAATTCTGATTTCAGTTTTTACTTTTTATACATTAATTCTATTTTGCGGTCCTTTTTTTGGAGCAACGTATCAATCACTTTTTCATTCAAGTTTTCTACTTCTGACACGAATTTATTTTCTGTGGATAACATAGGAAGTTCAGTTAAACTGTCCTCTGTCATCTAATTTCGTAGAAACGTCTTGACACGCTTTAACGTTGAAAAGCATCGTTCAGCCTCTGTCGTTGTCATCGGAGTGGTCACAATAATTTCTAATAATTTTCTAGTTTCTTTTACAGTCTCTGATAAATTGCTTGTAATCAAAAATTTCAGAAGGGTTAATGCACCTTTTAAACCTCTACAATCATTTCTGGAATAAATAATAGAGAGCTCAGTCTTCGGTCGTGACTTTTCAAATACAGGATAAGTTGAACATGTAGTATTTAATTGGGTTTCAGGAAAGTTATCGCAGTATTGTCCAAATTTTTCCGAAAAAAATAGTCAAGGAGCCACAAAATGGTCTGTAAAGTCAAACCGATCTTTTGCACAATTTATAATGACATCGGATACTTCCAATGCAGAAACACGATGATCAAATTTGCTATTACAAGGAGGCTTTCCTTTATTTTCTGGTAAGTTAGTACTAGTATTTGTGGTCTCGTTAATAATATCGTCAATAGTATTTCTAACATTAACAATCTTTTTTTCAAAATTATCCGTAGCATATTTTACTTGTGTAGGTTCTATTTCCCGCTGGTAAAGTTGATTGAACAAGATGTGTACGTGGGACATGACACGATGAAAAATAGGTAAGCAAAACACGAAAACTGAGTCATCTAATGTACGGCGAATAAAGAAGCCGCACTACAAACAGTTTTGTTTAAAAAACATTCTTCTATTTTTTCCATACACTCAATGAGGGACTCTCTGTTTTCATACAAAAAATTAATTGTACGTATGTTAAAATTCCAGCGAGTAGTAGCGCCGTGAGGAATTCCTCTATTTACAGTTTTTTTTGTAATACTTCCATCATTCTGCAACGTGAAAACTTCACCTCCTCTATTCTATTCCATTCAAGCGAACGTGACAATCTCAAATTTTTTTACAAAAAGTAGGGACTTGTAAAATTTACGATATCTCTTCATTCTCTATGGTTTTAAAACTTACTGCCAAAATTAACAAAAAAAAAAAGAAATTCATGTGATTGACGAACTTCGCTCGACACATTAAAGAATTATTAACTGATAGCGTTTTTTAGTGAATTTTCTTTAAAAAAAATTCAATAATGAGGAGATCCCGACTTTTGAATTTTGAAAAAATTCCTTCAAATGAGCACTAATTAAGCTCCCGAGAATTCACACCCGGGGTCAGTTTCAATTTTTATATGTTTATATATATATATATATATATATATATATATATATATATATATATATATATATATATATATATATATATATATATATATATATATATATATATATATCACAACAATAACTCAAAAAATAATGGGCCGATTTTGATAAAATTTGGTGAGTACCTTTCTTTTGCCAGTTGCTTGGATAAGTTCGTTAGCCAGCTCAGTTTAAATAGATTAAACAATGATTTGTTTTAATTAGATAGACGGATTCCCCGGTCAGTATCAGTTATGAGCTGACCTTAAATGTATGGAGTTTCGACCACGAAATTATAATGCATGTTTGTAAGACAATACATTCGGGACTGAGAAAGTGCGTTATGGTAGCGAATTTTTATTGAATGCCTCAAATTTGAATAGCTCAATTTGCTATTAACCTATAAGGTTCGTTGGCCAGGAAACTTGTTTTTTTGGGGAACATTTTAAGTTTGTTTTCGAAAATTTTTTGTACATTTTCAAACAGTAAAGTTATTTTCATGAAATATGGTACATTTTTTCTACTATATATGTTATAATGGTAACCAAATTTGGTGTCTACTTTCTTAAAAAAACACATATTTACTATTTAAAACATTTTAATGAAAATTCACTATCATAACCCACTTGCTGCGTGCATACTTTTTCTTAATAATGAGAGAGCTAGCAAAAGCCACTTCAGTGTCTTTTTGGACGGTGTCAATTAAAAGGAAGACATAAAAAGTTATCAACATTATTTGTTGTGGCAATGTTAGTTTTGTTTAAAACGCCTTAGCAATTTGGTTTGTGATTGTAAACGCATAACAGTAGTTGTCAGTTGGTGTTGACTCCAATAATTTATAAACATGGTTTATTTAACAGAAATGCATAATATAATAATTCTACAGATGATTGGTTACGGAGATAAGACACGACCAAGATCAAAGTTGCCTGCTTATTTCAAGAAAATTTTCGCGATTTGCCACCTACATCCCGGGGCACCATTAGTAAAATTGGAAAGCAATTTTCCGTGGGCTTGTTAATGCAAGGCAGACACAAAAAAAACCTTTCAATCTGGAAGCCATTAGGCACACACTTACAGGGGGGTGTAAAGTCAAGTTGCTTAGCTCAGTGGTAATACTGGCTTTGAATTATGCAGCTGGTATCTGGGGACTCAGATACACTGAGAATATGGAGATTCATTATTCGTTATTATCACACTATGTTATTAAAATATTTATTAGACTGACTGAAACAAAATTTGAAAATATGACCCTTTTATTCATATCAGTAATAATGGTAAGATTTAAAAACAGGTAAGAACGAATTCTAAACGTGCAGTATTCAGAGGTCCTGGATATTGTCGAATTCTGCAGCAAGCAGTAATACCAGCGTTGAACTCCTTGCATGAACGCGAGGCTGCAGAAGTTTGGTATCAACAAGATGGAGCTGCACCACACAACTCATAGTAAGCGACCTACTCCAGGAAACATTTGAAGACAGATGGATAACTAACGGTGGTCGTCATCGTTGGCCGGCCCGCTCACCAGACTTGACTCCACTAGATGTTAGTATCTGGGCGTGCATTAATAACTAAGTTTATCAGGAACTACCTACTACAAAACAAGATATGACAGCTAGAGTATTAGAGGCCTTTAACGTAATGGAGTAAGATTACCTTTATCGAGCCACGGGTACCACCATTAAAAGAGCCATGAAGTGAACGGTGCAAATTTCGAACATCTATTGTGAAGTGATAACACACAAATCTCTTTGTTCCCTAATAATGCTTTCCTCTTATGAAATTTTGGAGGAAACATTGTATTCTTAGAAATTTTTTAGTAGTATTCTGATCATGTAACGAGTTGGTCTGTGTTTATGTGAAAATCTCTTTGCAACCACACGACATCTTCTGTTAATAATTCAATTATACTCCTCGTAAATAAAAGTTATATTCAAAAGTCGTCGCATATTTTACTCATGTCGGAAGATGACATTTAAAATTGTCATCTCCTAGACAACCTGACAAACTGACTAATAATTACTTCTTATCGCAAATAATGTTTAAATATCTTCAAATCGGTGGGACTTGGGTATAGAGAATGCTGATACCAAGCGAAAGAACAATAAAAAATACATGAACTAACGTTATACAATATAGGGTGTTCTATTTAAAATAAGAGAGTTATTAGGTTTTAAAGTTGTCACGATTGAGCGGTCTATTTCGGACACCCTGCCTAACTTGTACTAGCTTTATTAAATTCCAAATATTTTGTGGCATTTTAGAATTTGCACTTTAAAATTTCAACTTTTCAGGTTGAAAAATAAGAGAGATACAGGTGTGTAAATATGACAATGTTTTTTAAGAAGTTTTTGAAAAAAATCAAATATCTCGAAAATGGTTGAGAAAAATGACAACATGTTTGTAAAACCTACCATAAAATTTGACGGGCAATCTAGATCCGTAATAAAAAACACCATCTTCTATTTGAAATAAGAGAATTAACGTCTACATCCGGTATAAACAGAAGTCCCATACTAACGTTAATATTTTCAGTGAACTGGATATTTCAAGAAGCCCATGTGCGTGAATTTTCAGAGTACAATTGTGAGCCATACTCCAGAAACGGCTGATGAACAATCTACCTGTGAAACCCTGCACATATCTGCATTTTTTTGTCTTACCATCGGCAACGTAGAAAAAATATAACTTATATTAGTATTTAGTGGGAGGATTGTTGCATGGAACAGAAAAAATATTTTTATGTCAAGTTATACAGAATGGTCAGTAACCTACTAGTGATATTTGTCGCATAATATTGCAAATAAGTCCCTTATTTTAAATAACACACCCTGTATATAATGAATGGCTTATTCTTCTACAACATTTTATTACCTTTTAATTGATACCAGGGTTGCCTATACCTAACTCAAACAGTTTTCGAGATATTTAGAATTGTTTGTTTTCCATAATAAATGTCAGCTTTCATCATCAAGTAAGCCTTGATTATAGTGAGCGTTTATATTGTAGGTAAGTAAATTCGTAGATCAACGCTAAAAAACATTTATCAAGAACATTGTATTGCAACAATTGAAAAAATTTTAGTTGGGTTATACAAATGTCAAATTTTAATAACATGAACAACAAACAAAAAAAAAAGGAAAATTTAACACACTACAGTAAATGTTCAAATTGACGGCCGTCTTATTTAATGCATAAACGTATTATTTTCTCAAATAATTTCTGTGCTCTCAATAACATTTCAGAAGTTACTGTGCGCAACGCACTTCGTATTCGTAGTTCCATATCTTCTCGGTTAGTCGGAGGTACTTTATAAACAATACTTTTTATGTGCCCCCACAAAAAGAAATCCAAACACGTTAAGTCCGGGGATCGTGCAGGCCAGTTGTGTGGGCTTCCTCTTCCTATCCATTTATTGGGATAACTTGTTTAAATGTTCTCGTACACTGGTTTCAAAATGGGCGGGAGCACATTGGAACCACATCCGTCGTTTAATATCTCTTGGGATATATTCTAAGAGCTCTGGCGAACCATCTTGTAAAAATCTTAGGAAAATTTGACCATTCAGGTTCCCATTAAAAAATTAAGGTCCTATTATGTGTCCTCCTAAAATTCCGGCCCTAACATTAATACTCCATTTGTGCTGATGATCAACTGCATGGACGTGATGTGGATTTTCGTCACTATAATAGTGATAATTGTGTCTATTTACCAGGTACGTGCTATGAAATGTACTCTCGTCTGAAAATAGCACAAAATCAAAGAAATTTTCATTCTCACCAACTTTGTCAAGGGCCCACAAGCGAAAATCAATTCGTCGAACTAAATTAATATTAAGCAGTTCCTGATGTAACTGAACATGGTATGGATGAAATTTTTCCCTTTTGATTATTCTCCCAACACTTCGTCTGCTAATGCCTACTTCCCTGCTTATGTTACGCTGACTTGTGATGGGGATTTTCAACAACAGCGCCAATTACCTCAAACTCGATTTCGCCATTTTCAGTGACAGGCTTTTGTCTGTTGACTTTTTCGTACGCGACACTTCCTATTCTAAAAAACACCTCGAACTGTCTCTGTAAGACTCTGTTGTCTGGATGATGTCGAGATCGATATTTTTGAGCATAAACCCTCGCAGCCAGTAAACAATTTTCTTGGCATTCCCCAATAACAAGAATCATATCCATTCTTTCCTGTACAGGATACGTTTTCGTTTTTATACTACTCTTGAACAATTGTATTAAAAACATCCAAACACTTGACACGACACAATAAAGTTAAAATACTTGACAAATGTCCAATAAACTGTTAACAACTGTATATCCAATAACCATGCCAGGGCCCCGTCGCTTTCCAAGTACAATTCTAAATATCTCCAAAACTGCTTGAGTTAGGTATAGAGACCCCTAGTATCAATTGAAAGGTAATAAAATTTTGTAGAAGAATAAGGCATTATATACAGGGTGTGCTATTCGAAATAAGGGAGTTATTTTCAATATTATGCGTCAAATATCAGTAGTTGTTTAGTGACCATCCTGTATAATTTTACATTAAATTATTTTTTCTGTTACATGCAACAATCTTCTTACTAAATACTAATATAAGTTAGATTTTTTCTACGTTACCGAGGGTAAGAAAAAAAATTTGCGTTGAGGCTTCCATTTTCAAAAATTGCTGTATTTCTCAAAAATTTTAGGTTTTAGGTATCGGGAATCCAATTGTAACTTACCTTTATTTTATCTCTAGATGACGAAAACCGAATAATATACTGTGTGTTCCATTTAAAAAAATATAACTTTGTAATGTATCTTTTTTTGTGAACAGCCTGTATCATCGAGAGTATTTTCAGAAGATGCTCCTGAAGACCATGCATATGCTAGAAAAAAACGGAATTTGCAAATTCGAACAGGGTCCATTAGAGAGACCGACGCGTTTGTGGTGCCCCAGCCTGTATATATATATATATATATATATATATATATATATATATATATATATATATATATATATATATATATATATATATATATATATATATATATATATATATATATATATATATATATATATATATATATATATATATATATATATATATAATGTTAAATGTTTATTTACCTATCACCCATGAACTTCCAATATGTAACGACGCAAGTAACCTAGATATGAAAATTGTATTCATGCTTAAAATCATCTAGAATGTTATCGAAGCATATAATTTTCAGGTGAAAAATTATTCCAAACCGTTAATATTGATTAAACGTTACATATACACATACACATTTCACCAACCTGACGACAATGTGTATAATCAAAAAAGTAACGTGTAGTTTAGATATGAAAAGTTATAACGAGAAAATCAGAAGTTGCAATCATTTAATGCGTTTCTCGTCTCGAAAGACGGTTCGGTCCTTTGCGGCATTTTTATTATATCTGTTCGCCGACCGCCAATACACTCGCCAAATCACAGGGTATACGATGAAATCACTAGCATTTCCCCACAGAGCCATTTTCTAAAATCACAGCTTAGCTGCCCACGAAATTATAGTGGCTCTTTTTGAAGACATATCGGAATCGACAAGTTACAGGTTACGATCTCCGTCACAGTGTAAAGTGAACTAAGAACAGCTTTACATATAAACCAAAGATAGTCACGATTCCCCTCAATTCTTTTGATCGTCTATGTGTAATAGTGTGCACCAATCCTCCTGAATACTGTGCAATGCCCTATGTAATAATTGAAGGTTTTTGTTTGGTTTATTAATAATGCGATAATTGCGCAGTTTCAGAAAGCCTGATTAAATATTTAATGGCTGGTTAGTTAATCAAGGCTGCACTCGACCAATCACAAACCATGATTTGGGTTTTTGCCATGACAATCAAATATTCTGAA
The DNA here is from genome assembly GCA_964006375.1 of Tillus elongatus. NCBI lineage: Eukaryota > Metazoa > Arthropoda > Insecta > Coleoptera > Cleridae > Tillus > Tillus elongatus. Next base: position 90,429,112 of record OZ023262.1, read on the forward strand.
GCTGTGATTGGTCGCCTAAATCCTTGATTAAATACCCGGTCGTTAAACATTTAATCGAGCTTTGTGAAACTGTGCATCTGACTTTTAGAGAAGGTTCTACATCTCTTCACCTATATTTTGACCAGGGGCGGCTCATCAATAAGTGCGCCCGTGCGCGCGCACTAGCGCCTGCCGTGAAAAAAATAATATTTTTGCTATGCTATATTTTAATAAATTTTTATTTACTTTTTTACCTCCTGCATTCAACAAACAAAATTAGTATATCGAGGATCGCAGAGAGTCGGCAGCCATTAATACAGAATCAGAATAAGTATAGTGTTAATCGTTGCAGACATTATATACATCCATATACATATAAATCACTCGCGCGGCGGTGTATATTTTTCGGTGCTCTCAGGAAATGCGATACTTCAATGCGAAATAATCGCCTATCTTCGTCGATAACGACCGAATAAGCAGTCTGTTGTACGCTATAAAATTACACACTTCCAGTTAGCAGTGGACTTTTGGCAGAGAGTGTGTACCTACTACCTAGTAATTTTCGTCTTCACGTCGGATTTATTTTTAATTAGATCATTTCGTTGTTGTTTACATGTTCTAACCAGACAATTATTATTATTATGATGGCTACTACTTCGGGTTGCTTAATAAGTGGACAAAATAATTGCGATACTGTGATTGATTAAGTGGATAATATTTTAAATTTAAAGGTTAACTTTTTAAGGGACTTTTTAACTATTATAACCTATAACTAACTAGAGGAAAAATTGGTAAGTAGTTAATAATTACTAAGTTTAGTTAGTTTAGTAAGTAGGTTTTTTTATAATACATTTTCGGAGAAAAAATAAGCGAGCCCTTCATTTTTCGTGAATTTTTATTTTAAAAAATTCACTTATAGAGAGGTATCGATGGAGAGACTTTGCAAACATTTTTTCAAATGAGCGCAAACTAGGACCACTAGAACCCAGTTTCAATTTCTATATGTATATATATACATATATATATATATATATATATATATATATATATATATATATATATATGTATATATATATATATATATATATATATATATATATATATATATATATATATATATGTATGTATCCAACCGATAACTCAAAAAATACGCATTTTTTTCGTTTTCTCCCGCACAAATATAATTCCTACGTTGCAAAAATCATGAGAAAAATAAAACTGTGAAATTCGTTAAAACGTGTAGGTAGTGTAATAGTACGTATATGCAGAATAAACTGTCACAGATTGCTTATTTTGTGCTGATGAATTTCTATTTATTCCCGAATGTGCCACTGTCACTACAATAGGAACGCCGAAAAAGATTTATATCCGGCAATGTTTATGATAAAGTCAAATTTTCATTTCCCCTATATTTTCACACTTGATCTCATTCCTGATTGCATGGGCGGCAGGACAGAAAGGAAGAAAATAAAGTTTTCTTAAGAAAGACACAGCTGTTATAAACATTCTGTATGCACTTTATTTTAAATTCATGAAGCCTGTACTGCATATATATATATATATATATATATATATATATATATATATATATATATATATATATATATATATATATATATATATATATATATCAGTCCAATAAAGCTGGATCAGGACTATAAGGCGGCATTGCATCCCAACATACCAGCAGTGGCTGGTTTCTTTCTGAGCTTTGTGAATCTTAAGAATCCACCAACTGACCTTCAGCAACCACGTTTTTGGACAAATTAGAGGACCCGCTGGCGTATTAGAATTTTTGAACTAATTATTATGTAACTAAATTATGTAACTAAATTTTGTTAAGGTGCCCCTCCCTAACGCCAATGGACTTAACAATCCGTATCTAATTAGGGCCAAATCAGACCATTAATAATACAAACAACGCTGCCAAATTTCAAGACAATCGGTGAGGAGATATATGAATTATTTTTAAAAAAATCGTTATTTTACAAAAAAAATTAACACCTTGTATCTTGAAGACAATGCATTTTAGCACCTATGTTTATGGGAACTTTTTTTCATAAAATGACCTGGAAAATCAACCCCTTAAATATTGCCTCATCTTTTTTAAACACCCTGTATATGTTAAACTTTTTAACTGACCATGGAAATGGGTTCCAAGAGCCCTAATTCGCGCTCATTGGAAGACATTTTCGATAACTCTCTATTAGTGAATTTTCTTAATGAAAATTCACTAAAAAGTATGTGTAACTATACAGGCTGGCTGAGAAATAATACCAACTTCGTATTCTAAATGGAATACCCTGTATATTTTGCAGATTCTAATAAGCATTTAAGAGACAACATTCAATGATGTAAGTTTTAAGTTAGTTATTCGTCTACATAAACGGAATTATGGTATTCATATTACAATTTGAGAGCGTGTACCTAATGTCACATAACACAAAAAACAAATTAACGATAATAAACAAGTAAAAATTAGATTTAGTTACTTTATGACATGTTCAAAATGTTGACCATTAGTTGCTAAACAAAATTGCCAAGTTTGTCAGACATATTGTGTTGTTGGCCCACCTGTCGAAGCGATTGATTGGGATTGTCCTGTAAATCCACTAAAACATTTATAGACATATCATCACTAGTAATGCTTTTCAGTCTACCTGTTTTTGGTCTGTCTTGTAAACTTCCTTTTTCATTGACATTCTTTATAAGTTTGTTTACATAAGATTGGGTAATTGAAGGCCGATTAGGGTAAACTTGATTAAATAAACCGACAACTTCCGCTTGTGTTTCCTTGCGGTCACCATATCCAACCATCATTAACACTTCATTTTTTTTCTTTTTCAGTTAGAGCTACCGTTAATTTCTGTTAACTAAGGCGTACTCTTATCTGATCGCTTAGGAAAATTTGACAAAAACTGTTAAATTTATCATTGCAGGTAAGTAACCTAGCAACATTACAAATGAGACGATTTATCTTTATAGTTTCAGTGTATTCATGTAACTGCATTCAGTTTGAGTACATAAATGTCTCATTGTGACAACTAAACAACTTAACATCGTTAAATTTGCATCTGAAATGCTTATTAGAATTTGCAAAATATAAAGGTGTTCCATTTAAAATAACAAAGTTTGTATTATTTCTCAGCTACCCTGTATAATTACACATACTTTTTTTACTTGCCAAAAGTGCATTGAACTTAAATACATCAATATACCAGATGTGAAAAATATTTTCCATAGTTTTCGAAATATTAACAATTTTCGAAAATTGTTTTAACCATTTTTTCAGTAGTGAATGAAAATAGGAAAAAACTTCAAAAACAATTAGACCTTAAATTAGAAGTTAATTCAGAAAACGCAAAACATACAGGTGTTCAATTTGAAATAAAAATGTTGGTTTTATTTCTGAGCCAGCCTGTATAGTTACACATAATTTTTTACTCGTCAACAGAGTATTAAATTTAAGTACATCAATATACCAAGTGCAAAGAACTATGTTTAGTAGTACTCGAGATATTGCCAATATCCCACACTTTTTTTACATCCTGTACATGTCTAAATGTGTGTACATGTGCATACAGGTGGCGTATTGAAAACGAAACAGACCGATTTGCGTCCAGGGAAATTTTTTTTAAGAAACGCTGAAACACGTTAATTTTAATATTGACGGGGGCATGTTTTGACATAAAACTCAACTTAGTGACATAAACTCCTTAAGGGCGGTGATAACAACCCTTATATTTTAAATAGGGAACATGGGTCGAGTGTTACATCATTTGAAAGCTCTTTATTTTCTGAATCCAGCACACTAATTTTTTTTTGAAGTTTTATCAACTCGTTTTTAAAATTATTCACAGTTGGAGTTGCAAGAACGTATTTCATTCATTATGATAAGAACTGCACTAATTAGTCAATTTTTCGTTAGAAAAACTAAAAAAACAAAACCAAACGTTCAAAAATGTTTATTCAGTTAAGTAAGTGGTCAAATTGTTGACCACCACCTTCCATACAAAAGTACAAATTTGTTCAAAACGAGCTCTGACATTCTGGAGCATTTGTTGAGCTATTAGACGGCATTCTTCAACAATGCGTCGTCACAATTCTTCCAGTGACTCTGGTTCTGTTGCGTGAATTCTACTCTTTAAATGGCCCTATAGAAAGAAGTCTAAAGGAGTTAAATCCGGTGATCTAGGGGGGCACTCAATAGCACCTCTACGCCCAATCCATTGCTCTGGAAACTCTCTGTTCAAAAACTCCCTAACACGTTGTGAAACATGCGGAGGAGCTTCATCCTGTTGAAACACTAACTGATTTTCTTGATAGCAATCATCATTTTCAACAACGTCAATTAGTAGAGGGTAAAAGATATCTTCTAGTAACTCCAAATACGTTTCGCCACTCAAATTGCCATCAAGAAAAATTGGTCCGATTAAACGGTCTCGAAAAATGCCAGTCCAGACATTCAATTTCTGTGGAGTTTGAGTGTGGACTTCGTGAAAATATCTTGGATTATTATCTGCCCAATAACGACAATTATGACGATTGACTGTAGAGTTTAATAAAAACGTACACTCGTCTGATAAACAGATATTGAACAGAAAGTTCCCGTTATCAGCTATTCGTGCGGTCATAACTTCACAAAACTCCAGCCGCCGATCAAAAGCATCTTCATTCAGTTGTTGTACAAGATGAATTTTATACGGGTGAAATTTATGATGCTTCAATATTCGCTGAATAGTTCTTCTTTTGATGTTTGAAACAGTAGCCAATTTTCTCGTGCTCAAAGTTGGGTCTGCAGCAATTTGTCCTAAAACGTCAATCTCAGTAATCTCATTTCTAACCGGAAATTCACGTTCAGCATCCCGTTTTTTGTTGACAACTGAACCACTTTGTCGAAACTTTACAACTAACTCCAAAATGTATTTTCTGTTAACATGTCTGTTCGGATGTCGTTCATTAGACAAATTTGCGGCACGGTTGGCACAGTCACCGTTTTTGAAAAAAAGAGTAGTTATTTCAACTCTTTCTTCTACAGAATACACCATTGTGAAATTAATTTTCGGCAGTACTATCAAGTATCAAACCGACCGATAAACTGAAATAATAAACCACATTTCTCTCATTCCGATAAGAAATGTTCTGATAGTCAATTTTTTGTTTCCAAACCAACAAGACATTGACTATCAGCACATTTCTTATCGGAATGAGTAAAATGCGTTTTTGCATCTTCAACTGTGAATAATTTTTAAACGAGTTCATAAAACTTCCAAAAAAATTAGTGTGCTGAATTCAGAAAAGAAAGAGCTTTCAAATGATGTAACACTCGACCCATGTTCCCTATTTAAAATATAAGGGTTGTTATCACCACCCTTAAGGGGTTGATGTGGCAAAGTTGTGTTTTATGTCAAAACATGTCCCCCTGAATATTAAAATTGAAGTATTTCACCGTTTCTTAAAAAAAATTTCTCTGGACGCGAATCGGTCTGTTTCGTTTTCAATGCGCCACCCTATAAATGAGTGTATGAAAATGTGTGCCTATGTAGGCACACAATAATATATACTTGTACATATGTATGTATATATTATTGTAAATACCTATGTATGTATAGTATATATTTGTAAATAATTTAGTATTATATTTAATCAGTTTAATGGGTGGTATTTAAGTTTTGTAATTTAAATGTGTTTTGTCTTGTATTTAGTGTATTTTTAGCCTGTAATTGTATTTATCCCGTTGGATAATTAAGATTATTATTCTTATTATCGTTATTGATCTAGAAATGGTAGAACTACTGTAAACAATGTTAATACGATCCAACGAAGTCGGACGTAGGTGTTTATATATTCCATCCCTTTACACCATTTTGTATTTTACTAGTTGCGTATGAAGTTTTTTAATGCGTTTCTGATAAGGATACGGAAAGTGTATGAATAAACATCAAAGCGCCGACAGAACACTGACCCTGCTGGTTATAGGTATGCTCTTAAGTACAATTTGTAGAACCCAATTCTTCACGATATATTTTTCAGACCTGACGATCGTTTCGCTAACGAAGTTAGCGTTATCAGAGTGATGAAGAAGCTAAATGAACAGAGACTAGAACTACTATTTATATGTTAAGTTTCCAAGCAGTTGCGAACAGCGTCCTCTGGGAATGTATACAGACAAACCCACATTGTTGAGTCTCAAATTCCTGTAATTAAAACTGCATACCTGCTTTTGTAATACCGTTTGTCGTTGCCAGATATTAATTCTAAGAAGGAAACACTGATTATTCAGATAACAGTTCGAACAATGGACTACATAAAACCAGAGCTACTGTATTCATCGAAACATTCTTGTTCAAATTTATAACCATATCTATACTTTCGTAAGCATCTAAATTTTTGATTAACTTGAGATCTTCTTTATCTACATGATGATTATTATCCCAAATCTGCAGAGCAATACATGGTTTATCAATAGTGCGATATCTCACTTGCGCCAAATGTTCTTTAAGTCTAGTTTCAATAGTTCTTTTAGTTTGCCCAACATATCTAAATTCACAATTCTTACAACCTATTTCATAGAAATCTATTTCATAGAATTCCGACATTACTGTGGTTTTATCTTTATCCTTTGGGTTACCTAGCAAATTTTTTTATGTATTTTTTTTTGTAGAAAATGTTCGGTGTAAATTGGCTTTCTTAAAAATGCTATTAAAACCCCTCATAATTCGCGGTCCAAATGGTAAACAGACAACGGTTTTGCCTGGTTTATCTTTTCTGAAAGTCATAGAGTCCGCTAACATTTTCTTTGTTTTATGTATATTGACTAATTTTTCCACTAAGCAGACAGCGTAACCATTCTACTCAGCTACATTTTTAACATATTCAAGTTCTCTGTTGTAGCTTTCTTTATTTGAAGGAAACAGTATTAATCTATGAACCAGAAACCTCAAATTGTGTTTTTTTTGTGTGGAAAACCATGGTGTGAGTAAATCGAAATGTAACTCAAAGTAGTGGTTTCCTTTCTGTGGATGTCAAATTCTAAAGTGTCTCTATTTTTAATTACTCATACATCAAGGAAAGGTAATTTCTAATTAATATCTAATTCACGCGTGAATTTAATGGAGTCAAATTTACTGTTTAATTTGGCAATAAAATGATCTACTTTGCATACATTTGTATTAAATACTGCAAAAACATCGTCCACATAACGAAAGCATACTCTAGGAAAATAGTCATTTTCATTTGCTGGATCTGTGTCAAATCTACTCATAAAAAGGTCTGCAATGAATTGGGAAAGGGGGTTGCCTATTGTTGTGCAATGGGTTGCTTCAAATAATTCATTATTAAATTGAAAATATTCTGATTCATGAAAAGATTTATTAAATTTACATACTCTTTGCAGACCTCTTCATCTATCTTGTTCATTTTTAACAAATGGTCTAAATACGTTAGCGTTTCTTTTGTGGGAACACCGGAAAACAACGAGGTCACATAAAGCGATATTAAAACCTCGCCTTCAGTGCAATGTAATACTTTAACTTTATTAATAAATTCAAGTGAATTTGAAACTGAAATATTTGTTTGTTTGATAGGCAAGGCTTTAAATGTAAATTTTATTTTATTTTAAATCTTTACATGAATCAGGTTTAAAAACTGTATTGTGATGAATTGGATTCCCCAAATTGTACCTATCAGTGCTCATCACAATTTCCAATCTTGACTCATTAAGTATGCTGTGGCATAAATAAACGTATAAAATCTGAAACTGACCTCGGATGTGCGTTCCAAAAACTCTCATTTGCGCTTATTTGAAGAATTTTTCAAAAAATCGAGGGTTGTCACCGCTATAAGAGAAATTTGAGTTATGAAAATTCGCTTAAAAACAAATCGCCAGCAGTCGGTAATGATATTCCAATTCTTCCATGTACTTTTAGTATACGAGTTATTGATTTCTTTGTTATTTACATCTTTTCCAATAATTTCTTCAGCTGACGTTCTAGCTGCTGACTATCTTTAATTAGCAACAGGTATTTAGGTGTCAAAAACATAATTTATATTATAATTTCAATAAACAATGTTGTTGAAAGCTTCAGTAACTTTTGTTTGTCGCCCATTAAAATCTAAAATTCTTTGAAGCGGATTATTACTTAATTACAATGTCCTAAACGGTTTTTAAAGTATTGTATCCTCAAACTAACAATAGACTTACATATTCATAAAATTTATGTGACAATTGTTTGAAGTAATAAAGAATAAGTGATATGTAGGTAGAAAGTAATGATCCGTTCCTACTGCTGCCGTCGAAACGTCACACTGGCAGCAGGACCATTAATTCTCCTGACGTGAGTTGATGATGCAAGTGAATAACATATAAATTATGACGAATAATAATTTATGGCGTAATAAAAATTATAAAATATACCAACATTTAACCTTTGCTTGAAATCAACTATAGAAAGTTCTAATATAAATCTCGGCGGTAGTAGCTAAGTAGTTATAGACTAATATAAATGCCAACTCGAATAGATATAAATTACCTTAATGTATGGTAAACATTCATATATGTAAGCGTAAGAATCATAAATATGTCACTACTGTTGTCAAGTAAATGCCGATTAATGTGTTCTTGGGAAACTTGAAAGATAGTTCCAGATGTTTTCTTCACGTCATCCCGTCACTGCAGTCAGATACACATACCGGGAGAGTGACAACAGCGAACGTCGACACTCAGAAAAATTAATGAAAACCAACCGGAATCAGCAGCTGTGGTAGCTGATCTATTCTAGGATTAGATAGATGGCTCTGCCAACTTGTTATTTTGTCCCAATTATTTTTGTTTTATGGTCGATGAAATGTTAAAATATTGCTTTTAATTCCGATGTAATGTCATGAATTTTTTTACATATTCCTTTGGCATTTCGAAACACGGACTTCGTTCTTGTGGGAATCGATTCAACAATCCCAATCGATTAGTATTTATGTCACATTAAACGGCTAAATAAAACTAAAGAAATGTTTTTAATGATAAATTTATTTTTTTCAAATAAAGAAATAAAATAACACATTTCAAGGTATAACAATAAAATAGCATTATCTTTATTCGACAAAAGTTACACAATATGATATGGATTATGAGGAAATTTTGTACAGAAATATACGCTATGAATATAGACAATAAACACGAAAATATTTTACCGTATCTGATCAGTATCGTTTGCTTCATTGAGCAAGGTGTTAACAAACAATTTATCATTTGCCGGTTTATGGCGCCTTAGCAGAAAATTACTTTTACATATTGCATAAATAAATTAAGTGAGATCTGTACATAAATGTACAATCGTCTTAAGAGCAAATTATGTCAATAAGCAGCTAAGATGATTTGCTTAATTATAACAAAATATATCATTAGACTTACTTCAGTAAAAATAGTTTAACAAAGGCAAAACACGAACAAAACTGTTTGTAAGACAAACTTGTTTAAACAAAATAATATGGTTTGTAGATGATAATATAAAAATTTCGGGACGCAGTAAGTGCGTTATGGTAGCGAATTTTCATTAAATGCTTGAAATTTGCATAACTAAATTTTCTACGAACCTAGAAAGTCGAGTTTAAGTAAGGTATTTACGAGGGCAACATAACAACCAAATTTCATTGAAATAAATCTGTTATTTTTTGAGGTACAGTTTTTTTTAAGAAAACTGTCCGATAGGGCTGGCTAACGAACTTATTCAAGCAATTAATAAAAGAAAGATTTTTTGGATAAAAAACAGGACATAAAACGTTGTTTTTATTGAAACTCAAATTCTAGACTTTGAGCTTTGATAAATCTTGACATCAAAATGCCTTTACTTGCGCTCAAAATCAGCTACAATTTTAATCCGAAGTGATTTCAAACCCCAATAACTCAGCTAAAATTATACTCAGGACCGCTACCCTGGCCTCGTTTTAAACATGAAAGATAAAGTTTTGTGACACTCGAGACAAAATACGTTGGCAGATACGCACGCGTAAATTGAACCCAGGACTTTTCGAATTCGACAAATCATATAAAAATGTTTTTAACGAAACCTAAATTCTAGAATTCGAGAGATTAAAAAATTCTAACGTCAAACTGCCTCTAAAATCAATCGCGGGTAATTGCGCCCAAAATGAGCCACAAATTTTGTACGAAGAAATTTAAAACTATAATCTGGCTAAAATTAGACTCAGCGGCGCCACCTTGAGCGTGTTTCAAACATGAAATATAAAAATTTATGACATTCAAGAGAACGCACGGTGGGAGCTGCGCACGCGCAAATTAAACCTACGATTTTGCACTTTACGCATTCCACAAATCATCAACAAATGTTATTATCGAAACCTAAATTCTAAAATCAATCGGGGTAATTACGCCCAAGTGAGTTATAATTTTTATCTGAAGTAACTTCAAACGCCCATAACTCGGCTAAAATAGGCCCCGCACTGACACCTTGTCCTCGTTTGAAACATGAAGAATATAGGTCTGTGAAACTAGGAACTGCGCATGCGCAAATTGAACCCTCGATTTTTGGAATTTTCGGATTCGTCAAATCATAAAAAAATATTTTCATTGAAACTAAAATTCTAGCCTAAAAAATGCTATTATCGAAACCTAAATTCTAGACTACATGCAGACTTGAAGACTACTTTCTTTAGCTTCCCTGTTGGGTTTCGTTTGAGTGAAGACAGAAGTATTCTCCTAGTATGTATGTATGTAGTATGGACCAGTTTCACCAGGGGCAACAATAATTAATAAACTAAACTAAATTATAGTCTTTGACACTTTAGAAAAATTTAGACGTCGAACTGCCTCTAAAATCAATCTCGTTGCGCCCAAAATGACTGACAAATTTCATCCGAAGTAAATTCACACTCCAATAACTCGGCTAAAATTAGACTCAGCACTGCCACCTTGGCCATGTTTGAAACATGCAGGACATAGTTTTGAAACTCTAGGAGCTGCGCATGCGCAAATTGAACCCACAATTTTGCAAGTTTTGTATTTGACAAATCATAAAATTATTGTCATAGAAACGTATTCTAGGCTTTGAGTTTCGAAAAATTTTGACATCAGAATGCATAATTTTGCCCAAAATGAGTTACAATCTTTTCCCGAAGTAATTTCAAACTACAATAACTTCGCCAAAATTAGATTCGACATCGCCATCTTGGACCCGTTTTATACATGTACGACAAGTGTTGGTGACATTAAAGGCAACGACGTTGGAAGCAAATTGAACCCACGAGTTTAGACATTTCGGATTCCACAAAAACATAAAAAAATGTTTTTATCGAAACGTAAATTCTAAACTTTGAGAGGTTAGAAAAATGTACGCGTCGAACTGCCTCTAAAATCAATCACGGGTAATTGCGCCGAAAATGATTTCCATTTTTTATCCGAAGTAATTTCAAACTCCAATAACTCGGCTAAAATTGGACTCAGCACTGCCACCTTGGTCCCGTTTAATAGGTGAAGGATAAAGGTCTACGAAATTCAAGGCAATGGGCGTTGATATCTGCGCATGCGCAAATTTAACCCACGATTTTGGACTGTTCGGATTTGAGACGTGTCCATAAACAGGTTCATATCTCAAGAGATTAATTACCCCATGAGAGTGGACCAGGTGTTGTTTTGAAGGAAAGTGTGTATGTGTATGTGTTATCCTGGACACCACGTGTGTGTCTCAAAAACTGAAAATAATAAGAGACTAAATATGAACCATTTTGATTTTTTTTTCAGTTTTCTCAAAATTTCCCGATTTATCGGGGTAAAGCGCAAACAGAATTACAAAAATCGGACACGAATGCGTGGAAAAAAATTTCCAACAAGAACAATAGCAAAAACGCCAGGTTTGGGCACAAAACCTACGCGCAATACTTCTGCGAATCCGCAGATACCAGAAGTTTTCATCAAAATATGTACCCCAGTGTCCCACACTGTTTAGCAAATGAGCTGACAAGTACACTTAGAGATTCCAAATCACAATAACACATAACTCAAAAAGATACTAACCATGTTGATGAAACTAGGCAAAAATCTTTCGTTTATTAATAGCTTGGACGAGTTCGTTAGGCGCCTATCAGACCAGTTTTTTATTTTTTTCGAAACAAAAATTTGTATCTCAAAAAATAACCAAGTTTTTTTGAAAAAATTTGGCTTCTATGTTGCACTCATCAATACCTTACTACACACCAAAACTCAACTTTCTAGGTTTACAGATAATTAAGTTATACAAATTTGAAACATTTAATGAATATTCGCTACCATTACGCACTTTCTGCGCCCCGAAATTCTTTTTATATGTCTAATCAGATCTGACCTTTAGAGAGAGTGTATATAGTCTGTAAGTTTGTTATTAGCATTCATTAAAGAAATGTTCGCAAGTATGTCGTAGAGTTCTTAAATAGTGTGTAAACCCTTCCGTTCTACCCACACAGCTCCTAGTTTGTTAAATAATAAGACAAATATCAACTGCGCAACATACACAGTCTTTGTAAAATTTCTGCCAGAAAAATACTGAACTTTATCGGCGCTAATTTAATATATTTAAAATACTCTGGTATGTACACAAAGTTTTAACTGATATTTTAGCTTTAGCTCATTAACAGTTTTGTTCGGGTTAGCTTCTATTTTTCAAAAACTATAAGATAAACTTACATTACAAATAATATCACACTTTACGTCCACACAAAAATACACCGCTGAAACTAGACAATTTATAGTCCATAAGGTAATCTTGTGAAGACTAGGTAAATATGTCCAATAACACAGCATCAATTATTTGGCTTCAATCCTAAAATTATGGATGCATTCCTGGACCCGCTCCAAGTCTAGGACCGTACAGAGAATAAGGCGACAAGTAGGGAGGAAGTCCAGGATGACTCAGGGGAAATCCAGACAGAGATGAGGAACTTAAAGATGGCGGGAGTAAGGACGGCTTACTGTAAGGATGATACCTGGCTGTGGCAAGAGGGCTCAGCGGTGGTGTGGGGTAGGTGCGGTGTAAAAGCGGGTGCGTTGGCGGCAAACCTGACGAACCTAACATAGACAATGCTGTACTAGCTTCAGATACGGCTACACTAGTATGGGTTCTTAGATGTGCCAAAAGTTCTTCTGAACTAGAAAATCGTTTACCACAATATGCTGCGTCACCCGCTATCCAGTTACACACGTAGGGTAAATGTGAAGCTGCAGCTAAAGCGGCTAACTGAGCATGTGCGTATGCAGCGACCGCCGGGTTAGGTCCAAGATACGCTGCGGACGTTACAGGTTTCACATGATCACACTGGCTACACCCTGCTGGACACGATGTGGGTGTTTTGACACTCGCCGCACTAGCGCCACCCAACAAGTGGGAACTAACACCACAACCTGTACAATATGGATCACGACAAACTGGAGGCATGCCATCTGAAGTTTTCATTCTTCCATACGCTAAATAAGGACTAAGGGGGCTGGATTTTAAAGCATGATGTTGCGACATTAAACTGCTAGTCATCAAGTCCATCGGTATATGAAAACCAGGTGGTGGATATGCACCAAGAAATGCCGAAGATTGTGGCACTCCTGGTTTGAATGTACCCAGAGGCAAGTCCTTGATCGCCGGATCCGAAGACGAAGTCAGTATATTTGGGGTGAAAGCAGTTTTGGACGCGCTAGTTACTGGTGTAGCCGGGCTCATTCTTTCACTGGTCTTTCCTGGAGAAATAGTTCTTTCCCCGGATTCATTCATTTCCGCTGCTGGTGTTTTACGATCGGAAACAGCTGGAGAAGCTCTTGGTGAAACGGCACTTTGATTGCTGGAACATCTGCCGTTGTTGCTTCCGGAAATTGTGCTTTTCGCTGTGAGAGGCGTTCTTACACGGCTTCCTGTGGAAGCAGAACTTGACCTGTCTTCAGGAGAACGGGATTTTTCTCTGGATAAACTGTTTTCATAAGATTTAAAATTCGATTTTTGCAGAGCTTCGGAGGCAGTAAGAGGCCTGTCTTTCTCGTTTTTATTTGACTTTGACGATTTCTCAGCACTCTGTAGCAACTTTGTGTTTGGGGAATCGGCACCAATTTGACTGCACGTCTGTGCCAGCAAGGCTAAGGGGCTCTTCTTAGCATCCAGCTGCAACAAATATTAAGAATGATAAGTTTTTGGCGAAAAGACTTTATAGTCGATATATAATAATAAAAACTAATAAGCCTTTTAAGAAATTCTGGTTCGTGTTATATAGTATAATTCAAATGTATAAACAAGTTCAACTGCCGTGACTTAATTTTTTATTCAGTTAAAAGTTAATCCTTTATTTTTTAATTGGGTTACCTCAGCTTTCTACAAGTTAAATAAATATTTACATAATCAGATAAAGCCAATCGTTTTTACTGAAAAAGTGTGAGTTCTATATGACAAGTTCACTAGCTGTTATACTCGGCTTCGCTGGGGCTAATATCAGATAACGCTTTCACAGCAATCGAAAAGAAATATCATCATATTTACATTTATGTATGCTGTTCTTAAACAGCCAATACAGGCAATAGAATAAAACAATGTTCACACTAGTGATACATTTACTTTTAGTGCTAAAGCTCTCAGAAGTTAATGACATAAATGGTAATAGAAGAATATTTGTGTATAAAATAGCTTTATTTTTATTGCTGCAGTTTGCAGTTCTTAACCGTCATTATGAAAATTATAACAAAATTATGTGATAATATTTTTTTGCGGAAAGTTCGTACCAGTAGACTACAATTGTTATTTGTTTATATCGTAACCTTGTAGACACACCATGCTAGGATTACCAAATGGCTTGATCAACTTGCTCTGCAGTAGGTAACGTCTTTAGCAAAAAGTTTATGAAGCAATTCTCAACCCATAAAAATACACCTAATGACTTCGTTGTTTGTCGATAAACGTTTTTCTTGCAAATGTTTTTGAGCTTCGGGGGTAATAGTCTGGTGGTCTAAAATCCAGATAATAGGGTGGGTGATCAACTTAGCATTTCAAATTTGCCACCAGACATTCAAAATGTCGAGAGTGTCAAGAATATCTCAAAACCTACCACCATGTCTCCCAAACAGCTCACCGTTTTATTAAAATATTCCAAACAGTGTTCCGGTGTTGTCCTGTAATACTCTAACATCATTAGTTAGCCTTGTAACTAGATAATCAATAAAGCAAATGCAACCGTTTTCTTTGATCGAGAACGGGACCACGGTCAGATGGGGTGCTCCTTTGTTCATAGTTGGATAGAAATGAAATTGGCAAATACAAATACTTACTTGCCTAGTGATTATTACAAAGCTAAAAACTAGAATGAAACTTGAATCATACGAAACTTTACAACTCGAGAACTCCTTTGTTAAAGATTATTTTGCAACACAGTGCCTCCATAACAACTGAGAAACAAACAAGTGACTCCAGGCCGACTTAAGGGCTATCTAATGTACAGCCGATGGCGATATATTAGCCTTTTCTAAGGAATGACAGGAGTAACCAGTTAGAACAAAGAAAATTAATTCCGGCCATAATATTGACACTAAATCCTCCTTTCCATCAGCCAAAAAATTGAAACAAAACAACCACAAGAGTTAAGAACGGGATTAAGAAGGTTTAACTCCAGATTAATATAATTTAATTTAAGTTCAATATGCTAAGTGTAGCATTTTGAGTTTTTTTACCAACATTTTACGCACAATGTGAAATTAAATAAAAAATGAGTTTTTTGAGTTGTTTTCATACAAAATATAAATTTATTTTTACGCTCTTCGCTCTCTTTAATTTTACCAACGGTCAGAATACCAGTACCACCTATCTGCACGTATATTCGAGTCGATACCTTCTAGGTGCACTAAAACCCCCATTTTAAGGTTTTTCCAACAAATCAAAGGAGTATGTTTAAGTTTATATGTCATTAGAAAAGATGAACTAAAAAATCAGATATAACGTTATTTGTAGGCACCGGATTTTTTTTAAATGCAGCTAGGTGACACTGTTAGGTCACCGAAGATATCATATTAATATTAACATGGGTTAGGTCTTTAATTCTTTTGTTTTATATTGGTATAATTTAGAAACAGTTCGCCTATAATTTTCTTTGCTTTTAGCATACCTTTACCATCGAAGACAATAAACAACCTTGGCAAAGCAAGCTGCATAAAACAGTAACGCATTGCAGTTTGTCTACTTTCACGAAAGTCAGGAAAGGTCAATAAAAGGCCAAAGAAGCTTTAAATTTGAAACATTAAGTTGAGCTCTAACCTGGAAAAGGCAGGAAAGTGATTAATGAGGGGAAATAAGCATGTTCGGAAAATTGCAGATAAGCTCACGGAGTGCTTTTAGAAAATGATTTTCAGAACCTGCTTAGAACCAACTCACTTGGATGGACAAAACACAAGAAAGATTTCTTGCAAACAACCCCCAAGAAACCTACGTGACCAGGAGCACTGCGCGGAGAAGATAAAAAGGATGTATAAACTATAAATGGGACAAAACAGCTTAGCCGGACCTATATAAGCGGCCTCTATCTCATTTTACAGCTATACCTCCTTTACAGAACTCATAGTCACCCCAGGTCCTTTAATTTTCTTGGGGAATGTTCATAAGACATTTTTCCCGTGGTTTATTCGTTGATGGTGTTTGTATGGATGCAGAAGGGGAAGGAAGCCTCCCTGTAAACTGTGAATTAAGTTGATTATAGAACGTACCAGAGTACCTACGGAGTGCCGCAAGATACAATTTTTTCTCAAAAGCAAAAAAATGCCATTGTTATTATGTGATTTTAAAATAAGGTGATTAAGGAAACAGCCGTTTCGAACACTTTTAATAGGCTTCTTGTTTTCTATGTTCAAAAGGGGCGTTATTAATATTTAGAAAATTCAGAAATAGGATGCTCTGCCAATAAAAAAGACTCAAGTGTACCTATTGTGGTATTTTTCCTAAGTGCACTAAAATTATAGTGACAGTCATTCCCTAAAAATTTTGTTGCTGTTATTGGTTGATAAACTGCAAAGATGAAAAGTGTTTCAAATTGGCTCAAGATAATATGTAAATTTTGTAATTTCGAGTCACTTTAAAATGGCGGCCAGTGTGTTTATTAATGACGATAAGGCTAGGGCTTAGGTTAGTGAGTTTAATTCTTGTACATACAAGATTTGTAGTGCAAAATTAGGTATCGATATATTTAACCAGATTGGAACACTCCAAAATCTATTTGTGTTGCGATAAAAGTTGCAGCAATGTAAACCTGATTTGAGTCGTAATCAAAAATGTGAAATACGCATTTAGCCTTCGGCAACGTAGCTTAGGCAGCTTACATCTTTCATTTATACATTTAGTAATACAGATAATCCTAGGACTGATGTAAAGGAGACGACGTAACTTGCTGACCGAATTTAATCTTGCTGACCGAAGCTTTAATTTTCAAGCATTTCTTTGATAATTTATATTGTGCATTCTAATGATAATCTCTTGTTGCTATCAAAGTTTCAATAAAAAATCTTTTTATTTCAGGGTAGTTTACTCTTGGCATTTTTCATCTTTTAGTGCTACCAGAAAAACTTATGAATCTGATAAAGCTATACATTCACGTATAATCATGGCTAGTAACTACCAGCTCGCTGCCAGAAGTTAACTGAAAATGTCCCCATTTAGGGGTAAGGGGTAGTTTACTCTCGACATATTTCACTTTATTGCCACT
The DNA here is from genome assembly GCA_964006375.1 of Tillus elongatus. Taxonomy (NCBI): domain Eukaryota; kingdom Metazoa; phylum Arthropoda; class Insecta; order Coleoptera; family Cleridae; genus Tillus; species Tillus elongatus. Next base: position 90,446,791 of record OZ023262.1, read on the forward strand.
ACCGCCGAAACTATTTAACTGACGGGCACAAAATACACGTATAACCATTTCTAGCGACAATAAACTCGTTTCGATAAAAAATACCCCATCTAAGGGTGGTTTACTCTTAGCATATTTTAGTTATTCACTGCTACCGGGAGAACTATGCAACCAATTATAATTAAAATACATATACGCTCACTACTATCAACACTAAAGTTGCCACAAGAAGCTGACCTAAAAATACCCCCCATTTAAGGGTAGTCTGCAGACTACCCTTACCTGTAGGTCAATGTAATTTGCTGACCAAATTTTACTCGGCGCTTTAATCTTCAAAGATTTCTTTAATATTTAATATTTTACATCCTAATAATAATCTCTTTTTGCTACCAACGTTGCCAAGAACAGTATTTTTATATAAGGGTAGTTTACTCTTGGCGTTTTAATTTTTTCTGCTACCATAAAAACTATACATTTACATATAATCATGACTGATAACTACCATATCGCTACAATACAATATATATATATATATATATATATATATATATATATATATATATATATATATATATATATATATATATATATATATATATATATATATATTGTATATATTTGCTATGTATCGACTTTGACAATAAATTGAAATATTATACAACATAATTACTCAAAAAGACAATGACCACAATAAAAATTCGGATAATTATTGTTAAACAGATACATCATGTGTCTCTATATATTAGTATTAATTGACTGAAAGCTACAGCAGGTCTTAAAATGATAATTTCATTTCAGAAATAATAAAATATTTTTTATTCCGTATTAAATTTCGGCGTATTTACGTATCACCGACGCCAGGGAACAGTTTCGCATCACTATCCTGGAAATTTTGCTGAACCCCTGCCTTTCTGTAAGGAGGGTTGGGATCTTTAACGTGCTAAACATCGCATAGACACGGATTTACGCCTCCTACGAAGGACGGAATGTGCACACATTCAACTTGCTCAAATACAATGCCAGAAACTCGGTTGGTGTTATTTATTACAGTTTGTACTGAAAAAGTGAAAGGGAAACCCTGGGAATCGAACCCAGAACCCTTCGGTTCAGAGGCACACGTTCTTACCCCTGGACTACCGAGGCTCCATCTATTAAGTTAACATCAAATATTAAATACAGATATAGACCTCTTCTCTGGTTTCATAAGTGTTTGTTTTATTCTCTGTATCTAGTCCTCCCTTTTACAGCATTGTCCGACAGAGTAAAATTAAAAAACAGTTTGGAGGGACTTTTCCTTTGTTATGGACTTTAAATAGCTTAGTGTCTGGCCATGTCGTAAAAGGGCGAAACCCGTTACCGTGAGGAAAACAAACAATTGTGAAGCCAGAGATTGCTCTACATTCATCTTTACTATGGAGCAGCTTCACAAAGTAAGGACAGCATCAATTAATGAATTTAACATTTAATAATGTTTAAAAACATAACTGGCTGCATTAAGATCACAGCCGGAACTCCCAGCACTGCGAGCTGTAACCACCACGCCAGGCAGGCAGAAAATTTGAGAATAATTACGACTTTTTCACCTGTCAGTAATAAACTATTAAATGTGACTTAAATGTATAAGACTAATTAGATTTTGGCGTTCAAATGCACATAAATTTAAAATATCTTAACCTACATGCCAAAATTCAACAATTAAGCGTGTTTTGATTCGAAAGAATTGTAGACCAATTATAGATACTATAACTAAGGTATTTTTAAGCCCATAACAAAAGCAAATGAAAACCCGCGCAATAAAGTTTTGTCTGCAAAAGAAACAAGTAATATTTATGTGTTATTGATAAGGCGACCAAAATACTGAAAAGCATGCATTGTTTTTAGATTATATTAATGTGAGTTAACTATTATATGAAGTAAGTACACTTGGAGAACACCCAAATCACCACAACACATATTTCAGAGACCTTACGATCGTTTCGTTGACAATGTCAACAAACGTCAACAAACAAATTCAGAATTTTCTTCCTCTGAAGATGTTGACATTGTCAACGAAACTATCGTAAGGTATCTGAAATATGTGTTGTGGTGATTTGGGTGTTCTCCAAGTGTACTTATTAGTGCTCATCACAGGTTCCAGTTTTCACATAGTATATTATATGAAGGTAGATAATGAGCTTCGGAAGAATATTCAGTATTTATTCTAAATATAGCAACATTCGTGCAGAAATTTTATGGTAAATGTCCAAATTGTAAAAAAATCTTATAAGTACACCTCGGAAAACCCAATTTATCACAGCATATCTTTTAGACGTAGCGATCATTTCGCTAGAACAGTTGGCTTCAGTCGATGATAAAAAAAAAATTATTGGGTTCTATAGTGTCATTATCAGTGCTCATCGCAGGTTATAATCTTAACGTTATGTACACCATCTTCTTTATTAATTTATGATCAATAGCAGCCAAGAAAAATGTACATGTCAACATAGAAAATAAAATAATAAAAGAAGATAAATTGAGACTTTTATTAAGATTAGATAATATTATACTAGTTAATTAAAACCGTGCAATATTTAATACCAAGAATAAATATATGTTGGTAGTGATATATTTAAATTAATTAAAACTCAGTCTAACTAACTTAAAAATATGTGTAATCGACAATACGAAAATAATCCAAATACTTTTAAATTTTGTGTTGTATAATATTTATAGAATAAGTTTGATTTGTTTTTTAATTCGCTTTAAACTCACGTACAAGCATTACGCTTCTGTGAGCAGTAATACTCTCTACTTGTTTATTTAACATTAGCTTAAAAAGATAGCTAAGTATAAATGTACCGTAACTGTAATCGTTCAACTTTTAATTGTAATATTTCAACTGTATGCATATAATGATAAATAAACTATATTATTATTATTAATTGCGTTTTGAAACAGTAAAATTTTAAGGTGACTAGTGACAACTCAACGAATTTTAATTGAAAGATAAAGCGTATTGCAAGCGGACATCACAAGAAAACGTTTGCATGTAAATTTTTACGAGACAACTGCATACTTTTATGTTTATTATCTGACGAGTGCGTAATATGTACATGAATGTTGTTACTATCTTGTAAACTCATTTTTTTTAAATATAACGCTTCTGTCCTTTCTTTTAAAAACAAACAAAAACCACTCATACAACTTGTTAACAACTTTTCACGTGGCTTTCAACAAGCCATTAAAACTGACTTCAATTAGTATTCATCCTCGTATTTGCATAATGAAATTATTAAAAGATGTCGTACCGTAGTTGGTAAAGGTGTAAGATATTCAGGCCGGAGATACTGATTACTTGACGTTAACATTGTATATCACACTATGTCACTGTCGTTCTCACAAACACTTAAATCAATCAACAATAAATAAATAATCCAATCTGTTACGTGGCCCATACACTAGCGGGAGCACATAAACAAAACTAACACCAATCACACCTAACTCGAGAGCATGACTGATCCTCTGACGCCAAAGCTAAAGCTCGCTTCAGCTCAGTTGGCCATGCGACAGGCGCTCTCTATCGTCTGTGACGTCACGCGTCTCTTCATCCCCACTGCCGTAAGCTTTGACACCCTCGACCGCAGATCACCATGTTATTGCTTCTTCTATTTGCTTGTCGACACTCTTTACGCCTCCGATTCTATCGTCGCCTGCTAAATGTATACAAATTAAAATAGAATCTGCTTACTATTTTATTATTCAATGGCTCTCGCGGATTACCGTTTCCTTTCGCATATAAATAAAAGATTTATGGCATGTCATATGATGCTTTTACAGTTTAGTGCTTTTACAATGATTTAGGGGTTGGGCTGCTAATAAATAATTAACTATAGAAAGGGTGAAAACTTTCATAGCGATAATATCTACACTGGCTAGAAACCCAACAGAGTGAGTCAAAGTAGACGCTTTATTATGGAAACTCATGTTTCTCTCAGAGATAGAAAAAATTGACCCCCGTCTCCATGGCTCAAATTTTATGGGAAAGTCACTGGCCCAAACAAAATTTTTCTCATATGGTTTGGCCGCTAGAGGGCGTCTCTTGAATTTAGTCGAGTTCTTTGATGTCCTATAACTATTTTGTTTTTGAAGATAGTTGATTTCTGAAAAACTTTTTCGTAGCAGTTTTTGATGTTAAATAGGCTGGTGTAGTTTGTTTTAATACAGGGTGATTGAAACATTTGCTATAGCAAAAAAAATTGTTTATGGGATACCCAGTATATTTTTACATTTTCTTGTGCCTCTTAAAATCATCTTATCTTATAAAAAATATATCAAATACTATATATCTAAATTTAGCACTTTACGATATATAAGGCTTTAGAATAAATTAACGAAAAAATTTAATCACTATGGTATAGTGTCGCATGACAGTTGTTTTACAGTCGATTTGACAATAACTTAAGAATTTGCATGAATTAGAGTATATATTTTCTAAACTTAAAACACATTATTGTAGAACATTGTGAGATGTACGACAGGAACGCCATCTCGGTGCGGAACCAGGTAGTATGTTGACACGACAGCTCCAAATAAAAAAAATTATAAAATAGAGACTGTGCACAATCAACTAACAATTTTGTAAGTTATCAGCCCTCGCCCATCTCTTCTCTAATATAGGGACACTGCAAGGCTAGATGTATTCTCACCATAATTAAAGCCGCAGATCAGTTGCACCCTAATTACAGCTCGTCAGTACGATATACTAATTACAGCGAGAATACACCTATAAAGTAATACGGCTATGGTAGCCCGCTTCCTAGAACATTGTGAGATGTACCACAGGGTCGCCATCTCGGTGCGGAACCAGGTAGTTATAACATAGAGACTGTGTACAACCAACTAACAATTTTGTAAATTGTCAGCCCCGGCCGATTTTTCCCTAATATATTGCCATATATATATATATATATATATATATATATATATATATATATATATATATATATATATATATATATATATATATATATATATATATATATATATATATATATATATATATATATATATACGAGGGCGGGTCAATAAGTCCGTGACTTTTTGAATGAAACACAGGATTTTTGACAAAAAATCATTTCATTTCTCAACATGGTCTCCCTTGAGCTCTAAACACTTCGTCCAATGTGACTCCAATTTTTTTATCGCTTCTAAAAAATAAGATTTCTCGAGGTTCTCAAAATAGGTATTTGTTTGTAAGATGATTTTATCAAATCTCTTTCCGCCGAGGCATTTCTTTAAGTTTGGAAACAATAAATAGTCCCTTGAGACTAAATCCGGAGAATAAGGCGGATGGGGGAGCAATTCGTAGTCCAATTTATGCAATTTCGCCATGGAAACTACACATTGTGCAGACCCTTGCATTGTCTTGGTGGAAATTAACTTTTTTCTTGGTCAAATGCAGTCGTTTTTTCTTCAAATCGTCATTGAATCAGTCCAATAGGTCGGTATAATATTCGCCATTGATTGTTCTTCCCTTTTGAAGGTAATCAATGTGGATTATACCGCGCGCATCCCAAAAAAACGGTCGCTATGGCTTTATTGGCTGACAAACCCACCTTGGCCTTCTTCGGCGCCGATTTGCACGGAGAAACCCACTGTTTTGACTGCTGCTTGGTCTCTGGTGTGTTGTGGTGAATCCATGTTTCGTCCACCGTTATTAAACGGCGCAAAAACTCGTCCGTATTACGGTTGAACAACGCCAAACACTCCTTTTAAGTTGTCAAACGATTACGTTTGTGGTCGATTGTGAGCAAACCCGGCACCCATCTTGCGGATTGCTTTCTCATACCCAAGTGATCATGCAAAATCGAAACCACTGAGACATGTGATATGCCTATGGCTTCCACAATCTCCCGAACTTTCAATCTCCGATCAGTCAACACCATATCGTGATTTTTTTCAATTGTTTCGGGTGCGGCGACCTCAACTGGCCGTCCAGAATGTTCGGCGTCATTTGTGCTTGTACGGCCGCAACAAAATTCAGTAAACCACTTTTTTACCATGGAAACTGATGGTGCAGAGCAGTGGCGATTTCTCCTAGTGAGCTAGGTGTGCGCCGCACACCCTAAAATATAATTAAAATGTGCACAGTTAAATAGGTTTTATTTCTTTTTCCCTTAGTCTTAATACACTACATATGTTATGACAATCGATTTAATTTACTTATTTGATTTCATAAATAGTCGGTTAATAGTGACTTGGAATGAAGTAGATACCACGTCTTCATTCAGAAAATATGAGTAGGTCAATAGCAACTGGGAATGAATTCGGGTTAGGTGTGCGTTGTTATTTCCGAACAACTTCACTCGACAGAGCTGTGTTTAAAATAGTAAGGAAATACCATTCGTTTTAACACTGCAGTGAGCGGTAAAAATACCGCTCAAGACAAATGAATGTGTGTGTGTGTGTGTTTTGTTTCTTTAACGTCGGCCTATTTCCGCGACTATGGCCAATCACCGACGCCAGAGAGCAGTTTCACCTCACTATCCTGGAAATTTTGCCGAACCCCTGTCTTTCTGTAAGGAGGGTAGGGATCTTTAACGTGCCCAACATCGCATGGACACGGGAGCGACGGCTTTACGCCCCCTCCGAAGGGCGGAACGTGCAGACATTCAACTTGCTCAAATACAATGCCAGAACCTCGGTTGATGTTAATTTTACAGTTTGTACTGAAAAAGTGAAAGGAGTACGCCGGGATCGAACCCAGTACCCTTCGGTTCAAAGGCACACGTTCTTACCTCTGAACCACCGAGGTTCTGACAAATGAATGGAACGCCGGTTTAACAAACGTTGTGATAGCATTATTTACAAACATTACAACTGCGCTTGCCTGGACCACAGTATTCTAGAATCAAAGACTATAATACATTTTAGTAAATTTTCGTAGAAAAAATTCACTAATGGGGAGATCTCGACTTTTGAATTTTGAAAAATTGTTTGCAAATGAGCGCGAACTAGGACCCTTAGAACCCATATCCGGGGTCAGTTACAATTTATATATTATATATATATATATATATATATATATATATATATATATATATATATATATATATATATATATATATATATATATATAATTGAAACTGACCCGAAATGTGGCTCCTACTTTGTGCTCATTTAAAGAATATTTTTTCAAAATGAAAAAGTCGGGATCTCCTTATTAGCTCTACAAAAATTCGCTAGAACTTAAAATAATTTTTGTGGAAAACAAATGGTTAATTGGTAACAATAACTTTAATCATAGGCACATGCATGCTTCCCTATTGACTTATTTGAGATTAATTAACTATTGAATTTTATTTAAACAAATCAACTTAAATTAGCTACCATAAGGCGCATGCTGAACAAAGACATCGACAAGTTTATAAAAAACTGGAAGACCACTCTGCACAGGACAGCACAGTGTGCGAAAGGCATGAGAAAATGGTAAAAGCAAAGCACTCGGCTCAAATGGTTTAAAAGTGCAGTGAAAGATAGGGGACCAGGGGAGTGGTCCCGGAGGAGTGATCGAAATGTGAAACCGATGAATTTAGTTCTAGGCGCTGCCGCCATCAGCCGGGTCATACATCTATCTCATCGGTTTGACTTGCAAGCTTCGAACATGATTTATCACCCCATGATTGAAGACTAAAATGTGCAAGGAATGAAAGTGAAAAACAGAAGCTGATGACAGCAAAGTATGTACAAACTTCAAACTTTGAGGAACAAAAAGTGTTTACGTGATCCCCGCTATCATGTGTCCCATTATATTTATACCATAAAGCATTTGGGCCAAATTGTTATAATTTATAATGAATAACATCTAACTAATATTTTCATTATAGAATACGCTACCAACTGTCACAAAACTAGCCTTTTCCAATACCATTAACTCGGGACGCAGCGAGTGCGTTATTGTAGTGAATTTTCTTAAAAGTGTTTTTAATAACTACATACTATGTCTTTTTTTTAATGCAAGCAGGCATCAAATTTGGTTACCTATATAGGTAAAGGTAAAGGTAAAGGTAAGATCCTTACTGGCAATTAGGTCAATGATGACCCTTTTTGCTCATCTAAACTAACCTACCCTCCACCTTAAGCTCGATCTCAACGACAGAATTGATTTGAAAAATCATCCGCTGCCGGTGTCCCGTCCTCCCCGAGTCCAAATTGGGAAGTTTAATTGGACTCCAACACCGCCACAGCGGCGCTTGTATAACCTATATAGTGGAAACAATGCACCACATTTGATGAAAATAACTTTATTGTTTGAAAAGGACAAAAATAAAAATATAATATAAACGGAAGCATCTCTGGAGGCGTCATTCTTATGGTATCCGCTATCTATTGGTAAAAACGTCGTAGGTATCACAATTTTTGATAGGCAGGCTCGCGAAGTCTGACCTCATTTCAAGCATGGGCTCCTTCACGATCTCCTGAATCTTGCAGTGGCCCCTGCAGCCTGGGTTGGCCTTCAATCCGTCATTACAGGCTAGTCTATATAGTCCTATCCTCCCCCATGATAACTAAGTGTAGGGGGGAAGATCCAGCAACACCTCCATGGTGGCTGTTGGGGTTGAGTTCATGTCCCCTGTGATGCCGAGGCAAGCCATCCTTTGGATCTTATCCAGTTTTGGTTTGGCACTGGATTGTGTCACCTTAGGCCACCAAACCAGTAACACGTATGTTAACGATGGTCTGACCACCCGTGTGTACAGCCAATGGACCATAATATGTCTTAGTCCCCACGTTTTTCTATATAGCCACCTAGTGACGGCTAGGGTCATAACTGACTTACACAGTATTTTTTCAAGGTGGCTATTCCAGGTTAGCTTAGACTCCAATACGACCCCAAGATATTTTACCTTACTGGCCATCGGGATGTTTCTCCCATATTGAGTGAGAATTCTGTGGCCCTCCCACTGCCTCCTCCTCGTAAATGGTATGACGGTGGCTTTCTCGGGACTCACCCCGAGCGCTTGGCAAACCGCCCACCTTTACACCACTTTCAGCATGCGCTCCCACACTGACTGTGTAACCTTTCCTCGGACTATGATGACAATGTCGTCCGCATAGCTCGGTACCTCGTACCTTCCTCCCACGAGCCTACTTAGCAGGCCGTCCACGACTAGGCACCACAGCAGTGGCGACAAAAGACAAAACAACAAAACGATCCCCTGCGGGCATCCAGCCGCGACCCCCACCAGCAGTCTCCCCCGCGAGTGAGGTAAACACCGCCCTGGGCATGGAACGGATCCATGTGCAACAGGCCTCCTCTATTCGCTGCTCCCTGGCAGCTGCCAGTACCGATCCGAATGAAGTGCTGCTGAAGTCCCCCTCTATGTCTAGGAAGGGCCCCAGCGCCACCCATGTTGTCCAGCGTATTCTGAAGTTTTAGCACCAGTTGGTGCAGTGCTGTTTCTGTTGAGACTCCTGCTCTGTATGCAGTGTAGAGAATATGCTTCCAGTACACACCGCCCCTAATGAGCAGTATTTCCACTGTTCTTAGCAAGAAGGACATGATACTTATTGGCCTCAGAGACTTTGCCTGGTCTGTTGGACGCCCAGGTTTAGAAACGAATACAACCCCGGCCAGTCTCCATGTCCTCGGAATGTACCCCAGAGCCAAGCTGGCACTCATAATAAGGGGAAGCGCCGGCGTCAGTATGTCTATACCCTGTTGGAGCATGATGGGCATTATTCTATCAAATCCAGGGGGTTTGAGTGGCTTGAAGCTGTTAATGGCCCATCTGATTTTGCTCCGAGTAACCACCTCTTTACCGACTGCCCAGTCTACTCTAGATGCCCGCCTGTACGGCGTCTCCATTTCTGAGTGTTTCCAGTACGGAGGTGATTCGTTTATTATGTTGCAGCCGGGGAAGTGCGTCTGTAGTAAAGCTTTTATAGTTTCCTCCCCCAAGCTTGTGGATGTGTTAAGGAAGCCTATGTTGGTCTGAGTGCCCTTGGACAGCATCTTGTGTAGTCGAGCACTCTCTCATGTTTTCTCCACTTCCTCGCAGTGCCTCCTCCACCACTCCGCCCTGGCGTCCCTTAGTCATTTATCATAGCTCGTTAGGGCATGTCTATATTCATCCCATGCCCCCGACCTGTGGCTGCGGTAAACAGCTTATGAACTTGCGTCCTCCATTGCCTGAAGTCCTCGTTCAACCAAGGGACCTTTCTGGTGGATGCGATTACTTCCCCGGACACAGTACAGTTCTTAACGAAGTCACCCAGAAACTGGGTGGAAACTTTTAGATCTAAAACTTCTTCACGTCGCGTTGTGACGAAGGTCGGTTTACCACCTTGATTCAATATGTCTAAATTAAATTTGATAAAGAATTGTAATAGTGTCCCACCTCTAGAATTTGTGTCCGTACTTCCCCCCAACTCATGGTGGGCGTTCGCATCGATGCCGATGATGGTCTGCCATCCACCTGGTCTGCTACCCACCATCAGCTGCTCCATTTCCTTGGGTGGAGGAGGGTCCGTGCTGTCCCCTGGTAGATAAGCCGATCCGACAGTAATGTGCCTCGGCACATCCGCTCGTCCACATAGAATTTTGATAGTTGTCAGGTCCCTGCAACAGAAATTCACTAAGGGCAGAAACCCTGTCCCCTCCATGAAAAAAATTCAGGCTCACGGGTTCTCACTGGATCTGCTGTAAATGCGCTTTCCAGCAGCTCCGCTGAGTCTCTTGATCTCTCCTTTATAAGAGTGCGGTCCCTGGATGAGGGCCATATCCGTGTTCCTCAGAGCCATTAGTAGCATGGCCGTGGCTGCCTTACTGTGTTAGAGGTTGAGCTCAAGGAACCTAAGTCCCATCAACCCTTGGTTGCGTCCCTAGTGGGCAGAGACGTGAGACGTCCAGAGTCCGGCGACGCTGCCGCCCACTGGCCCGTCTCCGTTTCCGGAATGGACTTAAGGCACGAGTCTGTAGCCGGAGCCACTCCTCGAGCCTCATTTGTTTTGATACAATTTTCGTTCTTCTCCATGTTGTTTCAAGGAGAATGGTGGAACTAATTGTCCACACCATCCGAACCCCCTTTGTGGTGCAAGGCGGGTCACTCTGGAGGGTTGCCCGGTACTCCAGAGGTTTCGTTCACGACACCATCGCCCTGGTGCCATCCATCCGTAGGCACGGGTCACGTGACACCGTGGATTGGAGGAGTTTAATCGACCTCCACGTCTAGATCCGTCATGTTTAGTTATAAGCAGGGTCACCTCGTGCAGGATGCGGCTCTTCACCGCGCATGATGGTCTTGGGTAAAGCTTCCTCGAAAGGTCATGTTGTTGCTTCCGCTTTCTCAGCTTACCCACTGGAGTCCTTTGGCCCCCGACTCCTCGACCTGGTCACCAATTTATCGAAAAAATTAATGACAGGTTAGAAAAAAATGGTGTGTTTCTCCCAAAAAGGAGATAATTTGTGGCGTCCAAAAATGTCGCTTTAGAACAAGAAGACAAGAAGGTTTCAGTTCGTGTGGCGGATGAGGTAGAACTTACTTTAAGATGAACAAATGAAGTTTATAATGTAGCGTTTGTTAACCGTTTAGTATTTGCGACCCAATTTTTAATCACAATTTTAATCGCGCACCATAGCGGATATTCACGATTTGTTTCTAACATTCTAAAACGTCTCCGCAGCGTGTATAGATGCTGCATCTCGTTTTATCCAGCCAGTCTCAGTCGAGTCGATCCTTCTACCGAGAATGTGTATGTTGTAATTTGAGTGTTAACTGCAATTTACGATATTCGAGCAGCAGTTGACTTATACAGTGTTAACAAAGTCAGCGATAAATGTTTAAGTGGGCGTATGGTGCATTTGACGAAAGTGAAGCATCAACAAATGTATAGACGGGAGTGGTTCTGAAACAAAAATCAAGAAAATATTCTCAAGAATATTTAAAGTTTGGGTTTACCAGCACTGTAGTAAATGAAGACGTAAGGCCCCTGTATGTCATTTGCTCAAAAATTTTGTCAGCAGACAGCACAGAACCTAATAAACTTAAGCAACATTTAGAAATGCTTTATAGTGAGTACGTTAGCGAACCCTGAAAATTCATCGAATTACAATTATATTTGAATAAAAAGCAAAAAACATTTATTTAAACTTTGGGAATAAAAAAGCTTTACTTACCTCTTACAAAGTTTCATATCAAACAGCCAGGTGTAAAAAGCCTCACACCATTGTTTTGCCAATTGTAATTAAGACCGTAGGATGTTTGGAGATAATTTGCCAAACAGCAATTGCAGTCCATACATCTATCAAATGAGGTTGATGCCTGTTGAATTAGCGATATAACTGAAGATGTACAGCATACTATCGTACGGTGGGAGTCGACAAGAAGGAAACAGGCAACTTGTTAATTCTGGACTTGAAGGTTTGGAGGTTCGGAGGAGAAGGAAAAACACGTGCCGTCAAGTAATTCCACAACTTGCAAGTCCCCGGGACAAAAGAGCGGACATAACGAGATGTTCTATGTCTGGTGACCTGGACAGTAAAAGGGTGCATTCGCTCTGTTCCCCTGGTAGATCTGTTGGGGGCAGCAGGTGGAGAAACTATGGAAGAAAGCTCATCTGAGCAGTGCCCTTGCAGATATCTATAAAAGAGAGAGAGGTCACCAACGGCACGTCGGTGGGCAAGGGATGGCAGCCTTTGGGTGAGGGTCGGGTCACCGATTAGACGTATAGCTCTCTTTTGAATGGAGTCCAGGATAGCGAGTGTAGAAGCGGCAGCTGCACCCCAGATGTGGGAGCAGTATTCGAGGTTTGGCCTTATTTGTGAAGTGTATAAGGTATAGAGATAAGCTGGTAAAAGGTATTTGCGATCCTGGAAGATAAAACCTAATTTCTTAGCAGCCGCTTCTGCAATTGATGTGACATGTTGGTGCCAATTGAGATTTCGATCCACAGAAATACCAACAAGAGAAAAGGACTCATTACTTTGAACAACTTGGTTGTTCATTGTGATGGGTCTCGGGCTGGTGTATCTCTTATGAGAAAGAAAGCAAGACTGAGATTTGGTGGGGTTGAATTGTACAATTGACAGGACCCTCCATGAGTCTGCGATCCTTATCTAATTGGGCTTAAGAGACAGGCTTAGAATATTGTATATTTGAGTGGAGGGTGCTGTCGTCCGCGTAACTGTGAACTGGGTTGGATGTGCTAGAGAGGAGGTCATTGATGTGGAGAAGCAACAAAGTAGGGGCTAAAGCTCAACCTTGACGAACTCCTGCATTAATTGGATAAAGTTTAGAGGAATGGCCACCCGCGACAACAGAAATGCTCCGGTTGGAGAGGAAATTTGCTGTCCAGGTATAGAGTTTTGGTAGTAGGCCATAGGCCGGAAGTTTATTAAGCAGCGCTGCGTGCCAAACCTAGTCGAATGCTTTGGTTATGTCTAGAGCGACAATCTGGGATTCACCGTGTAGTTCCAGAGACTTGTTCCAAGAATGGGTGACAAAGGAAAGGAGGTCGGCAGTCGCTCTGCGCTGACGGAATCCATACTATCTGTCGTGGATTAGACTCTGTTTTTCAAGACATCTTAGTAGTTCGGTGTTTATGTACTTTTCCATCACTTTAGAGACGACTGAAAGGAGAGAAATAGGCCTGTAGTGGCTAGGAAGCGCCTTGGATCCTTTCTTGGGGATGGATTATACTCGAGCAGTTTTACAGTTACTAGGAATATGCCTTTATTGTAAGATATCTGAAACAGACGAGTCAGGACAGGAGCAAGTTATGGTGCGCATTTTTGAGAACAATTGCTGGGATCTCGTCAAGGCCAGAGGCTTTCCTGGTATTAAGAAAAGAGAGCATCTTTCGTACCATTTTAGTTTTGAAAATGATATCTGTCATTTTATGCACGACATTGGGGACTGTTGGTGGTTGAACATTTGGAGGTGGGTTGATAGTAGAATTTCCGGCGAACAACGAAGCAAAAAGTTTAGCCTTGCCCAGTGCGGTAGAAATAATTTCATCCCCTGAGACATGAGGTGGGAACGTGCTCTTGCAGAAATTATTCCCAATAGATTTAGCAAGGGTCCAGAAGGGTTTGCCGCCGTTTGGAGCTTAAGAGGACCTTGTTTTTGAAGTGGTTATTAAACGAGTTTTTGCCTCAGAAAGAATGCGGACATAGCGGTTTCTTGCGTCGTTAAATGCTTGACGGTTTTCTTGACTGGGATTGTGTAGAAGCGTTTTGTGAGCTCTGACCTTTTCAAGTCTGGCCTTGTCGCAGGATTTAGAGTACCAGGGCTCTTGAGTGGCTGAAGAGGTTTTCTGTTTACGTGGAATAAATAATTTCATACCAGCTTGGATAATTTCGGTGACGTTTTGTGAGATATCAGAGGGGTCAGGATGAGAGAAGCAGACAGACGCCCATGATAATGAGGAAAAGTAATCCCGCATTTTGTTCCAGTTTGTGGAGTTGTAGTGCCAAACGATACGTGGGTGTGATGACTCTGTGACCTCGGGTTGCACTGCGCAGGAAGCAGAGACCATGCTGTGGTCTGAGCGAGCAAGGGGAGCGGTGACTGATATCTTATAACATTCAGGTTTTGTAGTAAGAAGGAGATCCAAGGGATTTGAGTTGTGTGTTGGGATACGAGGAAAGTAAGTAGGTTGCTGAACCATATTGGCTAAAGAATAGCCATTCCTTATTATGGACATTGAAGTCACTAAGAATAGTGACTTCGGAGGAAGGATATTCAGAAATCAGTTTTTTCACAAAGGTAGTCAAAGAGCTCGACAAAGTTGTTGTCAGAAGGTGACCGGTAAATGCAACAGGTGAATTTAGTTGCAGCCCTGAGAGATAGTTTTATCCATAGTATGTCTTTTCTTCCAGCTTTTAAATTGGTGAGTCTGGTGCAGGGTAGATTGCTACGGACGTAAGCGCACACGCTTTCATGCAATCTAAAGGAAGTAAGAAGCTCATACCCCGAGAAATTAAGGTGATTAGTGGCTGTTTTGGCACTGATTTGGGTTTCGGTGAGGAAGATGAGTTGGGGCCTATTAGCCTGGAGGAAATGGTGGACGGAGTCAGGTTAGAATTTAGGCCACGTATATTAGAGAAGGATATGTTAAATCTTGATGCTGACGCCCCATGTACACCCCTCTCCCGGTAGAACTGGAAGTGTCACGTGAGCAACAACTTCGTTATTTTAAATACAATATGCCACTTTTTAATAGAATTTTGAAATCTACTCGTAATTTAAGGTAGACTTTCACTAGCATACTATGTGTCTAAAATTAACCATTTTCAAAATATTTCGTTTCTTTCAAATTTTTTTGCAGAATCATAGTTGCACTTTATACCTGATAACTTGAAGGAAAAATAAGCTACAAGATTCATCTTTCGCACACAACACACGAGTATGTGTACCTTCACCACACGCATTACAGTTTTGCGTTGCAACATACAGGGTGATAGAAATTGACTTGGCAACTTGACAAAATTCAAATGTTCAAAACTTGCGTTTTTCAAATAGCCTGTATTTTATTAACTAAGTTAATTGGCATTTCGAATCTTTCGATTCATAGCACTCCATGTACCTAAATCTAACAGTTTTGTAGATAAATACATATTTATTCGAATCAGGGTTTGAAACTTGTGACAATAGTAGCTTTTGGAATTTAATTTGTTAACCAAGCGACCTTTGCATGCTAGAAGTGCACGATGTGAAGTTTGTTACCGAAATTACAAAATAGGTCCTTAATAGTGATAAAAATGGCAAATTTAGGCAATGCAAACTATGATTTTATGGAGGTATTAATTATTTATGGTAAATGTTATCGAATAATTGGTCGCACATGTCGTGTTTTCGCCGAAAAGGACCCAGATAGACCGAAGCCTAGTCTGGACACAGTAAAGAGATTATTGAAGAATTGTTCAAGTTACGGGGGCTTTATCCCCAAAAAAGAGAAACCAAAGCCAAATGAATAATTTTTTACGGCACAAAATACATTAAATGACCAACGGTCTTGACAATAGTTGGTTCTTATGACGTGAGGATTTTCATGCCTCCAAAAGTGGTTATTATGACGATTGAACAATCCATTGATAAACCCAACTCTCTTTGGCAATCCCTGAGACATGAATTTGGCTCAGCAGCGAAATATGTTATAGACTTCGTTTACCTCATTATCAACACTTCGCTTCGGTTTCTCTTTTTTGTGGTATTATTAAAAAGTGGCATATTGCATTTAAAATAACGAAGTTGATGAACACTTTCGGCAGAACCGGAAGTGTCAAAAATATTTTAGTTTAATTGGGCTTGGGCGAAAACATAGGAATCGAAATTTTCCGAATTAAAATCGGTTCAGTTATTGAGAATATATATACCCATCGATAACTCAAAAAATAGTAGGCCGATTTTGATTAAATTTGGTCAGTACCTTCCTTCCTGAAATGGATTGGATTAGTTCGTTAGCCAGTAAAATCGGACACGCTTTTCCGGGCAAATTTTAGGTTTTCTTTAGAAAAAATATATATCTCCGAAAATTAAAAAGCTATGGTAACCAACGCTGGTTTTTGTCATACAGGGCATCGTTTGTACCCAAATCAGATCCCTAGGTTAAAATAGAAAGAAATTACCAGTCTCTGATTAAAAAAAATTTGGAACGTCAAAATTGATAATTTTGGTAGTCGTACATTAGCATGCGTTAGCGCTTTGTGAGTTAAAAATACGGCTCGAAATAACTAACAAGCTCCTATATATATATATATATATATATATATATATATATATATATATATATATATATATATATATATATATATATATATATATATGTCTCAGCCGTCATTTTCCGTCATTTCGTTAAAATATGAGACAAAAATTAATTTTAAACAAAAATTGTATTGTTTCAATAATCAAGACGTTATAAAATTAATATACTAGAGTGTATACCGGTTAGTAAATACATCTGTCATGTCGACAATCGCCGAGAGGTAGTGTGGATTTAGTAATTGACTCATATAACACGCGTTCTAATCTTAGTTAGTGACTTCACTTTTTCTTTAATTTTTTTATTCTTATTTCATTTTACCATTATCTTATCAGATTGTGTAATTCCGATGCATTTTTAACGAGTCTTGGTATGACAAATTCAGTTAGGACGAGATGAAAACCTTTAGGACTTAATTCAATTTGAGTAGCACATCTGGTTGTTTGTTATTGCCCTTAGTGAAACCGTTCCATACTTAATACACCCGTATACTTTTCCCGTAGCTTGACAAGTGTTTGTTCTTTTCTGCAACCGATTTCAATGTTTACTGGACGCAGCAAGTGCGTTATGGTAGCGAATTTTCCTTAAAGTTTCAAATTTCAATAGCTCAATTTGCTATTAACCTAAGGTTTTTGGCCAAGAGACAGTTTTTTCGGAAACATTTTAAGTTTATTTTCGGAAAATTTTTGTACATTTTCAAACAATAAAGTCATTTTGATGAAATATGGTACATTATTTCTACTATATAGGTTAGACTGGTAACCAAATTTCATGCCTGCTTTCTTTTAAAAAAAGACATATTTGTTATTAAAAACCTATTTATGAAAACTCATCACTATAACGCACTTGCTGCGTCCAGACTTGTTTTCTTCTAAGTCACAAAAATATGAAATATTTTCCATTTTTTAAGAAGTAAAAACGTATTTCTATTTTTT
Organism: Tillus elongatus; assembly: GCA_964006375.1. Lineage (NCBI taxonomy): Eukaryota > Metazoa > Arthropoda > Insecta > Coleoptera > Cleridae > Tillus > Tillus elongatus. The sequence continues at coordinate 90,464,448 of OZ023262.1, forward strand.
TATTTTTTTAGTAATCGCACATATTGTCCTTCATTTGGATATACTTTCGGAGCCGGATTTGCAATTACAGGATATGATGTGGAGATCTCGTTCCCGCTGCTGTATCCTTCTGTCGGGTTGGGTTTTAGCCTACCTGAATACACCATCCCCATTGTTTTCAGGGAGACGATTTTAGATCCATACTTGAACCTATAAATTTAAATATATGAAACTAGCATACTAACCGTTTTTATCCCACAGGAAATGACGGAATTTGGCCTTTACCTGGTTGTAAACTGGGTACGAATGTTGCTTAACCGCTGCAGACGTAGGTGGCAGTCCTACAAAATGTATTAATTGAGATTCTTTCCCATAACACACATTCTGCAAACTTTTTTGCTTAGAAAGCGAGTACAACTGACATTTAAACCTACGATACTAACCTCATCAGCCGTAATTTTATTACTTTATCATAAGATATTAAATCGAGAATACGAACAGTAGGCACGATAGAGAAATATATTTGTCAAAAAGAAAAAAAAAGATCGATAATTTATTAAAAGTTCAGATCCAGATGCGGAAAAAATCACCAAATCTAAAAACTATAAAATTTTTGATTTATATGCGAGTTTGGTTCGGAAATATTTATTTCCCCTGCTTATTGTCTAAAAATAATAAAATATATTTATCAGAGAAAAATTGAAATGGCTATATAACATGAGTTATGGAGTCACGGGTTGGTTGTTTCGAGGATATATGAGCTCTGTAAAACTCACGGCGTGCACTAGATAATAAATGCCCCGACGTACTTTATAGCTCCCCAATAAATAAGCCGGTTATTCTATTATGAACCGCAACAGAACAAGCCGCGGCCAGAAAGTACAGAAAAGCACAGGACGTTCAGAATGGCCGTCTGAGAGTATTGTCGTTCACTTGGGCTCTTAAATTACAGTCGGTGTTTTCTGAACAACGGCCGTTTGTTTTAGAGTAAGAAATATATAGAGTTTCTAAACACGTCAACGGCGGCATAATAAAATAACAGCCAGGAAATATACTTTTCCGTTTTCGCGAGAACACTATAACTTTTATGGAACATAATGCTATGCATTTTTCTCCATCGTTTTGTTGTACTTTATTATTTGGCTCAATTGTGGACTTACTATTATGTTAGTGCAAGTGGTCGCAGTAAAAAAGTTTAAAAAATTTTGTAAGAGGCGTTACTGATCTACACAAATCAGTATTCCGTAATGTAGTACAGGCAATAGAGGAGCCCGTTACTCTTGTCCATAATGCACTAAACTACAGGAGTTTGTTTTTTGATAGATAGGTTCAGAATGACGTACTGAATGTAAAAAAATACAAAATCTTTACAAATTAGGAGGGTGGAAGTAACGCCATTTTGAGAAAAACCGTTTCGGCCTATATCTCCATAACCGTGCACTTTAGGCCAAAAATGGTAATGACCATTATTGTAGATAATTACATTTCCCATCTTTTTTGTTAAATAATTATTTTGGATCACTCACCGTTTACAACTTATACGACTTATTAGCATTTATTTATTGGCTTTTAAGTGAATTTTCTTTAAAAAATTCACAAATGAGGAGATCCCGACTTTTGAATTTTGAAAAATTTTTTCAAATGAGCGCTAATCAGGCCTCCCAGAACACATATCCGGGGTCATTTTCAATTTTTATATGTTATATATATATATATATATATATATATATATATATATATATATATATATATATATATATATATATATATATATATATATATATATATACGGAATTAACAAAGTAAGGGCAACCAAATTTGGTACGCGGGTTTATATCCTTATAGGTAAGTTACCTACCAAAATTTAGCTATGTAGATCAAAAGACAAAAAGTTATAGGCATTTAAAGAAAAATAAATTGGGGTTTTCCTCAAAACGTCAAAATTGCAATTTAAAACGTCAAAATCGGCAACATTTATGCAAATAACTTGAATCTAATACGGGCTATCGAAATCAAATGTCTCAAGAAGGATGTTTTACAAGCCATGAAGTCTTAGTTTCAACCGTCATTGTCCTTCATGTTACTAAAATGTTTCCAGAAAATTCATTTCAAATAGACCCTTTCTCTGATGCTTGGCAGTAGTCTTAGCTATAGAGTTTATTGTTTAATGGTATATAATTTTTGTCGAATTTTCGTAAAAAATCAATAAAGCTCAATATATCCCTTATTATACAAGATATGAAAAAAATTTGTATATATTAATCATAGGGTGTCTTGAGCTACATCATAAGTCGTTGGTGATACAAATTTTCTTTTTTTTAATCAAACACGCCTTATGTTATTGCATTTTCCATCGAAATATAATGCATGTTTGTAAGAAAAGAAATTCTGGATGCAGCAAGTGCGTTATGGTAGCGAATTTTGATCAAATGCTTCATATTTGAATAGCCCAATTTGCTATTAACCTATAAGGTTGACCAAGAAACGAGTTTTTCCGGGAACACTTTAAGTTTACTTTTGGAAATTTTTGTACATTTTCACATAATAAAGGTATTTTTATGAACATGGCACATTGTTTTGACTATATAGCTTATACTGGTAACAAAAATTGATGCCTGCTTTCTTAAAAGGAAAACACATATTTGCAATAAAAGATTTTTATGAAAATTCACTACCATAACGCACTTGCTGCGTCCAGAGTTTTTACCTCTATATTGGTTAATAATTGTTTGAGAAATAATATGCTTGCAACTTAACTTTTCAATCGACAAAATTCCTACAACTTTTACTGAAAACTTTTTTTCTCAAATCAATATTTTCAAAGTTATAACGCGTTAAATGTTGCACTTTTCAATCGACAATTTTTTCCGGAAATATTTTGGTAAAATGAAGGACAATGACGGTTGAAGCTAAGACTTCAGGCTTTGTAAAACATTCGTCTTGAGACATTTTCTTTCCATAGCTTATATTAGTTTCAGGTTCTTTGCGTAAATATTGCCAATTTTGACGTTTTATATCGCGACTTTAGACGTTTTGGGGAAAACCCCTTTTTTTTAATGCCTATAACTTTTTCATATTTTAACCTACAGAACTAAATTTTGGTAAGTAATTTACCTATTATGATATAAACCGGCGTACCAAATTTGGTTGCCCTTGCTTTGTTATTTCCAGAGATATGATTTTTTTTAAAGAAAACACAAAATTTTCCGGGAAAACTTGGGCCGATTTTCCTGGCTAACGAACTTACCAAGCCACTTGCAAAAGCAAGGTATTCACCAAATTTAATTAAAATCGGCCCATTATTTTTTGAGTTATCGTTGTGATACATACATACATATATATATATATATATATATATATATATATATATATATATATATATATATATATATATATATATATATATATATATATATATATAAAAATTGAAACTGGCCCCGAATATGTGTTCTAGGGGGCATAATTAACGCACATTTGACAAAAAAATTCAAAAGTCGGGGTCTCCTCAGTGATTTTTTTAAAGAAAATTCACTAATATTAATTTGAGAAAAAAAAGTTTTGAGTAAAAGTTATAGAAAATTTGTATAATTATTAACAAAGATATAGGTAAAAAAAGTCAATAAATGAATGCTAGTAGTCCTATAAGTTGTAAACGGTGAGTGATACAAAAAAAAATATTAACAGAAAATATGAGAAATGCAATTATCTACAATAATGGTCATTACCATTTTTTGCAGAGTTGCGGAGATATAGGCCGAAACGGTTTTTCTCAAAATGGCGGCGCTTCCGCCCTCCTAATTTGTACGGATTTTGTGTTTTTACATTCAGTACGTCATTTAGAACATATCTATCAAAAAAAATAAATAACTCCGGTAGTTTAATGCAGAAAGAAATTCTCTATTGCCTGTACTATTGATAGGTATACAGATCAAGGATATACAATAATTAGATAGGTAATCTGACGCCCTATGACGGGTATTTTCTGAATGTCCATGTCAGACAAAGACAGATAATGGATCAGGCAGAGTAATCATTATACTTAGCTACATTTTTAATATATTCAAGTTCTCTGTTGTATCTTTCTTTATTTTAGGAAAACTGTATAAATCTGTGAACCAGAAAATTCAAACTAGCTGTTTTTTTGTGAAAAACTATGGTGTGAGTAAATCGAAATGTAACCCACACTACTATTTTCCTTTCTGTGGATGTTAAATACCACTATGTGAAAACTGGAACCTGTGATGAGCACAAATAATTTATCTTCCTCTGAAGAATTTATCTTCCTCTGAAGATGTTGATTTTGTCAACGAAACGATCGTAAGGTCTCTGAAATAAGTGTCGTGGTGATTTGAGGTTTCTCAAAGTGTACTTATTATGTGGATGTTAAATTCTAAAATGCCTTTATTTTTAATCAAGGAAAGGTAATTCGTCATTAGTTTCTATTTCATGCGTGAATTTAATGGAGTCAAATTTACTGCTTAATTTACTTAATATTTGATAACGACGCACAGTCTTACAAAATCAGGTATACAGTTTTAATTACAGGGATGTAAGATTCAACAGTGGGGGTCGGTCTGTATGGCTTCGTAGAGGACGCTGTTTGCAACTGCTTGGCAACTGACATATAAATAGTAACTCTAGTCTTTAATCAGTTAGTTCCACCACAGACCAAGTCTTTCGTGTGGTGGAAAACATCACCGAAGGATTGAATAAAAACAAGTCAACTGGTGCAATATTTCTTGACATTGCTCAAGCCTTCGATAGGGTTTGGCATGCGGGCCTCCTAAATAAACTTCTATCATTTAATTATCCTCTCCCTCTGATTCTGCTAATCAGGTCATACCTGCAACAGAGGAAGTACCAGGTCAAACATCTGGGAGCCAGATCTAGAACGTACCCAACCACGACTGGTCTCCCGCAGGGTGCTGCTATCTCCACTCTGCTGTACAATATATTTGTCGCAGACATTCCGACAGCCCCCCTTAACGTGATATACGCGCTGTAAGAAGACGACACTACCATCTTCAGCAGCTCCACTCAGCCGAGGATAATAACCGAACGACTTCAGACGGTCGTAGTCGAGGTACAAGCATGGTATAGGAAATACCTTCTAGCCATAAACCCCGATAAATGTTCAGCTGTCATATTTTCCAAGAGGAGACACACACCTCATGAACACGTATCATTAGACAACCGTCTAATTCCCTGGCAAGATTTTGCCAAATACCTCGGGGTTTTCCTCGACAAACACTTAACATGGCGCCCCCATGTCGATCACGCCCGAAAAAAAGCCTCGATGTTCATCTCGAAGCTGTTCCCACTTCTAAATAGAAATTCCAAACTGTCCATAAACAACAAGTTGCTCATGTACAAAGTCATCATCCGGCCAGCCTTGACCTATGAATCGCCTGCATGGGCCACTGCGGCCGCAACACACATCAAATTATCCAGAACAAAATTCTGAGAATGGTTACCGGAGCCCCATGGTTTGTCCGAAACAGTCAGATTCACTCTGATCTGGTAATGCCTTCGATACTTGAGTTCATAACTCAACTATCCACAACTCAGTTCGCAAAAGCCGCTTCTCATCCAAGTGCTCTTCTCCGTAGTGCCACCGACTACGATGGGCAACTTCCACATAAGAATAAGCGTCCAAAGCTTATACTTACCCGCTAACGCCCCCGCGGCAAAAACAGAATGGAAACATTCATACCCAAAAGGTAATTGTGTGAAATCTTTCCGACGGAGGTATGGACTAAGGTCCGGTACTCCCAGGGAGGGGGTTTTAGTGAGTACAGTCTCAAAGTACCTCGATATCCCACGGCACTTACGGGGCCGTGAATGGGGTCTGCATGAGCATTTCCCCCTCCTGTATCAAAAAAAAAGTCAGTTAATGTAGTCGCGTGTCAGATCTCGCACCGTGCAGAGGTCCATGAAGGGTCAGCAGTGTAGCCGCAGCCGCAGCCAAGTCAGCGCCGAGGTGAGACTCCGCCTACTTTTTTCCGAGTAATGTGTCCTGTACACGGTACTCGCAACAAACGTTGGGTCGTGAGCATCGATTCAGTGGTAAGTTTCACCACAGAAGTTACTGCCGTTTTCACGGCGGTGAGTCTATTAATAGGTAACCGACCGTAAACTTCACGGTCGTTTTTCCCGTCTCTTTTGGATCCCGTATTCGCCCTACCGTGGTTAACGTTGCTGGACACCCTAAAGAGATAAGACCACCTCCCACGGGTATATCCCGGTGGCGGGGTACAACGAGCCCCCTACATCTGCCCCTATAGCCATGGCCGACATGGCTAACCTAGATAGGCTCCCCAAGCGACTTCGGGAGCTTATCTAACCATTCCGATTCCTTTCTCCAGACCTTAAAGCGGCTTTTATAGCTGCTTTAACGGCTTAACCAACTGATTCAGAAAAGGCTTGCTTCATTCACCTCTAAAAATCATATCAGCTCAGACGAGCAATTCGGTTTCGGACACCAGCACTCCACCACAAACCAAGTACTTTGTGTGGTGGAAAACATCACCAAAGGATTTAATAAAAACAAGTTAACTGTTGCAATATTTCTTGACATTGTTCAAGCCTTCGATAGGGTTTGGCATGCGGGCATCCTAAATAAACTTCTATTTATTTAATTATCCTCTCCCTCTGATTCTGCTAATCAGGTCATACCTGCAACAAAGGAAATTCCAGGTCAAACATCTGGGAGCCAGATCTAGAACGTACGCAGCCACGGCTGGTCCCCCGCAGGGTTCTGCTATCTCCCCTCTGCTGTACAATATATTTGTCGCAGACATTCCGACAGCGCCCCTAAACGTGACATATGCACTGTACGCAGACGACACTACCATCCTCAGCAGCTGCACTCAGCCAAGGATAACAACCGAACGCCGTAGTCGAGCTGCAAGGCTGGTATAGGAAACCTTGTCTAGCCATAAACCCCGATAAATATTCAGCAGTCATATTTTCCAAGAGGAGACACACACCTCACGAACATGTATCATTAGATAACCGTCGAATTCCCTGGCAAGAGTCCGCCTGATACCTCAGGGTTTTTCTCGACAAACACTTAACATGGTGCCCCCATGTCCAACACGCCCGACGAAAAGCCTCGATGTTCATCTCGAAGCTGTTCCCACTTCTAAATAGAAATTCCAAATTGTCCATAAACAATAAATTGCTGATATACAAAGTCATAATCCGGATAGACATGACCTATGCATCCCCTGCATGGGCCACCGCGGCCGCAACTAACATCAAGGCCCTTCAAATCATCCAGAATAAAATTCTGAGAATGGTTACCGGAGCGCCATGGTTTATCAGAAACAGTCAGATTCACTCTGATCTGGAAATTCTATCGATACTTGAGTTTATAATTCAACTATCCACAACTCAGTTCGCAAAAGCCGCTTTTCACCCAAATGCTCTTCTCTGTAATGCCACCGACTACGATGAGCAACTTCCTCATAGGCATAAGCGGCCAAAGCTTATACTTACCGGCTAACGCCCCCGCGGCAAACACAGAATGGAAACATTCAAACCCAAACGTCATTGTGTGAAATCTTTCCGACGGAGGTATCTACTAAGGTCCGGTACTCCATGGGAGGGAGTTTTAGTGAGTAGGAGTCTCACAGTACCTCAAAACTCCCACGCACTTCGGTGTTGTGAATGAAATCTGCATGCAGCATTTCTCCCTCCTGTATTAAAAAAATCCCTTAGTGTGTCAGTGCGAGTGAGTACCGCTGGTTGTCATTCTTGTCATGTTTAGAACAGGTCTCCGCTGCTGGCAGCAGTGTGCGACAGGTTGATTGTCGTCGGCGGTGGCGCAGTGGAGGGGGGCGTCTGGGTGAGCCACGGCTTTTGCGGGATTGGTGGTGGGTGGTTGGGTTGTGGACTTGGGTATCGCCGGCGGTTCCAGACGCAGATCTGGAGATGCCTTCGATGCTTGGGTTTGTGACTCGACTGTTCGCCGCTCGGTTCACGGAGGCCGCTTCTGGCCCGAGTGCTCCTCTCCGTGGTGCCTCTGTTGCGATGTGCAGCTTTCACATAGGCATAAGGCCAAAGCTTGTGCTTACCCGATCACACCCCCGCGGCAATATCAGAATGGAAATATTTAAACCCAATCGTCATTGTCCGACAGAGCTGTGGACCTAAGGTGGGTTTTCCAAATTCTACTCATTGGATAAGTTTGTTAATCAGGACAAATTTTTGTATCTCCGAAAATAGCAAATTAATGGCAACTAAATTTGGTAGGCAAGTTTCTACTATAAAATAAATGCGACAGACCAAAATGAGCCATTTTCAGACAAACGAACTTACACGAATACGAGTTATGTAGAAGAAACACCAGCCCTAGACCCATCACAATGAACAACCAAGTTATTCAAATAATGAGTCCTTTTCACTTGTTGTCATTTTTTTGGATCGAAATCTCAATTGGCACCAACATGTCACATCAATTGCAGAAGCGGCTGCTAAGAAATTAGGTTTCCTCTTCCAGGCTCGCAAATACTTTTCACCAGCTAATCTCTATACCTTATATACTTCATAAATAAGACCAAATCTATAATACTGCTCCCACATCTGGGGTGCTGCTGCCGCTTCTACACTCGCTATCCTGGACTCCATTTAGGAGAGAGATATATGCCTCGTCGGTGACCCTACCCTCACCCAAAGGCTGCCATCCCTTGCCCACCGACGTGCCGTTGGTGACCTCTCTCTCTCTGTTTTGATATCTGCACGGGCACTGCTCAGAGGAGCTTTCTTCCATAGTTTTTACCTGCTGCCCCCAACAGATCTACCATCTACCAGGGGAACAGAGCGAATGTACCCTTTTACTGTCCAGGTCACCAGACATAGAGCATCTTGGTATGCCCGCTCTTTTGTCCCGAGGACTTCCAAGTTGTGGAATTCCTTGCCGAAACATGTCTTTCCTTCTCCTCCGAATCTCCAAACCTTCAAGTCCAGAATTAACAAGTTACCTCTTTTCTCCTTGTAGACACCCACAGTACGATGGTACTTGGGCTGTAAGCCCTTGTGGTGTGTTGTTGAAAAAAAAAAAAAAAAGATGTCGTAAGAAGTGTGTTTTACACAACCTTGAGTCTCAGCTTCAGCCGCCATTGTCGTTTATTTTACTATTTTACTTGCACATCGTCAATAAGTGTGAAAGTATGGCATCAGCGATAAAGACTTCAAAAGTTTTCTTTTCGGTTAAACGTCAAAATAAATAAAAAGTGTCAAAACAAATAAAAAACATGATTTGGAAACTCAATTATTTTTTGTCTATCGGTCTGTCTGTTTGTAGCCACGATAACTTTAGAACGAATGGAGGTCGTCTTCAAATTTAGTACACAGGTGGCACACGACAAACTATATTTTTTCGGTTAAATCACTCCAGAGGGTAAGGGATGAATGAGTAATATAACGTTTTAGGGTTCCTTTATTAGAAAACTTTTAATTTTACCAAACATCTCGTATTCTGTGCTGAAATTCAATTAGGGGTTGAATGTGTGGGGGTGGAATATCGATGACAGAAATTTCGAAATGTTGTTTTGCTAAGACGACATAAAAGATATATATATATATATATATATATATATATATATATATATATATATATATATATATAAACATATAGAACATATAGAAAACTTGATTCTGAAACGAAATTTTTTTGGGCTGTGAGTCAATCTGTCAGTCCGTCTGTCGGTCTGGACATCTGTTTGTTAGTACGCGAATTACTTTCGAACGAATTGAGATATCATCTTCAAATTTGGTAAACAGTTAATAGCCGACAAATAAACGCTCATAATTGTTTATGGGTAAGAACGCTTCAGATCTGAGGGGTGATTTGGTGAAAATTGACATTGTTATATAATGAGTAATATAACGTTTCAGAAGTTTATGGGTACAGGAATACGAATATTTTCTTTATGGACAAGTCACTGACCTTAAATTAATTTTATTAGAATGTTTTTCTGAGGAGAGTAGATTATCACAGCTATGTGGAAGTTACGATTCAATTTGCAGCACTATTTTTTATCTATTTATATGTATACAGGTAGGCGCATTTCTATGCTAAAGTTCAATATATCCGTTATTATACAAGATCCGAGAAAAAATAATGAAATATTTAAAGTAAATTTGGTACAAAAAAGGTAAGAAATTGTTAACTTGATAGGATTATTTATGTTTACATTTTCATATTATATATAAAATTAGTTTTTTTTTGTTTCTTTAACGTCGGCCTATTTCCGCGACTATGGCCAATCACCGACGCCAGGGAGCAGTTTCACCTCACTATCCTGGGAATTTTGCCGAATCCCTGCCTTTCTGTGAGGAGGGTATGGATCTTTAACGTGCCCAACATCGCATGGACACGGAACCGACGGCTTTACGCCCCCTCCAAAGGGCGGAACGTGCAGACATTCAACTTGCTCAAATACAATGCCAGAACCTCGGTTGATGTTAATGTTACAGTTTGTACTGAAAAAGTGAAAGGAGTACGCTGGGATCGAACCCAGTACCCTTCGGTTCAGAGGCACACGTTCTTACCCCTGAACCACCAAGGTTCTTAAAATTAGTTGATACATTGTTTTCACAAATGTCAAATTAAACTTTAAAGAAACAAACTTAATTAACGTTATTTCTGACAGCTTATGCCACGAAAATATGAGTATTTCTTCGCTTATGTTTTTCTTTAGTTCTTTCCATTGTTTTAAATTTCAGTGACAAGTTTTAAAAAAATAACTTTTTTATATATATATATATATATATATATATATATATATATATATATATATATATATATATATATATTAAATTTTAATTGCAGATCAGGTAGGTATAAAATTTGAATTTGGTGAATTTGCAGATTAGCTCCCAATTTTTAACAAATCGACTGCTGATACATAAACTTTGGTATCATACATACACAGTAACACTATTCCTACCTTTTGTTCTTCTTCCTTTGCGTAGTTATTTGCATTCAAACTTCTGGAAAGTCAACAATTTTACCTTATTGCGGCTCTGTCCTACTTAGCAGTGGACAGCACTACGGTGTTGCTGACTCCGTCAGTCGCAATGTCCCACACACTAGCGTTGTCGCAGTTCACGGTCACTATGACCCTGGTCGTTTCCTTCGGCATATTTACCAGTGGCGATCCTCAAGCTTGGGAGAGGGTAAGGGAGGGTGGTGGGGGGTGTTGTTGGGGGCGGCGGTTTTCGCTGCCCCCAGGAATTTTCCCTACCTCGCGTTACTTCGGAGTTTGCAGCACTACAAAGGAATCGCGAACGCGAACGCAAACGTCGCGAATGTGGAACCCGCGTAAGTTTTCTGTCCCGCGACAAAGGGATCGCTGAGCGCGAACGCGAACGTGAATTCGCGCCGCATATGCGAATGTGGAGGTTTTCGCGTAGATTTCTTGGTTCACGTTCGCGCGTCGTGGTGTACCCCGTTCGGTGTCGGTTTTCTGTCTCGCGACGCGAATAATAACCTTTCTATACGATTAGGACAACAGCTGAAAATGTCACACACTTCGTTCCAACACTTTGCGATCTCCCGCTTGCGAGAATATCTCATAAAGCTGGCTCCACATTTGCGGCGATAATTAACGTTCGCGTTCGCGCTCCCCGAGCCTTTTGTCGCGGGACAGAAAACTTACGCGGGCTCCAAATTCGCGACGTTCGCGTCCGTGATTCCTTTATCACGGAACAAACAGAAAACCGACACCGGCCAGGGAACACCGCGACGCGCAAACGCGAACCACGAAAACGTGAACCACGAAAACAGCGCGAATACCTCCACACTCACATTCGCGGCCTTCGCGCCGCAGATGTGGAGCCCGTTTTACCGCCATTTACGACTTCTTTACCTATTTGCACGCAATTTATTTCAATTTCTAGGCAAGGATCTAATTTACATTATTTGTTCTTTGTTCTCGATGGACGCGCTTTTTCTGCGTTCCCATTGGTCGCAGGATCTACTTTTCGTTATCCTCGATGTTTTGACGCGGTCGTAACTCCCCTTGTGGGGCAGAACAAGAAATTTTCCTTGTTGCACCTTGCTCTAAGGGGGGTTTCAAGGATATATATGAAGAAATTTTTCACAAAATCGTTTGGGAGCTAATCTGCAAATTTACCCATTTTTTGTCAGATTTTTGTTGGTAGTTAATAATGAGTCATTTTCAATTTTAAAATTTCGTAAAGGGATATAATTTTCGTGTTACTTAAGCCAATTTTTGTAAAGACGATGTTGAATTTTCGTTAAATTTTTTTTATAATTTTTTTTCAGTAAGCTTTTTGTGGATAATTATATCTTGACGTATGTCTAAATAACTTGAAGAAGTTCGTTCGCCAGATAAATCGGACTAGTTTATTTGGGAACATTTTAAGTTTATTTTCGGAAAATCTTTGTACCTACTGTTTTAAACAATAAAGTTAATTTAATGAAATATGGTACATTGCTTCTACTATATAGGCTATACCAAATTTGATACCTTTCATTAAAAAGAGACATATTTACCATTGCAAACATTTTTATGTAAATTCACTACTATAATGCACTTGCTGCGTCTAGACATTTTAAAATCTGCTAACCCAGTTCTTAATCGTAATGTCCGAAGAATGCTGATTACCTAGTATTTCCAATTTCTACCACCTCAGATCTTAGCAAGAATTTCTCTAACCCCTTCAAAACTAAATACGTATTAACTGGCCAAAACTCTTTTTTATCACAATCTAACTTTTAATATGCAGGTTTCAAAAATCCATAGTTTTTCATAGCTTTTGGATGTCAAACTTTGATACCTTATTTACATAGTATCATAATTTTTTAAGATTGCAAGTAAGTTAACTTTAGCCTACCTGTAAGTTTCCTGGATAACTACATTTCAATATACCCTCGTATAATAAAACAATACACTTTTAGAAATAAATTAGAACAGAAAGATGATTTCACACAAATGATGAATGATGTGCTTGAGAAAAAAGAACGAAGCGTTTAGAAAGGAACAGTAAGCAAAAACTAAATGAGCACACATAATGGAAATGAGTGATGACTATCGACTTTGACAGTTGATTACAACGGTCTATTGAGTACGGTAGACGTTCCCGGGGCCTTTTAGAATAGCATCTCGTAATATATCATTAAGAGCATTGACGGAGACCATAACTAATATTAATGTATTTTGGGATTAGTTGCGCGGCAGGAAATCTAAAGAAAGGCCGAAGTGACAAACCGGACATTACTGGGGCACACACAGAACAGCTGCTTTCAGGGGCCGGCCCGGCCTGTCACATTAATTTATATCATGCATGGGCACTGGACACTCGAAGAATGGACACCCCGCTATTGATATCCGCACAAACCTTAACATTTTTCATGTCATAATGTCATTCGAAAATAAGGTACTATGTGCAATTTTGCGTGTAATTCGGCAACAGCGGGGTGATAAGGGTATGTTGAATGGCCACGTCACATGGTGCTTATTGTGTCTGCGAAAACCAGATTGATTTACTACTTTACAAAAATAACAACAGCAGAGAATAATGTCCCATCTAATAATGCTCTTTTCTCGAAGAGCCATATATCAGCCCCTATGGCACAAACTGATCCAATTGCGTCGTCGGCTTTGTGCCCACGTTACTGCGTGAAGACCCGACTGCTGCTAATGCTGAGTGATAGAGTGCTGCACTTTGTCATATGTGGCTGACATGACATTATTTTTATTTACTCTAGAAATACGACCTGCCAAGTGGCTGCCGTTACTGCTACTCTAACCTACAAACTATTATACATTTCTCACGTATAACGTCCGCTCTTTGTAACATCTCACACCAAATGTTAGTTATCCTCTTTAGCTCCAGTCAAAAGCTTGCGGAAATCCGATTTCAACTGGCTTCATGCAACAGTGATACGCTGACATCCATAAAATCAACGTCTTTCAGAACGTATGTTGTTGTTACAAAAAAAGCCGGTTTTGAAAGGTTGATTATTTACTCTTATAGCGAATTTTATTAAGCCAAAGTATGACTTTAAAATGTTAGAAAAAAAAACTTCTCGAAATGTCGAACTGGTATCAAAAATTCGTTCTAAATGGAAACTAATTAATATTTTGTTTATTGCTGACTTTTAATTTATGAAAATTAACTAATAAGGAAGTAACGATCTACTAAGTGAAGATTGGAACCTGTAATGGGCACTGATAAGTACACTTGGAGAACCCAAATCACTACAAGACAACTTTTTCAAAAAGAAATTCATTCAGAATTTTTCATCCGCTGAACTTTCTTGGTGAAACGATCGTCAGTTCTTCAAAAAGATGTGTTGTGGTGATTTGGGTTCTGTAAGTCGACTTATGAAAAGTAACGATGGTGAGACGTTCGTAAAACTTTTTCAAATTAGCGCGAATTAGAGTCCCTGGCATCAATATACAACATACGTTTAAATTGTTATAGTTTATAAATAATAATAATAATAATAATAATAATAATAATAATAATAATAATAATAATAATAATAATAATTATAATAATAATAATAATAATAATAACACCATAGCAGACAAATTCCGCACCCTGAAATCTTAGACTTGTGCGGGAGAAGCTTACATATACATATAGACAACGGACACCACCCATAACTCATCAAAAGCCGGCATTTCCACATTCGACTGAAAAAACCGACGGGCTGAATACGGGACCCAAATGAGATATGTGCGAAGTCTCCTTGAAATAGATATATATATATATATATATATATATATATATATATATATATATATATATATATATATATATATATATATATATATATATATATATATAGTATAAAGTTTTTGTGACGGTAATAATGTTATTTACTCAAAAAATTGTGGGAGCCTGGTTAGACATAACCTGGGAAAGTAACCAAATGCTGTCATACTGACGGAAGACGTCAGGCTTAAAGCAAGCAAGACGGTTTATCATATCAACAAATAAGTCTGTACTGTTTTTTGACTATCAGAAACGACTTGAGACTAATGACATGACTTTTCATAGGACACTCCCCAGAAAGGTATCACCTTATAAAAATGGGTAGGGCGTGGAGTGAAAACTGCAGATACTGCACTGAAGCAGCAGAAACCACAGAACACTTGCCATGCGGATGCATGGCCCAGTTCTGCAAAAGGCTCAAATGCCTTGGAGATGTGATTTTAACACCACAGAAAACAGTTCAAATGTCCCCCAAAAAGATAGTAGACTATATGAAAGGTTTGAACATATATATATATATATATATATATATATATATATATATATATATATATATATATATATATATATATATATATATATATATATATATATATATATATATATATATATATATATATATATATATATAGCTATGGTACTTTGCGTGGTTTCCTTATAGCACTTTTAATTGTAGAGCATGAGAATTTAATTACGTCTTTATTTAAAAAACGCTAATATTGATGATCCTGAAATTATGCCAAAAATTGTTTACTTACTGCTGTGATTTTAAATTTTTCTCTCATCTCATGAGTAGGGTTCTGAGCTTGGGCTAGTATTTTTGTTCAATATATCGTTTTTATAAATTATAGTACTCCCGAGTGTTTGGAAGTTTCAATATATATATATATATATATATATATATATATATATATATATATATATATATATATATATATATATATATATATATATATATATATATATATATGATTGGGTTCTTTTGATTTTACTTTTAATTAACGGTGAAAAATAGCCTTACTTTATCATATACCTAGTATTTGTTTGATTCGAGGTTAAAATTAAACAGATTAATTAAGTACAATCTAGTATGTTTTATTTATGATTGATTAAATTCACAAATTTCCATTAAAAAAGGTTATATCAAAATTTATCATCACAGATTGTGGATAAATCAACACAAATTAAATTTATTTAAAACAATGAATAAACTAACTATGATCTAGCGATTCAGCCTTTATCTAATATCCCCCTTAGTGAGCTAAAGATACATTAAAATCATCAATGGGACAAAAATATTCTTAAAAGCTATTCACACTATAGAAAAGAGTCAACATATTGATTTCGATAAAGTTCATAAAACGACTTACTGAATGATGTCTTAACTGCTTCTTCCATTTGATGTGTACTTATTGCTTTCCATTTGATCTACTGTTTGGATTTTGTAGCTTGCCTGTGTTTACTAATCATTTTCCATTTTATTTAAAACGGTCTTAACAAACCGTGTACCAGATACGCATTATTTATTTTTCTTTATACAAAAATTGAATATGATTTTATTATCAAGCACTCGCCTTTCACGTTTAATTCTCAACTTCCATATTTACAGTGTCGTCGCGCGTGAACGAATTTCAAGTTTCACTAGCCACAGTTCAATTACGAATCGTCTCTGACCTGCCATCGTCTCCTTAAATAAACTACACCTGTCTTACAAAAAAATCCTTTCTCGCTGTACCTCGGTAAAACAAAGTTCATAGGCCTTGAGTTTTCCCATTGTCCAACTTTTTGTTCGTTGCTCTCTTTTGAAACAACCACAAATAACTATCCTTATCAACTAACATTTCGTCTTTTCTTATAATTGGTATTGACAAAAAACTCATTTTTAACTATACATTCACTTACTGCCTAAGTATAAAACAATATCGTTATATTCTATTAAAACTCTATAAATAAAAACAAGGCTTTGTTCTGTGTTCTATTGTATTCCAACCACTTTTGCTTGGTGAACTTAAAATGTACCACATGTAAAAAAGAAAACATTGCTGTGTATTCTTTTAGCTGTCTTGCTACCCCTTATTTAAACCTAAAATATTTTACACTCTCAATTATACAGGGTATTTGAATTCTAGGACGTATTAATTTTATGTACATTGGCCCGTTTTACTCCACAATAATGTTTCTAATTTTCTGACATATTTGCTATCTATAGCAATATATATATATATATATATATATATATATATATATATATATATATATATATATATATATATATATATATATATATATATATATATATATATATATATATATATATATATTTATATATATATATATATATATATATATATATATATATATATATATATATATATATATATATATATATATATATATATATTCTTTTAGCTGTCTTGCTATCCCTTATTTAAACCTAAAATCTTTTACACTCTCAATTATACAGGGTATTTGAATTCTAGGACGTATTAATTTTAGGTACATTGGCCCGTTTTACTCCACAATAATGTTTCTAATTTTCTGACATATTTGCTATCTATAGCAATATATATATATATATATATATATATATATATATATATATATATATATATATATATATATACATATACATATTAGTGAATTTTCATTAAGAAAAATTTGCTAATAGTGAGGTGACGATGAAAAGCTTTTGAAAAAATTTCTTCAGATGTGCGCTAACTTGGTTCCCTAGAACCCAAAACCAAGGTCCGTTAAAATTTTTATATGTTTATATATGTACCCGAGCGATAACTTAAAAAATACTAAAGTGATTTCAATCAAACTTGGTAAAAATCTTGTTTGGTCAAAAACCGAGGTCGAGTTCGTTAATCAGCCTTTATGCTCGAGTTTTGCCGGTGGAAAATTGGGGCAAACTTTTTGAAAACGCTATATTTTTGTAAGTATCAGAGTAACTAGAATGAGACTCTACATGTGGATATAAATAGTGCAAATAAACATAAGTTGTGAATTTTAAGTAATTTGTTCCACAATATTTAGAGTTTTTTCCAAATTAAAAATAAAATCCCAAAGACATGCGTTGAATCGACGTAGTGGCTAAAGTCGAATGCCGGACAGACAGAGTTGTTAACTGCCACGCGTAGATTAATTCATACAACAGGTATAAACCATACAGAAACGGTAACCAAACTAAATATATACCAGGCAGAAAACATACCATCCGAACCAACAATCGTGACATCTCGGCCGCAGTTATGGAAAATGACAGACGACATGAAATAAAAAATTTGCCAGTTGATTGTTATTTAAGTGGGCCATTTAATCAACTATTAAAACACACTATATTTGTAGCTTTGCTCCTGTCCTGACTCGTCTCTTTCAGACATCTTACAATAAAGGCATATTCCCTAGTAACTGGAAAACTGCTCGAGTACAACCCGTCCGCAAGTAAGGATCCAAAGCGCTTCCTAGCAACTACAGGCCGATTTCTCTCCTTTCAGTCATCTCTAAAGTGATGGAAACGTATATAAACACCGAATTGCTAAAATTTCTTGAAAACACAGTCTAATCCACGACAGGCAGTATGGATTCCGTCAGCGCAGATCAAGTGCCGACCTCCTTTCCTTTGTCACCCATTCTTGGAACAAGCCTATGGAACTACACGGTGAATCCCAGATTGTTGCTCTAGACATATCCAAAGCCTTCGACCAGGTCTGGCACTCAGCGCTGCTTAATAAACTACCGGCCTAGGGCCTACGACCAAAACTATGTACCTGGACAGCAAACTTCCTCTCCAACCGAAACATTTCTGTTGTTGTGGGTGGCCATTCCTCTAAACTATATCCAATTAATGCAGGAGTTCCTCAAGCTTCAGCTTTAGCCCCTACTTTGTTTCTTGTCCACATCAATGACCTCCTCTCCAGCATATCCAACCACTCACAGTTACGCGGACGACAGCACCCTCCACTTAAATATACAATATTCTAAGCCTGTCTCTTTGGCCCAACTAGATGAGGATCGCAGACACATGGAGGGTTCTGTCTCCGTGGATCTCCAAAAAATATTAGATGGGGGAAGTAGAAATCTTGTTCAATTCAACCCCACAAAATCTCAGTCTTCCTTTCTTTCTCATAAAAGATACACCAGCCCTAGAACCATCACAATGAAGAACCAAGTTAATCAAAGTAATGAGTCCACTTTCCTCGGCATTTCTGTGGAACGAAATCTCAATTGGCACCAACATGTCACATCAATTGCAGAAGCGGCTGCTAAGAAATTAGGTTTCCTCTTCCGGGCTCGCAAATACTTTTCACCAGCTAATCTCTATACCTTATATACTTCACAAATAAGGACAAACTTCGAATACTGCTCCCACATCTGGGGTGCTGCTACCGCTTCTAGACTCGCTATCCTGGACTCCATTCAGAAGAGAGCTAACGTCTCATTGGTGACCCTACCCTCACCCAAAGGCTGCCATCCCTTGCCCACCGACGTGCCGTTGGTGACCTCTCTCTCTCTTTTATAGATATCTGCACGTGCAGTGCTCGGAGGAGCTTTCTTCCATAGTTCCTCCACCTGCTGCTCCCAACAGATCTACCAGGGAAACAGAGCGAATGCACCATTTTACTGTCCGAGTTAACAGACATAGAACATCTCGTTATGCCCCCTCTTTTGTCTCGAGGACTTCCAAGTTGTGGAATTCCTTGCCGGCACATGTTTTTCCTTCTCCTCCGAACCTCCAAACCTTCAAGTACAGAATTAACAAGTTGCCTCTTTCCTCCTTGTCGACACCCACGGTACGATAGTATTTAGGCTGTAAGCCCTCGTGGTGTGTTGTTGAAATAAAACAAATAAAAAAAGCTTTATTAACGGCCTCAAACACAGTTTTAGCGCAGCATAGATATATTATGCTGTCGTATAATAATGTAGCAGAAATTTGAACAAAATCAAGCCAAGTCTCTACAAAAATGATTCTAAAATAATTTCTTTTAACTTTAAACTGATAAATAAGACGTCATACAAGACTGAAACAGTTGTGGGGTGTGTTTCAATGGCAATTCTATTACCTAATTCTGTAATTAGTTAATTATGTATACTTTGAATATAATATCCCGGGCATGAAGCCGATCTGAAATATGACGCAAATAAAACATTTGTTGACGTATGGCTAGATAACGTAGCGGGTACCGTGCTCGCATTCCACGCAGAAGGTTACGCGATCGAATCCAGCTGGATGAATGTGTGTTTTTTTAATGTTTTATTTGGAGTAACAATAGTGCACAGATTTCATAAGTTTTAAACAACATTTCATTTTTGTTTAAAACGCCTAAATAAGTTTGTCATCTTTGAGTCTGAAATTATAACTTTGTTATTGTTGTAATTGTTATTGAAAAACCCGGTTTGACTAGGTTGACTAAAACGAAATCATACTGGCGATTAATAAGGAAAAATAACTGCTACGTTTATAATTTGGGAAATACTTCACTTTTCTAAATATGAATTAAGTTTCCTTCTGGAAATCTTCTGTACAACTTTAATGAAATTTGTAATACAAGTTTATTTTAAAGAGATTTACACTATCTACAGATATAGCAAAATTTGGTTCTTTACCTTCATAGAAAATTGAGTTTTGGGCATTTTTCTCAAAAGGAGTTAAAACGCAAAATTTTTTTGATAATAGAGAGATATCGATGGTAACACTTTCGAAAGAATTGTTCAAATCTACGCCTATTAGTACCTCTAAAATCGATATTCAAGGTCTGTCTAAGTTTAAAGTATTAATTTTATTAATATGCCGTATAGTATTAGTGTACAATTCTTATAAAAATTCGCTACTATAACGCACTTGCTACGTCCCGAAATATTTAACTTAGAGACCTTAATTTTGGTACGAAGTAAACGTTTTATAAAACCAGTCTACCAAATTTGGTTAGGAACAAAAATTTTCCGAATGAAAACTCGAACCTTCCTGGCCAAAATTGGTTATATTGGCTAACGAAGTTTCAAAAACAAAAATTTTAATTGACCTTGGGAATGGATACTATAGGTCCTAGTTCACTAAAATCAAAACAAATCGAAGAAATTATTTAAATTTAAGAGGAAATGAACCTATTCGAAAATCAGACGAAAATATTGGATCTGCATGTGTGATAAACCTCATCCCAGAATCAAATTTGCTTCACTCTGTGTAAATCATATGGTAAATAATAATATTACTTTAAAGAAAATGGTTGCAAAAAGCACCCGATGACAAAACTGAACAGTAAGTATCTCTCATCTTACTAACTTTTAATGACATTGTGAAAATAAACACTGAGTGACTCTTATCATAGAAACTTGAGCTAGGAAAACACATTTAACTGCAAAGTCGGTTACTTGCATAACTTAACGACCAACAGAAGCAGGAGTTCTCATATCGATGACGTGTTTATGATGTCAGTTGCTGATGTACAGACTCTGCTAATGATCCCGACATATGTACACATATACATAACATATACATTGAGCTGATGGCTTGGCTCTTGACTGAATTATGTAGGCGACATATACATTATTGTAGATCCTGTGCCAGACGACACACCAAACCGTTATGTATAATATGCACCTATATCACATACAGAATGGTCCGGAAATCTCGTTTATCTCCAGCTAGTTGAATGGAAAGGGAGGATGGAGTAACTGGAGCTATGTAAGAGAAAATTTAAAAATTTAGGGACGCTGCAAGTGCGTTATGGTAGCGGATATTCATTTAGTGCTTCAAATTTGAATAACTCAATTGAGAAAATTTTCTATAAACCTCCAAAGTTGAATTTTTGTACGTGCTGAGGCCTTTAACAGCGCAACACACGTACCAAATTTAATGAAAACAACTTTGTTATTTTTTGAGATATACGTTTTTTTGGCAAATTTTTTTTTCAAGAACTGATCCGATAGGGCTGGATAACGAACTCGTGCAAGCTATTAATAAACGAAAGGTACTTGCCAAGTTTCATCAAAATCGGTAAATTACTTTTATTACTTTTATATATATATATATATATATATATATATATATATATATATATATATATATATATATATATATATATATATATTCATTGATTGTTGTTGCCCTTACTTGGTGAAACTTGTCCATACTGCATACAGACTTGGAGAATACTTCTCTGGCTTCACTGTTGGTTTTTAGTGGTGAAGGATGTAGCCAGCGCGTGAGCTAACTGGAGCAAGTGGCCCTTCGAATTCTGGAAGTTCTAGGATGTTCTTCAATGCTTCTGTGACTATAGTTTCGCTGCTTGACAGCATTTTCAGACAGATTAAAATTGAATTAGTACGAAATCATGACAACTACAATTCGTGATAGTTTGCTTCTTTATATCAATAGTTTGCTTCTTTATATCAAGGTAATCCATTCAGAACTTGCTTATAAATTACATCCAGTAGAATTTGATATATTAGATGACCAAATACATATTTTAGTTAGTGAATTGAAATTTAAAAAACGCTTAACACAGACAAACAAAATTAGAAACCTAGAAAGCACACAACATTTACATAATCGAGAAAGATCTCCCCCACAAACACATAAGTTTTACAAAAGGTTTGAAAACCTAAGCGATACAATTTTTACAACTGAAGAAATTTCTTTTCTAAATAAAGGATATAAATACTGCCCAAAATTTAAATTTACAAACAAAATTAAAGAGATATTAGCTTCTGAATCCGAAATTGCTTCCAGATCTATAAGGCAATATGAAAAATTAAAAATATGTGAATTTTTAAGGCATTTAACTTCAAAATATGACAAACGTCAAATTAACGAAACTCAAATTTTAAAATCTGTTCAGCATAAAATATTAGACAATGATCTAGTTTTTACTAAAGCTGATAAAGGAAATACAACTGTAGCTATAAGTAGGGACGCATATAACATTAAAATTAATGATTTTATTACTACGGAAAATTTAACAGAAATTAGGAGAGACCCAACAAACGCATTTCAGACAAAACTAAAAAATGAACTTAAAAATGTGTCTCTGTTTAGTCAACAAGAAAAGAAATATCTTTTATATAAAAGCCCGCAACCACCAAAATTATATGGCCACCTGAAAATTCATAAGCCAAATATACCAGTGAGACCAGTAGTTAGCTATGTTAATACACCTAATCATAAGATAGCGAGCAAACTGGTTTCACTTATTAAAGAATACAATTACTTTCCAAAATATTCAGTTAAGAATTCTTATGAACTTACACAAAAATTAAATAACTTAATTATTCCCACAAATAGTAAATTAGTCTCGTTTGATGTTTGTAGCATATATTCTAAGATACCCCCTAAAGAATGTTTACCTCTATTAGAAAACGTTTTAATAGAAAAGAACGTAAATGTCATAAAAAGACAAGAAATAATGAATCTTTTTAATGAATGTATAAAACAAAACTATTTTAAATTTAATAATAAAATTTATATGCAAAATGAAGGTCTGCCTATGGGTAGTCCGTTGTCACCTTTATTAGCCAACATATTTATGGAAAACTTAGAAAACCAAATTTTAACATCAGAACTTTCACATAATATTGTCTTTTGGTACAGATACGTAGATGATATTTTAGCATATTTTCAAGGTAGTCATACAGAATTAAATGAATTTTTAAATTTTATTAATAGCTTTCACACAAATATTAAGTTTACTTTAGAAGAAGAAGCTAACAGTTGTATAAACTTTTTAGACCTAACAATTAGAAAATTAGAAAATAATTCATTTGACTTTTCAATATATAGGAAACCAACTTACACTGACACAACCATACCATACGATTCATGTCACCCTTTTTCACAAAAGCTGTCAGCCTATCATTCTATGATACATCGTGCATTTTCAATACCTATGTCACAAAACAATTTTGAAAAAGAAATTTCAATAATTAAGCAAGCAGCATTTAATAATGGCTACTCTGTTAAAATAATAGATGAAATGATAGAGAGAAAAGAATACAAATTAGCGATTAATTTAATTTATCCAAATATTAGAGACAAAGAAGACAACAGATACGTTTCGATAACTTATTTTGGAACCATTTCAGAAAACATTTCAAAAATTTTAAACACTTGTACAAATACAAAGGTAGCTTTTAAATCTTACAACACGACGCGTGATTTGTTATTTAACGCGAAAGAAAAATCTTGTTTCCTGACAAAAGCTGGAGTTTATAAATTAGCTTGTACACATTGTAACGCAATCTACATAGGTCAAACTTCTAGAAATTTTAACACCCGATACAAAGAACATATTTCTGCATTTAGAAATAACCACGCTGACAAATCTACATTTGCAAAACACATTATTGATACCGAACATAGACCTACAATAAATAACCGCATACAACCACTACATTTTTATGATGACAAACGTAAACTAGACTTTTTTGAAGCTTTAGAAGTCAAAAGGCACACACACGACAATAACTACCTTGTTTTAAACGAGCAAACTGATTTAATGAATTCCCCTTTCTTGGATATTCTTCTTTCTAATTAAATATGTCAAAGAAAATAAATTTAACTATTATTTCAAAAAAGTTGTAATAAAATAATGAGTTTATGTATGTCGATATTTTCGTTGTATAGAGACTAGTTTTATACTGTTATTGTTTAGTTATTTTATTGTTGTAACTGTTATCATAGTTATTATAGGCTAGTTCTAGTTTTTATGTTAAATATTGACATACATCACATAGACATTTTGAAAACCTCATCTGTCATCTGTGTTTCATTTTATTTTCAATTTAATAAAATTTTTTGATCAAAACATCATATCATAACATAGCAACAGATATTTATTTGTAGTTGTCATGATTTCGTACTAATTCAATTTTAATCTGTCTGAAAATGCTGTCAAGCAGCGAAACTATAGTCACAGAAGCATTGAAGAACATCCTAGAACTTCCAGAATTCGAAGGGCCACTTGCTTCAGTTAGCTCACGCGCTGGCTACGTCCTTCACCACTAAAAACCAACAGTGAAGCCATAGAAGTATTCTCCAAGTCTGTATGCAATATATATATATATATATATATATATATATATATATATATATATATATATATATATATATATATATATATATATATATATATATATATATATATATATATATATATATATATATATATATATATATATATATATATATATATATATATATATATATATATATATATATACGGACCTTGGTTCTGGCTTCTAGGGGCCGAAATTCGCGCTCATTTGAAGAAATGTTTGCAGTCTCACCATCGATACCTCTCTATTAGCGAATTTTTTCGCTAAAAATAATTTCAAAATGGTGGCAGCCAAATTGAAAAATTCAGTATCTCAATTATTGTGCATATTTATAAAATGTCCCGAAACGTCTCAATTTTATATTAAAAAAACATCGTGTAACGTGAAAACTTCTCCCCCCCCCCCCCAATCGAGTACCAGTTTCGACCAAATCTTTAAATAAAAGTAGGGGACCATAGAAATCTAATTTTTGGCGTATAGTTTACTTTTTATATCGTAAAGCTACCTACAAAATTTGGTTATCATAGCTTTTTTGTTTTTTGAGATACAAATTTTTTCGAATGAAAACTCAAAATTTTCCCGGAAAACCACGTCCGATTTTCCTGACTAACGAACTTATCCAAGCCATTTACAAAAAGGAAGTACATGCCAAATTTTATCAAAATCGGCCCATTATTTTTTGAGTTATCGGTGTGATACTTATATTTATTTTATTTTATTTATTATTTATTTAACATTACACTACCCAGCAGGACAAGCCCAATTTTTGGGTAGGAAATACAGAAATGACCCCTAAACCAGGATTAAAAATTAAAATCAAAACTAAAAATAATCATTTTAAACCATAATTTGCAATTTCATAACAGAATGTAACTAAAACAGAAAAATCTAAAAAATCACAACAATCAACAATGAGTAAAAAACAATCAGAAACACAAATCGGTCCTCCATAACTGTGAAATACAAACCAGTCCTTCATAACCGTGAGGCTGCCAACCCTTTGAGCAGCCTTTGATCCGACACAAAGATATCAATGGAAGAGGCGTGCCTGTTGGCAACAGAACACAATCTATAAAGCGGTGAGAACTTCACAAGATTAGTTCGCGGCGTAGGTAACCAAAAGGTGACCAGATTTCGCGAAGACATTCTCGGAACATTAAAGTTTAGTTGCTCAAGTAGACGAGAACAATCACAGGATCCCCTCACTAAAGCATTTAAAAAAAATTGTGCAGCTTGTTCCCTTCTAGATTCTAGACTTGGTAGCAAGAAGTCCCGCTGCATATACTCCGAAGGGTAACCCACAGAGGGATATATACCATTGAGGCGGAAGTAAAGATATTTTAGAAAGCGTCTTTGGATATTTTCCTACTGGAGAATATAGTTCTGGTAACCCGGAGACCATACAACTGAAGCATACTCAAGTCTATTACGGATAAAAGTACAGAAAATAATTTTAAATTTGTCAATATTACCAAACTCGCGGCAATTCCTAATAATAATCCCCATTAGTTTAATTGCGTTGGATATAACATTCTCAATATGAGATAAGAAAGACCATTTTCTATCAAATATTACCCCAGATCACGGATAAATACCGGCCTAGCCAGAGACACATTATTAAGACAATAATCAAATTGTATGGGCACCAAATTAAGAGCAAAGGAAAGACAGCTACATTTCGCAATATTTAAAGAAAGATTATTTATATTGCACCACTCCTCCACATCCTCTAATGCTAATTGAAGTCGAATACAATCATCCACCGACTTCACCTCACAGAAAATTTTTATCTCATCGGCATACAGGAGACATTCAATCCTCAAACGAACGATATCGTTAATGAAAATATTAAAGAACAAAGGACCCAAACTCGACCCCTGAAGGATGCCTGATGTGGCTGAAATATATTTTGATCTGCAGCCATCCACAACCACATATTGCTTCCTGCCTATAAGGTATTTCGCAATCAGTTTTAGGAGTGATTCCGATAAGCCAAATGCTTATATATATATATATATATATATATATATATATATATATATATATATATATATATATATATATATATATATATATAAACATATAAAAATTGAAACTGACCCCGGATATGGGTTCTAGGGGTCCTAGTTCGCGCTCATCTGCAAAAGGTTTTTCAAAATTAAAAAGTCGGGGTCTCTCCGTTAGTGATTTTTTTTCTACTAAATTTCACTAGAAAAAGAGGAAGTTGAAAATCTGATGGTGATAACTTCGCTACAACACAGTAAAAAATTAAAATCTAGTTGCGTTTCATTTTCGATGATGAGAAAGCAAGCAAAGCCAATTTTTGGACGGTATCAATTAAAAAGAGGACATAAAAAGTTATTCATAGTTGGCAATATTAGTATTGTTTAAAACGCCTTAGCAAATTGCTGTATGATTCTAACTGCAATACAGTAGTTGTCAGTTGTTAACTGCAATTGGAACAAAACATACAATTTTAATGTCAATATTTGGATAAAATGAAAAGTTTTAGTTTTGGAAAGAGTAACGGTGTAATAAAGAGTGATGAAAATGGATTGGTTTGAGTTAAAGACAGGAAAAAGGAATATCTTAATGTAAATTATTGTCTAAGTGCCATTGTCAAGAAATTTGGAAATATCAAAGTTTGGATAAAAACTGACTAAATTGCGTTAATTGCAAGCAAAAGCAGAATACTTATTTGTAAGGCGCTTTGTACCATTATTGTAACAATAAACTATAAACTAAACTAAACTATTTAACAGGAGAGCATAAAATAACACTTCTAGAGCAGATTGGTTACGGAGATAAAACACGATTAGATATTGAAATCGCTCGCCTATTTTAAGAATGGTTTCCCGATTTGCCACATATATGCCAAGAAATAATTATTAAAATTGAAATGCAATTTCTCGAGCTTTGACATGTAGGACAGATACAAAAAAACCTTCTAATGCACTGACTAATCACACTTTGAATCAACAAACAGCAATAACATTGGATGTTAGCCATTCATCGACTGATCGAATATTAAAATAAAATAAAATGCATCCCTATAATTTGATACAAACTTGGAAAACGATTTTGATGGAAGAACGTCTTTTGTGAACAATAAATGATGGAAATGTTACATAACAATATTATCCCACTAGAACATGTTTTGTTTTCTGATTAGTGCAGTTTTACACTTCGCGGCTATGCTTATCGTCAAAATTGTCGCTACAAGATCCACACTCGATGAGGCAAGAACACACGCAATACTTTGAAAAGTTTAATGTGGGCAGGAATAGTTGGAAACATGGGTGATTTTTTTTCTTTTTAGCAAGGTTACCACAGGTTTTTGTGAAACACTGTGTAATGTAGCAACATAATTTGTAGACAGATGCGGGGTTTAATGAAAAGACAACAATATATCTAATGCGTTATTACCAGATACAGCCGTTTTTGGCTTCCTATTCTTGGCTTATCTTTGACACTACCAGTTTCGTAATTTTTTTTCAATATTTTGGAAACATACCATTCATTAATTTGTGGCCAGACCCATGAAAAAACATGCACATTTATTTACAAAGCTTCCTGTCACCGTAGCCCAACATCACTAATATTTTAACATTGATCCCGTTTTCATTGATGGCAATTTGAAAGCAGACAATTGTTTAGCACTACTCCAAAATAATGTCGCGTCAACTTTCGCAAACTAGTATCTTGATCGAGCAAACCCACAAATTCCAGCAAATGTGATATGGCTCCAAGAGGATGGAGCACCAACACATTACCAAATCAATGTCCGATAGTACCTCGACTTAATATTTCCAGATGGGTGGGAGGCGATAGGGAGGCGACGTTTGTTAGGATTCCCAGCACGATCACCCGATCTAATGCTTTTAGACTCCTTCTAATGAGAATATATGAAAACTATGGTATGCAAACTAAGCCACGCGATTTAGCTGACTAAATAATATCGTTTGCGATTAGGTCGGTCACTCCACAGATGTTGGTCAACGTTAGAATACATTTTTATTCAGGATTAGCATGCAGCAAAGATGTTCAATACATGAATTTTGAACATCTCCGGCGCTAATGGTGACGTATTTTTTTTATTTTAGTGAATTTTTATTTAACAAAATTCACTAATAGAGAGGTATCGATGGTGAGACTTTGCAATATGATCCATATCCGGGGTCAGTTTCAATTTTTATATGTTTATATATATATATATATATATATATATATATATATATATATATATATATATATATATATATATATATATATATATATATATATATATATATATATATATATGTATGTAATTAACCGACTTCGATGAAACTCGGCAAGTGCCTTTCTTTTATTAATGGCTTGGATGAGTTCGTTAGCCAGGAAAATCGGACAGGGTTTTCCGGCAAAAAATATTTTCTGCGAAAATTACAAATCAAAAATTAAATTTTACGGATATATTGCCTTAGGCAAGACCTTACTACGTACCAAAACTCAACTTTCTAAGTTTCTAGAAAATTGAGTTATTTAAATGTTGAGTTTTCTTTTGAAAAAAATTTTGTTCTCCGAAAATTACAAAGCTATTTTAATGAAATTTGGTGGGTATCTTGCCTTAGAAAAGACGTTACTACATACCAAAATTAAACTTTCTAAGTTTATAGCAAATTGAGTTATTCAAATTTGAAATATTTAATAAAAATTTACTACCATAACGCACTTGCTGCGTCCCGAACTTTTTTTCATCATCAAAAACAAAACGCGATTAGTTATTATTTTTATTATTGCATTGTAGTAAGGTTCGTCGATCCTACGATATTATTTTTTTCCTGTTAATTTTTTCAATAAACTGCAAAACCATGGCATTTTGAATGAACCAATAGATAAAAAAATAATGGGCCGATTTTGATTAAATATGGTAAATACCTTCCTTTTGCAGGTGGCTTGGAGGATAAGTTAATTAGCCAGGAAAATCGGCCCAGGTTTTCTCGGAAGGTTTTGTGTTTTCTTTCGAAAAAAATTATATGTCTGGAATTAACAAAGTAAGAGCAATCAAATTTGGTACGCGGCTTTACATTATTACATGTAAATTACTTACCAAAATTTAGCATTGTAAGTTAAAAGATAAAAAAGTTATAGGCATTTAAAGAAAAATAAATTGGAGTTTTCCTCAAAACGTCATGGTAGCGATTTAATTTAATTTAGGCAAAGAACCTAAAACTAATATAGCCTATGGAAAGAAAATGTCTCAAGAAGAATGTTTTACAAACCCTGAAGTCTTAGCTTCAACCGTCCTTGTCCTTCATTTTGCTAAAATATTTCCAGAAAATTCATTTCAAATAGACCAATTCTCTGATGCTTTGGCAGTAGTCTTAGCTATAGAGTTTATCGTTTAATGGTATATAATTTTTGTCGAATTTTAGTAAAACATCAATAAAGACCAAATTATCTGTTATCATACAAGATACAAATTATACATTAAATATATGGTGTCTTGAGCTACACCTTAAAAAAATATTTCTACAATCACAGGCTGGCCCATAAGTCGTTGGTGATACAAATTTTCTTTTTTTTTTTAACTGAACATGCCTTATATTATTGCATTTTGGCATTTTCCATCGAAATACAATGCATGTTTGTTGTTTTCTGGAAAGCATATTTCTAAAATCACAGGTTGGCCCAGAAGTCGTTGCTGATACATTTTTTTTAAATCTAACACGAAAATGTAATGCATGTTTGTAAGAAAAGAAATTCGGGACGCAGCAAGTGCGTTATGGTAGCGAATTTTCATTAAATGCTTCAAATTTGAATAGATCAATTTGCTATTAACCTATAACGTTGACCAACAAACCAGTTTTTTCCTAAGTTTACTTTCGGAAATTTTTGTACATTTTCAAACAATAAAGTTATTTTGATGAAACATGGCACATTGTTTCTACTATATAGGTTATACTGGTACACAAATTTGATGCCTGCTTTCTTAAAAAAACACACATATTTGCTATTAAAATATTTTCGTAAAAATTCACTACCATAACGCACTTGTTGCGTCCAGATATTTTATAAATTTGCACAATAATTGAGATACTGAATTTATTCCATTGGCTGCTTAAAGTAAAGGTTTGTTTGATTTATATATTTTCATCTTTAAAATTATTTCGTTGCGCTAAAGTAACTACGACCTCGGAATTCATGACTTATGTAAGTGCTTTCTTCCTTAATTAAGATTCCTTAAAGGCAAGTTACAATCTGTTAAAAGTAACTTGAAAATTGTCAGTTAATAAGTCTTGCAGCTTGCAGACTTGGCATTTCTTTATAATTTTTTAGAAATGTTTGCATTTTAGGTGAATCGCGAATACCGTTACGTTTACAAAAGTCCTGTTACAGAAATATGCTGCTGTCAACATAAAAAGCCTTGTATATAGTGATCACATTTTACTGCACTGATTAGTGCTCCCCAAACAGTCTGTTTGAGTAAATGCAGACAGCTGTTCTTTGGCGGTGTTACAGTGGCGGCGATATTGTTTGTTTTCGGAAATGCGTGCCTAAAAGCAGTTTCGTTTATTACAGCACCGATTTGTTTAGAAGACTTTATGTTGATCCCTGTTTAACACCACGTGGATTTCCGAGAACTGTAAATCTCTTATACAGGCTATAAAGCTGCGGCTGTCTTACATAAATTATAACTTTACTCATTTGATGTCCGTTCAGTAAGTGCTTTTCAGGATTTCCTGAAACTATATTGCCACCCAATTTAAATTAATTGAAGCAGTGCTGTAACTTATGCCATTCTACTAATTAAAATAGCGTTGCTTAAGAATATTATTTATTATAAAAAAACATATTGCACATTGTTAAGGATAAGCTAATTGACAGGTCATTAAATTTTGTTGCCCTTACTTGGTGTGTTTTTGTTTCTATAACGTCAGCCTATTTCCGCGACTATGGCCAATCACCGACGCCAGGGAGCAATTTCACCTCACTATCCTGGAAATTTTGCCGAACCCCTGCCTTTCTGTAAGGAGGGTAGGGATCTTTAACGTGCCCAACATCGCATGGACACGAGACCGACGGCTTTACGCCCCCTCCGAAGGTCGGAACGTGCAGACATTCAACTTGCTCAAATACAATGCCAGTACCTCCGTTGATGGTAATTTTACAGTTTTGTACTGAAAAAGTAAAAGGAGTACTCTGAGATCGAACCCAGTACCCTTCGGTTCAGAGGAACACGTTCTTACCCCTGAACCACCGAGATTCTACCCTTACGTGTCACTGATACCTGGGGCTTCATCCAAACGGCCAAGGTGGTTCAGGTGTGCAGGTGACAACTGTGAAGCTTGCGGTGTGTGGATGCCGTGGTTGACTGAGCACGGGTCCGTCGCTCGTCGAAAGACTGGCGCTTCCAATACGAGGCTGACGAGCCTGTCCACGTGTATATGGAGACAACTGATTCTGGACAATTGGTTCTGGACTCCGTGCCGCGGGTCAGATGATCTCCCTGTGATGCTCCCGTACCGCTAGAACGTGCACGGAGCTAACTGTGGGGTGACCACAGCATAATCAGGTATTATGCTGTGTCTTGACTCCCGTTCACGATCAGCCTGAATTCAAAGACGTTACTGGATGCTGGATGAGATGGAAATGATTGAGACTGGGATCTCTCGTAGCTGCTTCGTTTGATTCGTGACGTTCGATGAGAACGCCACGGGGATACCAATTTTGTACCTGTGCCTTCGGTGGCTGTGGTTGCCAACTGTTGCAGGTGTGCCACTGTCGCGTCTGCGTCTCTAGTTGCTGTGGAGGGTATCCGGCAAGGTTTGCCCACTAAGCATGGACAGGGTGGAGTCGGGAAGATTGAGGGTGAGGATTAACAATATTAGGACACAACATACCGAACACCAATTCACGACCCGGCGTGATTTAAGAAAAGAAAAAAAGTTAAAAAAAGTTTAAATCGGTCGTGCATGACGAGACCAAAAGGACATGACATTAATATCGAGATCAGTGTTAAGGTCATTGCGTATCCGAATATATACACACACACCCATACCCACACATATATACACACATGCACATATAATACAGGTGTTAACTTAAAACTAAACTGACTCGAAAAAACTACACTAGAAGTGATTACTGTGGGGCTAACGGGCACAGGTTGATTTGTCATCGGACCAACAGTAACATGATTTTAGCGAAAGAAGTCACGTTCACCATCTGGAGCATGGGGACAGCGACTTTAAACCATGTGAGGTGACATAGATAGGCTAAACTGTTAACCTAAGACTAAACTTACTTGAAAAACCAAAACTAACGATGGTTACTGCTGGGGCAACGGACATAGTTTGATGGGTTACCAGACCAGCAGTAACATAAGCTTAACGAAAGAAAGCCCCGCCCCTCATGTAAAGCGTGAGGGCAACGACTTACAAAATATAATGTTTTCTTATCTTTCGTTCTCTTAAAAAACATACTTTTCTTTGTCAACGAAATTAAACAAATTGTTTTTATTATAAAAACTCTTTGAATATTGGGCTTTAAAAAAAAATAAATTAAATGGTGGCTAGCGAGTCTATCTATGAAAGCAATGCGCCTTTCAAATTTTATCTAAATAGCATAGGCGTAATATTAGAGCCTCAGTACTTGGTTTATGGACAGCAAGTTCGCGGCCAAAAAAAAAAACAAAAAAGACAGATGTATAGACAGACATTTTTGTAGCAGTCCAGGCCCTTTCGTATATGAAGCTACAGTTTTGTGTAAATCCGGTATGTTCCTTACTTGAGTGTTTATTCTTGATTTGAGAAAACAGCAAAAGTAGAGAGAAAAATGGATACATAGTTTGAAGATTTCAATACCTTTTACATTTTAAAATAACTATATTTCTAACGAGGATTTTAAAACAAACTATTAGAGTTTCGGTAAAAGCCTAATGAAACTACTCAAATATTCCATTTGGGCACTGAATTAAATTGAGTCAATAAATATCTCATCCTGAATCTGATACTTTTCCGTAATGATTTCATAACAACTTATCAAGCCTGAAATCTGTGACACTAGCTGAAGTTTGCTGAAAGAAGGAACATCAAAGCTATCGATTACCGAGTCTTGTCATTGTATACATGATCCGTTGATGACGGCAAATCCATCATAGGCCCAATAATTTGTGGTGACAGGCGCGGCCTAAAGAAGATGATGTATCTGCACCCCCACCCTCTATCAATCTTCATTGCCAGTGTCAGGGGCTGATCCGCCGGATACGGCACAATCCAATATAATGACCAACAGAGGCCAGTTACGTAAGCTTATTGTGTCTGTGGATCCGACAGCTTCATATTGTTACAGCTGTCGACTGACACATGTATGTAATGTTACAATGGCAGCTAGAGGAACTCACCCTTACTATTTTAATACATTTCAAATGATAAGTCGGACACCACGTAGTTAGATTTATGAACCTAATTGTCATTGTGTACAAATGCACTGATGTGATGTGAGTGAGAGGTGTTACAGGGAATCTATTACCAAGAGCTATTGTTATTCATATGCAGTTGAAATTTATATATGAGAGTCGAGTACTCTTCTACTACAAGCTGTCGCTGTTGACGTGAAATGTTTGTTCAGCTGACTTCAAAATATGTAACAAGTTGAGTGTTATTTTACGAGTATGAACTATATATGTTTATGCATTTTTGCAGTAGTTTTTATATCCTATATTATATTACAATTGAATCATTTAATTTAAAAATATTCACACAAAGATATTTTTGTCACAATAAAACCAACCAACAATAATAAAATCTCTCAGCAAGGGCCTTATGGTAGTGAATTTTCATTAAAATGTTTTTAATAGGAAATATTTTTTTTAAGAAAGCTTGCATCAAATTTGGTTACCAGTATAACCTATATAGGAGAAACAATGTACCATATTTCATAAAAATAACTTTATTGTTTGAAAATATACAAAAATCTTCCGAAAATAAACCTAAAATGTGCCCAAAAAACTGGTTTCCTAGCCAACGAACCTTAGGTTAATAGTAAATTAACCTATCCAAAGAAATATTTTATGAAAAATCGCTACAATAACGCAGTTGCTGAGTCTCGAATTTATTTTCTTACAAACATGCATTATCTTTCGATGGAAAATGCAAAAATTGTAACACAATAAGGCGTGTTCGATTAGGAAAAAAAAATTGCACCAGCAGCGACTTATGGGCCACCTGTGATTGTAAAAATAATTTTATAAGATGCAGCTCCAGACATCGTATAATTAACATATAATTTTTTTATCATATCTTGTATAATAATGGATATTTTAAGCTTTACCCTAGAAATGCGTCAGCCTGTATATATGAAAACAGATAAAAACTGAAACTAACCCGGATATGGGTTTTATGGGGCCTACTTCGCGCTCATTTAAAGAAATCTTTTCAAAAGTCACTAAAATTGTATCTAACTCTATGAGTAAAATTGTGATGGCCAAAAATAAATATGATTGTAAGAAGGAGAGCATGTCTACATTTGTATTACAAATGTCAGAAAACAAAATACTTATTTACATGTCACTTTGAAAGTAGATCTGACATTTATCAAAATAATTTGTCAGTTGAATATGACATGTGGACTATCATTATGTACCTACTATTGTATTACGCCTTATCAGAATCTTGTTTTTTTTTAGTGTACGTAAGCTTATTTTACTGTAAAAACATTTTTCCATCCTTTAATCTGAAATGGTTTTCGTTTCATTTGACGTTGTTTCATTATAACGTCACAGTAGGTTTTAGAATCTAGAAATTATTCTATTTTGTGTGAATTTTTTCCTTACATACCTAGAACAAATTTTTATTATAAATGAAAATTTTAAGTTAATTCCTATATTTTCTGTGCCCAATGTGTTGAACGGATGCGAAACGGGAGAAGGAAATTTCATTTAAAGTTAAAATGACGAAGAGAACTTTATTCCAGACACGAGCGTTGTTTCCATTTTTTTAAATATTAATAACATTTTAGGTAAATTAGCATATTAGCGTATTGTTCGTTTTTTGAAAAAAAAATTAAGAAACATGCTTAGAGGAACTCCTTTATGCATTACCCATCGGACAAATGCTGTGATCTCAACTCTACAATACAGTTAAGAGACCTAAAGTCAGTTTGAGGTTCTGTGCAAGGTAAACATGCTACAACGGAGCTAAAAATGCAAACTCTAAAAAACTCACTTGCAGAAGTCCATAGAAAGGAGAAAATACTTACCAACACCGTTTCTCCATAAAAAAACTTCCACATTGCACAATTGAAAAAAAACGCTACATAATAAGCGTAATCTGATTCCTTAAAATTAAATAAATAACTGAAACTGCTACCAAAGCATCACATAAAGGGTCTATTTTAAATTAATTTTCTGCAAATAATTTAATAAAATAAAGAACCGCGAAGATGGTAGCTGAAACTTAAGTCTTTTTAACTTCTTTTATGACATTTACGCTGCATAGCCGTTCATGTAAGTTCTCTATCTAGAACATGTCAATTTTGACGTTTAGAATCGCGACTTTTTTGACGTTTTAAGAATACAAACTTAAAAGCTTATAACTTTGTTTTAAGGTAGAGATTCAAATTTTGGTGCGGGGTTTTCTTTTTATGATATAAACCCTCGCACCCAATATGGTTGTCCTGACTTTGTTATTTCCGGAGATATAAAAATTTTTCGAAAGAAAACGCAAATTTTTCGGGGAAAAAGTAGTCAGATTTACCTGGCCAACGAACTTATTCAAGCCACTTGCAAAAGGAAGGTACTCACCAAATTTTATAAAAATCGGCGCATTATTTTTTGAGTTAGCGGTGTGACACACATATATATATATATATATATATATATATATATATATATATATATATATATATATATATATATATATATATATATTTATATATATATATATATATATATATATATATATATATATATATATATATATATATATATATATATATATATATATATATATTTGTGTGTGTGTTACCCCGGTAATTCAAAAAGTATTGGACTGATTTTTATCAAATTTGGTGAATACCTTCTGTTTGTAAGTGGCATCGATCAGTTCGTTAGCAGGAAAATCGTAACAGGTTTTTTGGAACAAAATTGGCTTTACTTTCGAAAAATTTTTGTGTAACACCGTAAGAATAAAGCTGTGGCAACCAAAATTTTTATTCACGTTTACACTATCAAAGTAGCTTCGCATGCTGGAATTCAGACCCTTAAGTTAAAAGGAAAACAATTATAACCATTCTGTATCGGATTTAAGCAGGTAATTCGGAAGACAAAGAAACTAATGAACAAGGAGACAAAGGAAAATACGCAGTTTGCACTTACTTGACGTTCTTTCTTCTGTTTATTTGAAGGGCCCTTCAGGTGTCTTCTCTTTTGATACAAGATGTTGGCACACACTATTTAATGATTTTATAAATGTTTATTGTTTATGTGAACTATCTAAGAACGCAATACACAAATGCGTTCGGTGCTTTCTTCGAAATCTAACTGCACACTGTCTACTGTCCAGTCACAAACTTCTTTTCCTTCTGCTAATCGAAGTAGGTACAAAAACCCTAACGGTAAACTGAGGATATAGGGATGAACGGAAAAGGAACAAGAATGTTCAGTTGATAATAGAGGAGGACGGAACATACCGCCCACCAAATTACGACTAAGTAATTTCAAGCTAAAACTAAAACGTCTGGTGCAAATGATTTGCCTAAAACTACTATTTACAAACGAAAAACGGTACAATCTATTTTATTGGCACGGCAAAGGGCACAACTTAGTCAAAGGTCGTTTGAGAATGCCTTTGGTTGTGCGAACCGAGGCCACACGAGAGACACCATCAGCACCTGGAGGGAGTACCACTATTCTTCCCAGCGACCATGACAACGGATGAATGTTTTCCTCTTTAATCAGGACTAATTTATTAATGTCCGTGTCTTCCAATGCATGGGATTTGGACCACTTACTTCGCTGGTAAAAGTTATGAAGATACTCATTTTTCCAGCGAACCCAAAAATCCTGATGTAGACGTTGGATTAGTTGCCACCGAGACAGTCTAGACAACTTCAAATGACTCAAATCAGGGTCTGGGACTGATGAGAGGGGTTCCAAGGTAAGAAAATGACCCGGAGTCAAAGCACTCAGATCATTTGGGTCACTACTGACCTCACACAATGGGCGTGAATTTAAGACAGACTCGATTTGGACAAACAAAGTGTTCAGTTCTTCATATGTGAAGATTTGGTTGCCAATAACGCGGTACAAATGGGTTTTGACCGATTTAATGCCACTTTCCCACAAGCCTCCAAAATGAGGTGCTGAGGGAGGATTGAAATGCCACTGAATTGTTTCAGATTCAACCGCAGACTGCATGTAAGATACGAGCTCTTTGTTAGCTCCGACAAAATTAGTTCCACAGTCACTGTAAATGTGCGAACAACGCCCACGGCGGGCAACAAAACGACGAAGAGCAGCAAGGAATGCTTCAGAGGATAAGTCAGAAGCAACTTCTAAATGGATTGCCCGAGTGGCAAAACAAACAAAAAGGCACAGATATGCCTTGGTAGTACGAGCCCCACGATGACGGGACATCAAAATGTGAAATGGACCGCCATAGTCAACACCAACACAACTAAAAGGTTTAAGTTGGGACACCCTTGACTGTGGAAGACTACCCATCACTGGTGTAATGGGAACGGGACGAGTACGAAAGCAACGAACACAGCTCGACAGATAGTGTCTGATGGCACGGCGACCAGACAGAACCCAGAAATTTTCTTGAAGCAAGTATAATGTTGCATTTATTCCAGTGTGCATATACTTGTTATGTATATGGATAATTAACAATTCAGTCAAACGATGGCTACGAGGTAACAAGGCCGGATGTCTTGTCTCAAACAATAGGCCCGAATGCTGGAGACGTCCACCAACACGAAGGGTTCCAGCATCATCGATGAAAGGTGACAATTTTTGTAACGGTTTAGAACATGCCTTTCCCAAACGAATATTTTCACTATCCCTTTGAAAGACTTCAGACTGAACAATTCGAACTAGAAACAACAATGCTTCATGCAATTCCCATAACGCTATAGGTCCGGATCTTTTTTCCTTGTGACGACAATTATAAACAAATCTTAAACAAACAGCAACTACAGTCTGAATTTTCCTCAAAGGAAAACCGAGTTAACAATGAATCAAATAATGAGTTGCCAATTTTAGTGAACAATACTACTGTCCGGGCCTCGACATCCGCGTCTGAAACGGACTGCGAAGCTGACTCTAGAGGCCAGGAATCGGGTGCCAATTTCAAAAATTCAGGTTCCGCCCACCATAGGGCACAATTTAACAAGTCCCGAGGCAATAACCCACGCGACGCAACATCAGCTGGGTTATTTCGTGATGCTACATGACGCCAACAATTTGGGGCAATTCTATCTTGAATGTGGGTTACACGATTAGCCACGAATGTCTTCCACCTGTGTGGTGAAGACCGAATCCACGACAAAGCTACCTTTGAGTCGCTCCAAGCAACCACTTGGTCAATGTCCAATGACTCAAGTTTGACACTGCAAACGAATTTGACAAGATCTGCAAGCAATACTGCAGCACACAACTCCAATCTAGGAATGGAGAGCCTTTTAAGAGGTGCAACTTTGGACTTGGCCATAACAAGCGATACATGACTATTACCATCCATATCTACAAACCGAAGATAAATAACGCAACCATAGCCTAACTCGGAAGAGTCACAAAAACCATTAAGTTGGCATGAGATATATGGTTGTTTTGGTTTTAGCATGCGAGGAATACTCAACTCTGACAAACAAGATAACGACGATTTGTATCTGTTCCACTGCTCACAAACGTCAGAAGGGGGAGTAGCATCCCAATCTAAACCCAACAACCACAAATGTTGGATAAGTCTTTTGGCAAAAAATGTTAATGGACATAAGAAACCCAATGGATCATAGATCTTGGCGACCTCGGACAAGATAGTCCTTTTTGTGCATCGAGAATCAAGAGGTTTCGCCTCGAACGAAAACGAATCAAGCGACGAGTGCCACTGAAGGCCAAGAATTTTAACAATGGTATCGCCATCTTCATCAAACGACAAGGGATTTGTTTGCAAATGATCAGCTGGAATGCCATTCAAAAGGGCCGGACTATTCGAAGCCCATTTACGCAACTCAAAACAACCAGATTGCAACAAATTGACAAGTTGATTGCGAAGGTCAAGTGCCGACGAAAAGTCATTACTTCCAGTTGCAAAATCATCGACATACAAGTTTGTCCTGATAGCCTGTGCAGCTAGAGGAAACTGGTGTTCTCCAATTTTTGCCAATTCCAACAAACAACGAATAGCCAGATATGGGCTGCTGGAAACACCGTATGTGACAGTGTTTAACCGGTAAGTTTCAATTTGGTCTTGTGGATCAAATTGCCATCGAATAAGTTGGTACCAACGATCAGACTCTGAGACCAAAATCTGCCTGTACATCTGTCGAATGTCACAAGTGAAGACGTGGGAATAAATGCGAAAACGAAGCAAAATCTCTGCAATATCTGCCTGAAGCTTAGGACCAGGTAGTAAGCAATCATTAAGTGAGAGGTCATTTAATGCCTTTGCAGAGGCATCGAATACCACACGAACCTTGGCGGAAGAATCATTGGTCTTAAAAACACAATGATGGGGAATAAAATAAGAATTGCTTCTTGATTGTGTCTCAAAAAGTTTCGACATGTGACCTGAATTCAGATAATCAGACATGAAATCGTTATATTTTGCCCGGAGGATGGGTTTATTGGACAATTTGCGTTCAAGTGACGCCAATCTTTTATCAGCAATGGTCAAAGAATGCTCAAAATGCGGATTCCGATGAGAATCCTTGAAAGGCAATGAAACTCCAAAACGCCCAGAATCATCACGAAAGTAAGAGGTGGCAAAAGAAGACTCAGCATGTTGGTCTTCTGAAGACAAAGATTTCGCCAAAGGTACCTCTTCGACTTTCCAAAATGCCTTGATGACATCGTCCAATTTGGGCATTAGTGAAACAAAATACGATTGAATTTTATCACTTGTACCAGATGAAATGTTGCCCAACAAAATCCAACCAAAGACGGTATTCATGGCGCTTGGTCGATCACCGTCACCAGGAATGAATCCACCCCTAATTATATTGGAAAATACATCGGCACCTAACAACATGTCAATGACCCCTGGAATGTTCCACGAAGAGTCGGCAAGTTTCAAATTTTCAAAAGCATCAGAAGATGGCAACGGTAGACACGGGAGTTTTCCACAAATGGTTGATAGGATGACTGGGTTAACCTCAAAATTATGTATTGAAGAACCTAACGGACGAACCTTGCACTGTGATGTGCCCAAAGACGAATTGATAGTCACATGGCCCAAACACGAAATAGGCAGTGATGATTTATTAACAACTAAGCCCAAACGCTTACGACAACTGTCAGTTAAGAAGCTGGATTGGCTACCAGAGTCACAAAGGGCTCTAACTACCTGGTAGTTGCCCCAACGATCACAAACCTCTAAACGAATAGTAGCTAATAAAACTGTGCCACGACTCGCTTCACTTGCCAACGAGAGCGAGGGTAAGGCAGTGGTGACTTCAGGTGGTGGTGCACTTGCAGCCGTTGACGACGAACCTGCTTTGTTGACTGACGACGACTTGACATAATGCAACAATGAATTGTGACGAGCCGAACAATGACGACAGCCAGAGGTGGACAGACAATCTTTTCCCATGTGGGAGGAGGACAAACAATTGTAGCAAAGTCTTGAAGACTTGACAAATTCGAACCTTTTGTGCGGTGAGAGTTTCAAAAACGAAGAACACGAAAAGAGTTTGTGTTGCTCTTTGCAAAATGAACACCCTGAAATAGGTGATTCGCTAGTGGATGCCAATGATGCATAGACGTGGACCTTTTTATTTGATTCAAACTTCCTTGGTTTTGACGAATCGGATTTAGCCGGCGCTAATGATTTATTGTATTCACTAGCTTCTAAGGCACGACATTGATATTTCAAAAAACTTGTAAGTTCCTCATACCTAGGAACCTCTACATTTGCAAACTGTACCTCAAAACGTTTACGAGTTGCTGAATCTATTTTTTCAACAAGAAAGTTGAATAATGTGAAGTCCCAAAAGTCTATATGTGGATATTGGCTGATTGCGGTGACATTTTCAGTAAATGTATTTAACAAATCTCGCAACGATTGTACAGAATCTTCCAGAGCATGTGGGGCGTGAACAATCGTGTACCAATAGTGCGAAAGCAAAATTCGATCGTTTTGATATCGATCAACCAACGACTGAAAGGCAATACTATAGTTTTCCGATGTAAGAGGCAAATGCTTAATCAGATTCAACGGTTCTTTTGACAAGGATGAAAGCAAATACTGAAATTTTTCTATTGACGATAATGAGTCTTCATTATGAATCAATGTGGAGTATAAATCAAAAAATGTCGACCAATTTTTTAAGTTGCCATCGAACAAAGGCAAATTAATTTTTGGTAACCTAACATTTAAATGTTTACGACTACTAATCGAAGATTTCGATAAATGAAGGTTAGCTGCTTTATAATCACGTTGATCCAAATTCGATTCAACCGAGTTATTTTTAGAATGACAACTAACTGGCTTTGTATCAGCCAATAACAATGCTTTGAAACCACCTATGTCGATGAAGACAGTATCAACTTTAATCACGATTTCCAAATATTTATGCCACAATTCTGAAGATTCATCGACTAGCGTATTTTTTAAGACGTCCTGAAAATTACTATAAATTTCTACCGCCTGACTATGAATTGACTCAATTTTCAAACGATTGCTTTCATCGTTAATGCACTGCTCTGAAATTGAACGAAATGAAGCAAGACGGAAAAATGTCTGGTTCGCCACGCTAATTGCCTTTTCTAAGGTATAAGTACCCATATTAAACAACAAACAAAACAATAGCAAAAAAAAAATGAAACTACAAAAAGTGCAGAACTAAGTACGTATTTACAAAATATCACATAAACAACACTTATCTAAATCTATTACGAAATGAGCCACGCTAAAAGAGACCTTTGAACGCAGGTAAAAGTACACAAGCCAGATGTATAACAACAAAAGGCGCCGATATCAACGAGACAAAGAATAGCCTAGTATCTATGTAAACTTTGTAGTGCAACAAAACTAAACTATGTAATTTAAACTGCAATGTGTGAAAGATTACACTCTAAGAAAATTATACAAATAATTCCACCAGCGGAATTTTCAAG
Organism: Tillus elongatus; assembly: GCA_964006375.1. Classification (NCBI taxonomy): domain Eukaryota; kingdom Metazoa; phylum Arthropoda; class Insecta; order Coleoptera; family Cleridae; genus Tillus; species Tillus elongatus. Next base: position 90,507,559 of record OZ023262.1, read on the forward strand.
CTAATTAATCTTAGACAATCAAATGCAACAAAACACGCTTTAATTTAAAAAAAAAAACAAATTCCAAATTACACTACTAAATTAAAATTAAAATCAAATGAACATGTAATTCATAGACTAATTCGTTTAATACGGCTAGAAAGGACCAGAAAATGTATCGGATTTAAGCAGGTAATTCGGAAGACAAAGAAACTAATGAACAAGGAGACAAAGGAAAATACACAGTTTGCACTTACTTGACGTTCTTTCTTCTGTTTATTTGAAGGGCCCTTCAGGTGTCTTCTCTTTTGATACTATGATGTTGGCACACACTATTTAATGATTTTATAAATGTTTATTGTTTATGTGAACTATCTAAGAACGCAATACACAAATGCGTTCGGTGCTTTCTTCGAAATCTAACTGCACACTGTCTACTGTCCAGTCACAAACTTCTTTTCCTTCTGCTAATCGAAGTAGGTACAAAAACCCTAACGGTAAACTGAGGATAGAGGGATGAACGGAAAAGGAACAAGAATGTTCAGTTGATAATAGAGGAGGACGGAACACATTCAAAGTAAAAATTTTGGATGCTGTTGATGACCAGAGAAACGCACAAAACCAAAACATTTTTGTGGATAACAACATTTATTGTTATTACAGACAAAGATTAAGTTTTCTCGACACAAAAGAAGTAATAGCAAAAGAAAATACTTTATATATATATATATATATATATATATATATATATATATATATATATATATATATATATATATATATAATATATATATATATATATATATATATATATATATATATATATATATATATATATATATATATATATATATATATATATATATATATATGTATATGTATATATAATATAAACACAGAACTCCCCATTATAGAACTTTTCGTTCGGTGAAAAATGCGCCAAAAATCTTCGAAAAGTAAAAAACTGTATCTCCGAAGACAATGAATCTGAAGTTGACTTTACATATTGCTCTGATTTTATTTGTTCCCTTCTCGATACAGTGACTATTGTATTGCGTCGGACTTTCAGTATAATAATCTATGAACATAAATTTCGTTGTTTTCAGCAAATTTCTGGAATATCCATCACTGCACCTTTTATAGATAGCCTATTATTGAATTTTTGTAGAAAGAAATCATTAATGGAGATATCTCGACCTTTGAATTTTGAAAAAATTTCTTCAAATAAGCGCAAACTAGAACCCCTAAAAGTCATATCCGGTGTAAGTTATAATTTATATATATATATATATATATATATATATATATATATATATATATATATATATATATATATATATATATATATATATATATATATATATATATATACAGGGTGTTTGTCGAGTCGCGTTCATTAGAAGTTTATGACCTTCTAGTCCGAATTCGAAAGAGAAAATTTGGATTTGGCCATAAGACGCTATGTGGAAGCAGAGTAAATGACTTTTAAGCATTTATACCGGAAGTACCATGTAATATCGTTATTTTAAATGGAACACCCTATATATTATTGCAGTTCTAGATTCCGCATCGAATTTCAGAATAAATTGTATTAAAGAACCATATGTCAAAAATGTGACGTTTTCAAGCTATTTCGATTTTTTCGAAAATTTTAAAAATATCACTACCATGTTTGATAAGACATATCTCCGCTATTAGGCAAGATCAGAGATCCTACCTTAGTGAGTGAGCTGAAAAAGCTTACTTCTAAGGATGCGGTGGATAATATCTTTAAGAACTTATACATAGCTTTCTATACTAAGCGTCCAACTTGAACAATTTCTTTCATTCATAACTGGATAATTTTAAATAGAACACCCATTTAGCTCATCCTATTGGCCATTTAAATCTCTTTGAAAATTGTTAACACTTTCCTATACCTATATCTTACCATTTCTGAGATATGTCGATTTTTCTGTTATATTTTGGTGCAGACATCAGTTATCTCGTCATACTTTCTTGCCTATGACTGAAAATGTCAAAAACAGGGCGAAATTCAACAGACACTTCCTATAGTCGGGTTCTAAAATAAACGATGTGACTTGTGTCTAAACTCGCTCACAATTCTGAAATATCGTTGTGTATAATTGCAATAAGTTTGCCGCTACATATCGGCAGAAGAAGTTTGCACATAGTAGAAATAATGATATAGACTATTTAACTCTCAACAAGGTAAAAGTGTGTATATCGAGCAGCAACGGTAAATCACGAACAATGGCTATGAAGCGGTGACGAAGAAATCTGGCCTTAAGATGTACGTACCTTCGTTGACAGAGGAGAAAGTATAGAATCCATTTTTTAATTCCCATCCCATAGGCGCAGATATCCTTCGCTCTTCTGTTTATAAAAATTAGTCAATTTCAATTAAAACACTTTAAACCTCTTTAAACCCTTGAATCGGGCTGCAGTCTAGCTACAGCCGACATCTATCTGCTTTATTATTTTATAAAACCTATATCTGGGGTTGTATTGTATTTCCACGAAACTGCTAGGTTCGGTTGTGAATGATGTCGACATTCCCAGAATTTGAACTGCACTATGAAGGAGTGGGACGTCTAGTATTTTCGCGTGTTCGAATTAAAACGATTGTACCGTATAGCGGTCTATTTTAATTGATAGTAGTTATAAGTGGCGTATGTGAATATATATTGGACTTTCAATTAGACAGTAGTAGTAGTGTTTAACGAATTATCTTTTAAAAATTAATAGAGAATATTATATCCCTATAAAAGTAATTCGCCTATGGAATCCCTTTTATAGCTCGGTTCGGTAGGGATGCGTCACTTCTTATATCTTGGAACCATACTTTCATTGTAGCTGCTTGTTGTCAACGTTTTTAGATATATAGATTTTTCTGTTACATTATGTTAAACCTATCTCACTTATCTAAAATCTTCAATTATCTAAAATCCTCATTTTTTTTTTCATCTGGCTTTGTCTTATCCATTAAATTCAACAAATTTTGCTGTGGTTGTAAAATAAATAAGCTCTAGAAAAAAAACAAAGAACACGAACAAGAATATTAATTTTATAAACTTTTAACAAAAATAATAAATAGCAAACGTAAAAATAAATCATAGGTAGGTAGAAGCTTATAGGAAATTTTCAATGTGCCTCCCGTTCCTGTCGTGACATTTCAAAATTCTCGAATTTACTTCGTGTGAAGTTGCTTTGCTTATTTCGTGTGGATCTAGTCCTTGAAAGGCCTCGACGATCCGTTGAATAAGTTCATCGCGTGTACTCACTGGAGTAGCATAAACTTTACTCTGTATCCTGCCCCAGAGATAAAAATCACACGGTGTTAGATCTGGTGATCTTGGCGGCCATCTGCAGGGACCGTTGTGGCCTATTCATCAGTCTTCAAACATCGTATTTAGTTCCTGATATACTTCACACGAGCAATGAGAGGGAGCCCCGTCTAGTTGATACCAGCAACTAAATAATGTATTGACTGGCAGATTTTCAATAAAATCTGTTACTATGTTTCTAAGAAGCTCCAACAAATACCTCTGAGAATTTAAGTTTCCATCATAAATGTAACAACACACAACATTGTCACAAATTAAGGAGAAAACATTGAAACTGAATTTGTTTTGAAAATTTCGTTGTCTCGTTAAATGCCGGTTCTCTCTAGCCCAATAATACTCGTTCTTGTGATTGACAATACCATCTCTATCAAACCTAGACTCGTCTGTCCATATAATTTTTTTCACAAATGAAGGATCTTCTTGAATCTTTATTAATAAATCTTCACAGAAGTTTATCCTTTGTTGGTAGTCACTAGGGTGGAGTTCTTGTACGAGCTGAAGTGAGAAATTATGCATATTGTGTTTTCTCAATATTTTGTGTATTTCCCAGATAGATAAACCCAAATCTTTAGACCCACCTCTTAACGAACTTTGTGGATATGCTTCAAAATATGCAAGAACTATAATTTCATTCATTTCATTGTCTTCAATTTTGTAACGTTTAACAACGCGTCGTGTCGGTATTATTCCATGACTTGACCACTTGCTTATAATTCTGCTGAATTTTGTTCTATTCATTGGAGCCAAATGAGGGAATCTGTTGTTAAATGTTCGAACTGTTCTCTCAACTATTCTGTTATATTCACCATATATTGAAAACAAATTTAAAACATCATTTGCAGAATAACGATAATAAAAAGTATTGTTATCCATATTATTTTAGCACTTCTGATAACAAAAAATTAAAAACAAGCATGCAACAATGAAATCGCCTAGGAAGTGTCAGATCAATTTCACTCTGTTTTTGACATTTTCAATCAAAGGCAACTACGTATGACCAGATATCTGATGTATGCGCCAAAATATAACATAAAAATCAATCTATCTCAGAAATCGTAAAAGATAGGTATAGGGATGTGTCAAAATTTTCAAAGACATTTAAATGGCCAATAAGATGAGCTAAAAAATATTGGGTGTTCTATTTAAAATTATCAAGTTATGAATGAAAGAAATTGTTCCAGTTGGACGCTTAGTATAGAACGCTATGTATGAGTTCTTAAAGATATTATCCACCGCATCCTTAGAACTAAGCTTATTTAGCTCACTCACTAAGGTAGAATCTCCGATCTAGTCTAATAGAGGAGATACGTCTTATCAAACATGGTAGTGACATTTTTTAAATTTTCGAAAAAAGCGAAATAATTTGAAAACGTCGCATTTTTGTCACATGGTGTCTCTATAAAATTTATTCTAGAATTCGATGCGAAATTTAAAACTGCAATAACATATAGGGTGTTCCATTTAAAATAACGATAGTACATGGAACTTTCGGTATAACCAGAAGTACCATGTGCTTAAAAGTAATTTACTTTGCTTCCACATAGCCGCTTATGGCCACACACAAATTTTCTCTTTCGAATTCGGACTAGAAGGTCATAAACTTCTAATAAACGCGACTCGCCAAACACCCTATATATATATATATATATATATATATATATATATATATATATATATATATATATATATATATATATATATATATATATATATATTAACTAAAACAGGACTGATAACACGGCATTTATGTACTATACAAGGAGAAAGGTTTAAGGGCAAAGCCGCAAGGAAACAACCGCAAACACGTGTTTCAGGCTAATTAGCCATCATCAGTACGGTATAGCCAGGTGAAGATGGTAACACTCTGGATAAATATGGAAAAATATACGGAGTCCCAACAGGCAACCAGTGCACAATTGCAGCAACATTTGGAAGACCCTCAATCCGTATATTTTTCCATATTTATCCAGAGTGTTACCATCTTCACCTGGCTATACCGTACTGATGATGGCTAATTAGCCTGAAACACGTGTTTGCGGTTGTCTCCTTGCGGCTTTGCCCTTAAACCTTTCTCCTTATATATATATATATATATATATATATATATATATATATATATATATATATATATATATATATATATATATATACATGTTCGAAAGAGACTAGTGTAAGATTTACTTGGGTTGTCGAGTTGAAGCGCGTCTAGAATTCATTGAAACTCTACGTCTCGGCTCCTATTTTGGAGCCATTTTCAATAGGTCAAGGAAATAAACTCTAAGACCTCAAGCTGCCTACTCCCCAAGTATCACTGGAGATGGTCTCTAACGTCTCAGTGTGTTCAGTCCTAGATCTGATTCGCGGTTTTTTGCTTACTATTTAAACCGAGAATAACGAGGTGTCTCGAGAGCATTTTTAAGAGAGCTGATTTGCAGTTCACTTTTTTTAAACATTTTTTTAAATTTGTTAGGTAATACAAGAATACGGATAAAGCCACTGAATGTCAAGTCTGAAATAAGCAGTAAAGACTGTAATTTTAAATACGTTGGGCAGACTAAAAGAACCATTGAAACCAGATCCAAAAAACATCTGGCACAACCGTGATATGGTAGTATAGACAAGTCATGCGTGGTCCAACTTATTTGGGATAATAATCACCACATGGATAAAGAAAACTTGAAGCTTTGAAAAATGTTAGACAACAAGAGAAATTAGATGCCTCCAAATAAATTGACAATTTTTTGCAATAATTCTTTGCGGGTGTATATCGTAAATATCTAGCGAGTTTATATCTGATCACAGTCTACTCATACCTTTCATTTATGTAGATAATTTCGCATTTAACCACAGACGTGTGCCGGTACACCGTCTTGCATGCAATGCATATGCCGCCTTAAATTTAAGGGTAAGTTGTGACAAAGGGTTATTTCCCATTTAAATGTTAGGAAATTTGAAACTTTTATTTAAATAATAAATTTGATAATAATTCACAAAATAGAAATAATATACAGTCATTCACGGTGTGTGTCCTATTAGATTATTTTTCAAACTGCATGAAATTAAAAACTGAAAATTCGCACATTTCGGTCTTAGAATATACTATATCAGATGGTGATAGTTTTCAAAATGGCCAACTTCCGGTTATAGCGGTAACTGTTATAAACTTTTTTACTGAAAATTGGACACCTGTATGTTATTGCAATTTTGAATGTATCGTTGATTTTTAAGTTAACTTTGATCGATATTTGCTATACCTAAATTCAATAGTTTCGGAGATATTTAAATTCCTTTTTGAAAAGTTTGGAAAAAAGCGCAACTGCTTTAAAGATAATAACTTCTTGTGTGGATGATTTTAAAGAAACATTTTTACGCTATATATCAGAGACTCTAAGGCCACAGCTAGATATATACAGGGTGGCGCATTGAAAACGAAACAGACCAATTTGAGTCCAGAAATATTTTTTTAAGAAACGCTGAAACACGTCCACTTTAATATTGAGGGGGACATGTTCTGACATAAAACTCAACTTTGTCACATCAACCCCTTAAGGGTGGTGATATGTGATAACAATCCTTATATTTTAAATAGGGAACATGGGTCGAGTGTTACATCATTTGAAAGCTCTTTATTTTATGAATTCGGCAGACAAATTTTTTGGAAGTTTTATTAACTCGTTTAAAAATTATTCACAGTTGGAATTGTAAGAACGTATTTCATTCATTGTGATAAGAAATGCACTAATTAGTCAATTTTCCGTAAAAAAAAACTAAAAAACAAAACTAAACGTTCAAAAATGTTTATTCAGTTAGTAAGTGTTCGAATTGTTGACTACCAGCTTCCATACAAAGGTACAAATTTTTTTCAAAACGAGCTCTGACATTCTGGAGCATTTGTGGAGTTATTAGACGGCTTTCTTCAACAATGCGTCCTCGTAATTGTTCCAGAGACTCCCGTTCTGTTGCGTAAATTCTACTCTTTAAATGGCCCCATGGAAAGAAGTTTAAAGGAGTTAAATCCGGTGATCTAGGGGGCCACTTAATAGCACCTCTCTGTTTCCATTGTCCTGGAAACTCTTTGTTCAAAAACTCTCTAACACGCTGTGAAAAATGCGGAGGAGCTCCATCTTGTTGAAACACTAATTGATTTTCTTGATAGCAATTATCATTTTCAACAATGTCAAATAGTAGAGGGAAAGCGATATCTTCTGGTAACTTCAAATACGTTTCGCCACTCGAATTGCCATCAACAAAAATTGGTCCGATTAAACGGTCTCCAAAAATGCCAGTCCAGACATTCAATTTCTGTGGAGTTTAAGTGTGGACTTCGTGAAAATTTCTTGGATTATTTTCTGGCCAATAACGAAAATTATGACGATTAACTGTTGAGTTTAATAAAAACGTACACTCGTCTGAAAAACAGATATTGTACAAAAAGTTCCCGTTACCAGCTATTCGTGCAGTCATAACCTCACAAAACTCTAGACGCCGATCAAAATCACCTTCATTCAGTTGTTGTACAAGATGAATTTTATACGAGTGAAATTTATGATGCTTCAATATTCGCTGAATGGTTCTTCTTTTGATGTTTGAAACAGTGGCCTATTTTCTAGTTTTTTGTTGGCTACTGAACCACTTTGTCGAAACTTTGCAACTAACTTCAAAATGTATTTTCTGTTAACATGTCTGTTCGGATGTCGTTCATTAAACAAAATTGCGGTACGGTCGGGACAGTCATCGTTTTTGAAAAAAACTAATTATTTCAACTCTTTCTTCTACAGAATACACTATTGTGAAATTAATTTTCGGTAGTACTATCAAGTATCAAACCGACCGATAAACTGAAATAATAAAAAACATTTCTCTCATTCCGATAAGAAATATTCTGATAGTCAATTTTTTGTTTACAAACCAACAAAACATTGACTATCAGTACATTTCTTATCGGAATGAGTGAAATGCGTTTTTGCATTTTCAACTGTGAATAATTTTAAACGGCTTGATGAAGCTTAAAAAAAAAATTGTGTACTGAATTCAGAAAAGAAAGAGCTTTCAAATGATGTAATTCCCGATCCATGTTCCCTATTTAAAATATAAGGGTTGTTATCACCACCATTAAGGGGTTAACACGACACAGTTGAGTTTTATGTCAAAACGTGTCCCCCTCAATATTAAAATTGACGTGTTTCAGCGTTTCTTAAAAAAATTCTCTGGTCGCAAATCGGTCTGTTTCGTTTTCAATGCGCCACCTTATATATATATATATATATATATATATATATATATATATATATATATATATATATATATATATATATATATATATATATATATATATATATATATATATATATATATATATATGCTGTGCTAGGACCATAAACAACACAGTTGACCTTAACCGACCTCACTTCACTGTTCGCATTGTCTCCTTGATGCCCAAACTAACTAGTAACAGCTATAACGGGATTTGAGAAGGACTTCCAGCAATTAAAATATAAACATAGTAACTTTGTTTCTGATTCCTTTCTCTCTAAGGGGTCGATCTTTTACCTGACACCTTCAGCATTTTTCATCCTCTGATGACGCTAACTTGGTTAGTCAATCATCGGGTCTTCAATAAAGTGTGTTGTGGTGATTTAGGTTCTCCAAGTGTACTTATGTAATTGCGTATATAAATGCATCCTTTTTTACTGAAAGTTCCCTAGAGGTGCATTCTAAATTATTTATTATTTTTAGGTTTCATCATAACACTGACATATATAATTCATAATCCAGCGTAATGAAAATATCACTGCTTTCAATAACAAATGTGCTTTTATGTGTTTTATTATTAGCATACAGTAATAGATTCAAATGTTAATGTATGCTTAATGAAAAACATGATTATAGCGCTATCTCCTCAACGATAAATCTTACAATTCTTTCAAATAAAGTTGTCTGCAATTTATTTTATCTACTTTATAATCAAAATTATGAGACATAAACCAGTAGCCAACATTAAGTCGAGTCATATAGAGATATGAGTTATATTTATGAAATCCCCCAAATATGATCACACGGCATACAGTATAAGCATGCACTTAATATTCTTACTTGCTCCCGTTTGATTTTCACCACACGTCATTGAGTTGCTTCCTTCTCTTGACTTCTGGATTCATACGGATAGTTTTTGTCGTTAATGGGTTCTGGATGGAAATGATGGTTAAGCGTTTTCTCCCGGTAGCCAGGCAGGGACAATAAGGACGATCATATATCCAGATTAAGGCCAAGCTGGGTTTACATAGGCGTCTCTTGCCATGACTTCAATACCCGAAAGCAATAAGAAATGTCCAATATTTTACCCGTAAACACTTTAAGACTCTAGGAGCATGTGAAGTGTGGTGTAGGGTTGTCATAAATTCTATTTAATACTTTTTATTAGCATAATAAAAATACTTTTGCTTCTGGTTATTATAATAGCCGATGACTAAACAGGGGTCACGTTGTGATATTTTGGTAGTAAATTTACTAACGTCAAAATTTAATTAAAGTTTTATAGTATGAAATGTTTTAAAAATAACATTTCATAGTAAAATTGTCAACAAGAGATTTTACAGGGCCATTCAAGGAACTTGTTCGTTAACAGTTGATGTGTTTCTGATTCCACTAGAAATATAAAAAAGCCTGGACGCAGCAAGTGCGTTATGGTAGTGAATTATCATAAAAATGTTTTTAATAACAAATATGTGTGTTTTTTTAAGAAAGCAGTACCAGTATAACCTATATAGTAAAAGAAATGTGCCATGTTTCATCAAAATAAGTTTATTGTTTGAAAATGTACAAAAATTTCCGAAAGTAAACTTAAAGTGTGCCCGAAATAACTCGTTTCTTGGTCAACCTTATAGATTAATAGCAAATTGAATGATTCAAATATGAAGCATTTAATCAAAATTCGCTACCATAACGCACTTGCTGCGTCCAGAATTTCTTTTCTTACAAACATGCATTATATTTCGATGGACAATGCAAAAATGCAATAACATAAGGCGTGTTTGATTAAAAAAAAAGAAAGAAAATTTGTATCACCAACGACTTATGGGCCAGCCTGTGATTGTAGAAATATTTTTTTAATATGTAGCTCAAGACACCCTATAATTAATATATGCAATTTTTTTCATATCTTGTATAATAACGGCTGTATTGAGCTTATTGAAAATTCGACCAAAATTATATACCATTAAACGATAAACTCTATAGCTAAGGCTACTGCCAAGCATCAGAGAAAGGGTCTATTTTAAATGAATTTTCTGTAAACATTTTAGTAAAATGAAGGACAATGACGGTTGAAACTAAGACTTCAGGGTTTGTAAAACATTCTTCTTGAGACATTTTATTTCCATAGCCCGTATTAGATTCAAGTTCTTTGCCTAAATGTTGCCAATTTTGACGTTTTAAATTGCAACTTTGACGTTTTGAGGAAAACCCCAATTTATTTTTCTTTAAATGCCTATAACCTTTTTATCTTTTGACCTATAGAGCTATTTTGGTAGGTAACTGACCCATAAGGATATAACCCAGCGTACCAAATTTCGTTGTCGTTACTTTGTTAATTCTGGAGATAGAAATTTTTTTCGAAAGAAAACACAACATTTTCCGAGAAAACCTGGGCCGATTTTCCGATATATATATATATATATATATATATATATATATATATATATATATATATATATATATATATATATATATATATATATATATATATATATATATATATATATATGTGTGCCTTCCTTTTGCAAATGGCTTGGATAAGTTCGTTAGACAGGAAAATCGGCCCAGGTTTTCCCGGAAAATGTTGTGTTTTCTTTCGAAAAAATTTTCTATCTCCAGAATTAACAAAGTAACGGCAACCAAATTTGGTACGCTGGGTTATATCCAGCTAGGGACGGCATAAATAATAATCATAATGAACATGTATGGGCGTTGCAAAATCCACATGCAATTAGATCAAGACGATTTCAGCAACGATTCAGTGTCAACGTTTGGGGGGGCATTTTCAACAATAATCTATTACCTGTGCATGATCGTTTAAATGCAGATCTGTATAGACATTTCTTAGAACACGACCTTTTAGAGTTCATTGATGACGTATAACTTAATTTTATTCAGAATATGTGGTATCAACACGACGGCGCACCACCACATAGAGGAAGACAAATTGCTGCTTGATTAAATGAACATTTCCCAAATAAATAGATAGGTCAAGGAGGTCCAATATCATGGCGACCTCGTAGCCCAGATCTCAATCCTCTGGATTTTTATTTATGGGGACACATGAAGCAGCTGGTCTACCATGTTGAAATCACTACCTATCAGCAGTTACTTGAAAGAATTCAAGATGCAGCTAACCAAATTTTTATATAAACATATAAAAATTGAAACTGACCCCGGATATGTGTTCTGGGGGGGCCTAATTAGCGCTCATTTGAAGAATTTTTTTTTAAATTCAAAAGTCGGGATCTCCTCTTAGTCAATTTTTTTAAAGAAAATTCACTAAAAAGTCTAGACGCAGCAAATGTATGATGAGCGAATTATCATAGCAATGTTTTTTACGTCATTTTTTTTTTAAAAGAAAAATATCAAATTTCGCAGATAGTACTAGCTTTATAGTAGAAACAATGTACGGTATTTCATCAAACTAACTTTTTATTTGATAAAGCACAAAAGTCTGAACGCAGCAAGTGGGTTATGGTAGCGAATTTCCGTTAAAATGTTTTTAATGGGAAATATGTTTTGTTTTTAAAATAAGGACATTTGGTTGGCAGTATAACATATATAGTACTAACAATGTACCATATTTCATTAAAATAGCTTTGTTGTTTCAAAAAGCACAAAGATTTTCCGAAAATAAATTTTAAAAATTCCAGAAAAAACTGGTGCGATTTTCCTGGCCAACGAACATCTTTAAGCTATTTACACACCTGCCAAGATATAATTATCACAAACAGCTTTATAACCAAAATTGAAAAAAATATATATGAAAATTAGCAAAAATTTCTTTTACAAAAAATCACCATTTTTTTTTACAGAAATTGCCTTCAGTAATTTTACACTAAATTATATTTTTTACAAAAATTCGACAACTTTTTTACAATTAATTACTAACCATGTATTATTAATTACCAACATATCAAAAAAATCTTAAAAATTATTTCTACAGAAACACAAAACATTTCTGCGAAAACTTTTAAAATTCAGTCACTATTTGAGAGTGCCTGTATACGACAGCTCGACTTTTTCGACGAGTAATATAAACAAAAAGCTCTCTGAATGCGTAATTTCCATGAGGTTCCGCTATCTATTGATAAAAACGACGTATCACAATTTGTGATGTGTTTGAAATATGTGCCAAAAAGTGAAAAGTTGCAAAACAATTGCAATAACTGAAAAACGATGAACGATATCAATTTTTTTTAGAAACATGCATTATAATTCGATGTAAAACACAAAAATTCAATAACATAAGGCGGTGTTCTATTAAAAAAGAAAATGTCTATTACCAACGACTTATGGACCAGCCTGTGATTGTTAAAATAGTTTAAAAGATGCATTTCGAGAAACCCTATAATTAACGTATATACTTTTTTCTCAAATCTTGTATAATAAAGGATATATTGAGCTTTACCGTAAAAATGCGTCACCGTGTATATGTGTAAACAGACAAAAACTGAAACTGACCCCGTATATGGGTTTTAGGGGTTCTAGTTCGCGCTCATTTGAAGAAATCTTTTTAAAATTCGTAAGTCGCGGTCCTCTCAATAACGAATTTTTTCTACGAAAATTTGCTAAAATATAGACTATTTAACCATTAACTCTATAGCTGAAACTACTGCCGAAGCATCACAAAGAGGGTCTACTTGAAATGGATTTTCCGAAAATATTTTAGTGAAATGAGAGACAATGATGCTTGAAGCTGAAGCTTAAGGCTTTGTAAAACACACTTTGTACGATATATCCTCCACATAATCCATATTTGTGTCAAATTTGTTGTCTGAAAGTTGCAAATTTTGACGTTTTAAATCGCGACTTTGACGTTTTAAGAAGAAAAATGATAAAATTTTCAAAATATGTTTTCTGTTACTTCTTGACCTTTGTGCGTCAAAAAAACTTAACGGTTGTATGTGATATTCAATTGGTTTTGGTAGTCACACAAAATATTTTATTCTTGTGCTCTCCTCTGATCACCAGTGGCACCCAAATTTTTTTTCTTAAAATGCCTATAACTTTTTTATTTCAACTTAGAGATCTGAATTTCGGCATATAGGGTAAGTTTGGTAGTAGAAATGTGTGTGCCAAATTTGGTTGTCATAGCTCTGTTAGTTTCGGAGATACAAAAATTTTCCAAAAGAAAACCCAAAATTTTCCCGGAAAAACTTGTCCGATTGTCTTGGCTAACGAACATATCCAAGCCACTTAAACAAAGGTACGTACCAAAGTTCATCAAAATGGGTCCATTATTGTTTGAGTTATCGATATTATATATATATATATATATATATATATATATATATATATATATATATATATATATATATATATATATATATATATATATATATAAACACAGATCTCTCCATTAGTGAATTTTTACGAAAATTTCGCTAGAAATCTCCCGGAACAAAAATTTACAATTTTTCCAAAACAAAACTGCTCTGACCTTCCTGGCCAATGAACCTATCGAAGCAATTTACACAAAAACTACACCAGCCAAGATATAATTATTCACAGAAAGCTTTTTGGCAGAAATAAAACAAATGTTTATATGAAAATTTGCAAACAATTTGTTTCATGAAAAATGCCATCTTTTTACAACAATTGGCTAATTGGCTAGGGAATCTTACACAAAAATTATATAATCTCCTCACAAATGTTTCAAAAAATAAATTTTACAGGAAAAGTTGCTAAACAAATTTTTTTCACGAAAATTCAAAAACATTTTACACGTCAATTCGCCAAGATTCTTTGACACTAACTTTTTATACGAAAATTTGCAGAAAATACATAAAATTAAAATAATACAATAATAATTTATATTGAAAAAAAAAACTAAAATTTGAACCAGTGGTAATAAGTTGACTATGTGCCGCGGGTCAGGCGATTATCCTGTGATGCTCCCTGACCGCTGGAACGACCACGGAGTTAACTGTGATGTGACCACAGCATAATCAACTATTATGCTGTGTCTTGACTAACGCTCACGGTTTAGTCGGTCTTGAACGACCTTACTGGATGCTGGATGATATGGAAGTGATTTAATCTTCAGATCTCTCGTAGCTGCTTTGCTTGGTTGATGACGCTCGATGACAACTGTCACAGGGGTACCAATGCTGTAGGCCTCTGGTGGCCAACTGTTACAGGAGTGCCAATCGTACCTGCCTCTAGTGGCTCTGCTAGGCATCAAGGGAGGTTTTTAGGATGGGAATGGACAGGGTTGGACTCGGGGAGATTGTGTGTGAGGACTAAACAATATTAGAACACAACAGTACTGATTATACGTAAATTGGTCAGATTTATTGTTTTTATTGCAGTAAAGAATTAAACAACGCAATGGGTGAACTAACCTCCAATAAAAACATTTTTGTTTGAAACTTTGGTAGCGAAAAGAGATTATTATTAAGATGCATGTAAAATGTAAAGTATCAAGGAGATCCTTAGAAATTAAATCGCTGGTCAGTCAGATATAATTTGGCCAGTAAATTTTAAAGCCCCACTGGCTTTGCCAAGATTTTCTCTCTAAGTGTTCTGACAATTGTAAAAAATGTAAATACTACAACATGCTTTGTCGCCGAATACATTATTTTTTTCATAATGCCTTGGTGCTTAGTGAAAGAAACAGTCATGTTATTAAGATGCATTATACAACTAATATGTATCCGACACAAACTCCCTTACTTTATATGCCAGTCATACTCAGATTCTTTGACGTGTTGGTCATGCTCTATTGTTATAAAATAATAGTCTATCGGACCTTCACAGGGGTATAATGATCCTTTTATATAGGGTCACGGCATGTTATAGAAATGCTGTCTAATCCAGCTAGAGAATAATAATTACAAGCTTTCATTTAATGATTTTCAGCAGGGCTCCCTGTCACGCTCTTGACTTGCGGTCGTTGGTATCCAATCAAACAGAAGCTCGCACTAGTGAAAATATTGAAGATATTCTTTTAGATCAATAGTGCATAGTCATTCTCAACACTACACGCGTTTTGGAAGGTTACCTGCTTTTATATATAACAACGTTGGTTCATCTTCCTATAGTATGTAAGACTGTGACCAAATTGTCATTGTCAAAAGATTCACAAGTAAATAAAATAATACTCATATTCGCTTTATTAGCGGATTTTCATACAGAATATTTCGCCCATAGAAATATAAAGACACAAATTTTCGATTTTTTTTCTTCAAACGAGGGCGGCTTACATACCTTTGGAACTCATTTCTAAGGCTCGTTCAAATGTTTGTATCATTATATATATATATATATATATATATATATATATATATATATATATATATATATATATATATATATATAAACCGAATCGACAGGTGATTCATCCTTTCAACTTGGCAAATTTGTTTTTTAGAAGTGCACAGAGTACACTATTTTGCTTTGTCGTTCTCTCTCTCTCTCTCTCTCTCTCTCTCTCTCTCTCTCTCTCTCTCTATATATATATATATATATATATATATATATATATATATATATATATATATACAGGGTGAGCCACGGTGGATGGAGTATTAAAAGTATATAGAGAACGAAACAACCGATTGCTTTGAAATTTTGTTTACGGATGTAACGGAGTATGACCTCTCGACCTAAAATATTTTTGAAAATGCAGTGTTGCCACATATACGTAAAACTGGCAACATCTTCGTAATTTTAAATGGAACACCCTATATATTTTTGCATTTTTTGAATTGTCGTCTCTTTTTGAGTAACTTTTGTTGATATTTACCTATACCTATCTCAAGTCGTTTTCGAGATAATAATTATTTTCTGAATTTATTACCAAAAATTTGACTTTCATTAAATCGTGTTTTCTCCTACCGACGAAGCGATTTAAAGATAATTTTTTTAGCTACGGTTAGGCAAGGTCTAGGGGCATCTCCCCCATTAATCAAATCTTTAGAATATCATACAGGGTGAGTTAGAGAACGCTTTCTATAAATGACTCGGAGAAATGCACGAAAGTCATTTTTTTTAAATAGAACGCCCTGTATATTTTCACACTTTTTGGATCGTCTTCTCTTTTTGAGTAACTTTTGTTAATATTTCCCTATACCTATCTCAAGGCGTTTTCGATTTATGGTCACTTTTCTATAACCTATCCAAGATTATTGGTCTTTTTGTATATCATAATGGGTGGGCCATGAAATTTCTATTTTGTCACTTTGTCATGACAACAGACATGCTGTTTATCTTAATAAATTTGACGTTAGTGATATTTACATTCAATTTGAATAGCTATAGCACAAACATGACATAAAATAATTATACAAACACAGTTTTAATGGATTTGTTTTTTATTCATGAACAGTGCAATAAGATTATCAGCAGAACTTGTAGAAGATTTAATGAGAAATATCCGAATTTGCCGCAGATGAATAACAGAAAGTTTCTACGAATTCATAGGAATTTTATAAATTTTGGTTCGTCGTTATGAGAACAATAACACTATCAGTATTTGGAAAAACTAATACCTAATCAGCGATAATAGTAAAAAAGGCCAAGTAGCAATAACAAATAATACCAATGACAATAATAAATATGTATAAAAATCTTAAAACTATAATAATTGTTCGAAATGTTGACCGTTAACTTCCAGACACTTTTGTATACGATGATGCACGGCGTTTGTTGTAGCAGCTCTTATTTCAGCGGGGTCCAAGTTTTCAATCTCTTGAATCACTCGACGTTCTAATTCTGCCCTGTTGTGGACTGGAGTTTTATAAACTCGATCTTTAAGAATACCCCAAAGATAAAAATCTAACGGGGTAAGGTCAGGGGACCTCGCAGGCCAGTTACACGGTCCCAAACGTCTGATCCAACGGTCATCGAAAAGCCGGTCCAACTCCATACTAATTTCGGATGTACAATGTGCAGGAGCCCCGTCGAGTTGATACCAACAAGTTCTATATGTTTCAATTGACAGATTATCAAGGAAGCCTTCCACAATTGTTCTAATTATATCTAAATATTTTCTGGAATTCAATTTTTCGTCATATATGTAATATTTTATTTTGTCATCCAATAACATACAAAAAACATTTAAACTAAATTTGACTTGAAAACCAGCCTCTCTAGTAACTTGGGGGTTGTCTGTGGCCCAATAGTGACGATTTCGTGTGTTACAAATCCCCTCCCTAGAAAATTTGGATTCATCAGTCCATATCATTTTCTTTAAAAAATTGGGGTCCTCTTGCATACGCACAACTAACATTTCACACAACTCTATTCTCTGTAGATAATCCTGAGGCGTGAGAAATTGAACTCTTGTAAATTTATAATTAGCATTTTATGATTTACTAGTATTCTTCGAATGGATGAATATGGCAATCCTAAATCCTGTTCAGCACAACGTATGGAATACTGGGGATTCGCATGAAAATACGCTAGCACATTGATTTCATTTACCTCGTCAGATGTCACAGGTTTGGGTAGATTTCTTGCATCTCTTAACGACGCACCAGATTTTATAAAATTCCTATGAATTCGTAGAAACTTTCTGTTATTCATCTGCGGCAAATTCGGATATTTATCATTAAATCTTCTACAAGTTCTGCTGATAATCTTATTGCACTGTCCATGAATAATAAACAAATCCATTAAAACTGTGTTTGTATAATTATTTTCTGCCATATTTGTGCTATAGCTATTCAAATTGAATGTAAATATAACTAAAGTCAAATTTATTTAGATAAACAGCATGTCTGTTGTCATGTCAAATTGACAAAATAGAAATTTCATGGCCCACCCATTATGATATACAAAAAGACCAATAATCTTGGATAGGTTAGAGAAAAGTGACCATAAATCGAAAACGCCTTGAGATAGGTATAGGGAAATATTAACAAAAGTTACTCAAAAAGAGAAGACGATCCAAAAAATTTGAAAATATACAGGGCGTTCTATTTAAAAAAAATGACTTTCGTGCATTTCTCCGAGTCACTTATAGAAAACGTTCTCTAACTCACCCTGTATGATATTCTAAAGATTTGATTAATGGAGGAGATGCCCCTAGACCTTGCCTAACCGTAGCTAAAAAAATTATCTTTAAATCGCTTCGTCGGTAGGAGAAAACACGATTTAATGAAAGTCACATTTTTGGTAATAAATTCAGAAAATAATTATTATCTCGAAAACGACTTGAGATAGGTATAGGAAAATATCAACAAAAGTTACTCAAAAAGAGACGACAATTCAAAAAAAGCAAAAATATATAGGGTGTTCCATTTAAAATTACGAAGATGTTGCCAGTTTTACGTATATGTGGCAACACTGCATTTTCAAAAATATTTTAGGTCGAGAGATCATATGCCATTACATCCGTAACCAAAATTTCAAAGCAATCGGTTGATTCATTCTCCATATACTTTTAATACTCCATCCACCGTGGCTCACCCTGTATATATATATATATATATAATAATTTTTTTGCTACTTTAAGTCTGGAGATGCTGATATTCTGTCCTCCGGTGTTACCTTTGTCTGGGTAGGCAATAGATGAAATTCAAACTTTGTCAATTTCTCGTATAGTATAATTTCTGTAATACAACCAGAAAAAAGTAAGTATAACCTGTCAAATAGGCCCCTTTCATTTCTCTCCAAAGTCAGTTTACTAAAATGTTCTCTGAAAGTTCTGCTCAGCTGTGCAGCATGCCTGGATTTTTTTCTTGTTTTTTGTGTCTTCAACGTGGGTCAATTTCCGCGACTATGGCCAATCACCGACGCCAGGGAGCAGTTTCACCTCACTAACCTGAAAATCTTGCCGAACCCCTGTCTCTCTGTAAGAAGGTTAGGCATCTTTAACATGCCCAACATCGCATGGACACGGGACCGACGGTTTTAAGCCGCCTCCGAAAGGCGGGACGTGCACACATCCAACTTGCTTAAATACAATGCCACAACCTCGGTTGATGTTAATGTTGCAATATTTACTGAAAAAGTGAAAGGAGAGCACTGGAATCGAACCCGGTACCCTCCGGTTCAGAGGCACACGTTCCAACCACCAAGGCTCTAGCCCTGGATTTTCTTGTTGTGTTCGTCTCTTGCTTTTAGCTAATTAATTTTTAACTTTTCAACTTTTATTGTCTCCTTCAGAGTGTTCGCATTAAGAATTTGTGTGTGTGTTTTTGTTTCTTTAACGTCGGCCTATTTCCGCGACTATGACCATTCACCGACGCCAGGGAGCAGTTTCACCCCACTATCCTGGAAATTTTGCCGGACCCCTGCCTTTCTGTAAGGAGGGTAGGGATCTTTAACGTGCCCAACATCGCGTGGACACGGGACCGACGGCTTTACGCCCCCTCCGAAGGGCGGAACGTGGAGACATTCAACTTGCTCAAATACAATGCCAGAACCTCGGTTGATCTTAATGTTACAGTTTGTACTAAAAAAGTGAAAGGAGTACGCTGGGATCGAACCCAGTACCCTTCGGTTCAGAGGCACACGTTCTTACCCCTGAACCACCCAGGTTCTCATTAAGGACTTAGTCTTCTTAATATAAAAAATGCTTTTTTAACTTATGCCTGCCATAACGAACAGCAAATAAGAGTGGAAGCATTGGAGACCAGATTCAATCAGATGGAACAGTATGAAACAGTGCTGCAAATTGAATCATAACGTCCACATAGTTGTGATAATCTACTCTTCTCAGAAAGACAATCTCATGAAATGAATTTAGTGTCCATGTTTTGACCATAAAGAAAATATTTGTATTCCTGTACACATAAACTTTTGAAACGTTAAATTACTCGAGTTTTAACGAGAAAGATGCCAATTTTCACCAAAATGCCCCTCATTTATCCCCTACCCACTGAAGCGATTTCACCCAAAAACAATTTGAAGCGTTTCTTTGTGAGGTGCTAACTGGATACGAAATTTGAAGATTATATCTCAATTCGTTCGACAGTTATTGCGCCTATTAACAGACAGACGTACAGGCCGACAGACCTGGCTAACGAACTTGTTCAAGCCATGTACAAAAGGAAGGTACATGCAAATTTTTTTCAAAATCAGTCCATTATTTTTTGAGTTATCGGTGTGATATATTATATATATATATATATATATATATATATATATATATATATATATATATATATATATATATATATATATATATAGCCTCGGCGGTTCAGTGGTAAGAACATGCCTCTGAACCGAAGGGTACTGGGTTCGATCCCAGAGCACTCACTTTTCAGTACATACTTGCTCAAATACATACTGAACTGTATTTGAGCAAGTTGAATGTTTGCACGTGCCCTTCGGAGGGGGCGTAAAGTCGTCGGTCCCGTGTCCATGCGATATTGGGCACGTTAAAGATCCCTACCCTCTTTACAGAAAGGCAGGGGTTCGGAAAAATGTCTAGGATAGTGAGGTGAAACTGCTCCCTGGCGTCGGTGATTGGCCATAGTCGCGGAAATAGGCTGACGTTAAAGAAATGAACACACACAGTCGGGATGTCCCCATAAGTGAATTTTTTCTAAAAAAATACACCAATAAAATAGAAGATATAGAACTAATTGTAAATAATCTTGCTGACAAGCCAAACATACTTGTATTTACGGAATCATGGTTATGCAAATGAAACAAGATACTATAATATTGATAATTACAAAACTGAACACTTACGCAGAGAAACTCGCGTAGGTGGCATATCTCCCTACCTTGATAGTTGAAGTTTTCATATACAGTTGAATTAAATAAAGTAATAAATAAATGCAACTCGTTAATTTTAAGATTTGATAACATCAATATAAAATTAATTGCTGTTTATAGACCACCAAATGATAATTTTAATACTTTTATAAATGACCTAGAACATATTATACGGCAATTAAAAAGTCTAGACGCAGCAAGTGCGTTATGGTAGTGAATTTTCAAAGAAGTGATCTGGCACCATATATTTTTATAACTTTTTGTTCTTGTAACATGGAAATATATCTTCTTATATCATAAACCTACGAGCTAAATTTGGTTATCATGACTTTTATATTTTTGGAGATAAAAATTTTTCCCTGAGGAAAACCCAAAATTTTCCCGAAAAACCTGGTCCGATTTTCCTGGGTAATTCCCATTCTTTTTTTTTGAGTTATCAGTGTGATGCACACACACACACACACACACACACACACACACACACACACACACACACACACACACACACACACACACACACACACACACACACACACACACACACACACACACACACACACACACACACACACACACACACACACACACGCACACGCACACGCACACGCACACGCACACGCACACGCACACGCACACGCACACGCACACGCACACGCACACGCACACGCACACGCACACGCACACGCACACGCACACACACACACACACACACACACACACACACACACACACACACACACACACACACACACACACACACACACACACACACACACACACACACACACACACACACACACACACACACACACACACACACACACACACACACACACACACACACACACACACACACACACACACACACACACACACACACACACACACACACACACACACACACACACACACACACACACACACACACACACACACACACACACACACACACACACACACACACACACACACACACACACACACACACACACACACACACACACACACACACACACACACACACACACACACACACACACACACACACACACACACACACACACACACACACACACACACACACACACACACACACACACACACACACACACACACACACACACACACACACACACACACACACACACACACACACACACACACACACACACACACACACACACACACACACACACACACACACACACACACACACACACACACACACACACACACACACACACACACACACACACACACACACACACACACACACACACACACACACACACACACACACACACACACACACACACACACACACACACACACACACACACACACACACACACACACACACACACACACACACACACACACACACACACACACACACACACACACACACACACACACACACACACACACACACACACACACACACACACACACACACACACACACACACACACACACACACACACACACACACACACACACACACACACACACACACACACACACACACACACACACACACACACACACACACACACACACACACACACACACACACACACACACACACACACACACACACACACACACACACACACACACACACACACACACACACACACACACACACACACACACACACACACACACACACACACACATGTTGTATTAATATTTTATTTAAAATATTAAACCTTTAACTTAAGAACTAGGCATAAAAACTAAAATATTTCGAATTATATAAGGCATTGTACAACCAAAGTACAAGCACTGTAAAAAGGCAGGCAATACCTTGCGTGATACTGATTCCAGTGCAAAGCTGTGCTTCACAGGACAGTTTTGAGTAAGAGCATTGCCAATGGAGTTATGAAAAGTCTTAAAAGTAGAAATAAAAATTAAAGTAACAGTAGTAACAGAAAGTCTAAAACACCATGTTTAAATAAATAGTGAAATGATGTTATTGATATTGGGGACAGGTAAAATGAGTAAAAACGATACATATACACTCACAATATACATACATTCGTATAAATTACACAAACTAACATTCAAAAGTAATGTAAAAGTAAAAATAATGTAAAACATCTTCCTGAACATGTAGACGATCTAGTATCCAATAGAATTTCTAAGTTTTGCACTATAACTACACGATTTTCAGTATTTTTTCTAATCCACAAAGCTAGAGAGCGAGGACAAAATGAAAAAGATAATTAAAAACTATGTATAGGAGAAATTAGGCCTGAAAAAGGTAATGTTAAGTAAAATGCTGAGCGCAGCTTGAAACAAAAACAATGCAACTTTCAAATGAATGAAAAAGACGTTACTCAAATAAATAAATAATAGTAATGAATTTGTTTGTAATGTAAATATAAGCAAGTTATAAAAGTTTTAATCTAATATGAACACTAAAGTGAAGTGTAGAAGAACTAGGACAAGGTCACGTATATAAATTTATATATATATATATATATATATATATATATATATATATATATATATATATATACACTGTCGATTTCATTTACATTTTAATTATTATAAAACTTGTGCGAGGTCTGTGCATTTGCAGTTATATATATATATATATATATATATATATATATATATATATATATATATATATATATATATATATATATATATATATATATATATATATATAACTTCAAATGCACAGACCTCGCACAAGTTTTATGACAATTAAAATGTAAATGAAATCGACAGTGTTTTTGAACTGCCCAAATAATCAAAATATCTATCTAGTTAGGGTGTAATTTAAGTTCTATAGATAATTTATTTGTGATGGTTGAATGTAAACAAAATGTGAGATAAATCTTTTACACAAAGCTTATAAAAGGGGTGATAGCTAAAAAACCACTACTAAAAACAAGTTAAATTAATGTTCATTACATAGAACAGGCATTTAAAACCAGTAGGTTGAATCATTTATTTTAAAATTTATAAAAGGTAATAAGTTTTCAAAGCTTTCAAGTGCATTGAAGTGTCTAAAAACAGTAAGATTAAACTTAATCCAACTGAAATAAATATGTAATTAATAGCATACAGCTCATCATAAGTTAGATTTTTTGATAACAGTCATAGTTTAAAGGTGTAATAAGCTAAAAACTTAAAAATTTGCATATAAAATTGAAATTTGTTAAATATTTATAAAGTTGACATGAAAGTCACAGTAGGTCAAGATTAGACTAGCGTGAACGCCCGAGCAAAGATTCGAAGCGATCTTTGACAGTTAAAAAACAAGGAATTAAGCGTAAAGAGAATACTCTGGAAATAAAATTTAGATTATTAGATGAAAATAGTTGACAAACTCTCTTGTATTCGAGCTTTGAGAAAGGGTGGACGCTATAAGGCGTACTCCCCCGAAGACAATCACAATTTTGAATAAATGAAATAAATAATATGCAAATGTAGTATTGAAGCTTAGACGCCATTACAAACTAACGTTTAAGTGAAGTATTATGTGAAAAGTGTTGAAATTTAGATGTAAAAATTAAGGGACGCTATCGGTTGGTAACATGAAAACTGTAATCCTATTTTGAAGCAGCATTATATGCAACTAGAATACACATATATGAAGAGCAAATAACAGGAACAAAATAGTCATACATAAAAAAAACATATTTATTTATTTATTTAAAATCACATTATATACACAGAATTTAACATACATGGTGTTTCAAAAAGACCCAATATACCAAATATATCATAATACATATTATACATGCCTGACCTAATTAAAATAATATCATATCATAAGTAATATATACATACATAATATACAGGGTGTTTGTAGTAGTAAATAGATACATTATTTCTGTTCAAAAATCCCAATCATCAATATAATATATATATATATATATATATATATATATATATATATATATATATATATATATATATATATATAGCTGAGCCCGGATATGGGTTCTAGAGGTCCTAATTCGCGGTCATTTGAAACAATTTTCCAAAAGTCTTACCATCGATATCTCTCCGTTAGTGAATTTTTTTAATGAAAGTTCACTAAAAATATATAGATATAGCCCGAGTTTACTCGCGTTTACATAAAATATAATCAGAAAATCAGAGCTTCGGTGGTTCAGAGGTAAGAACGTGTGCCTCTGAACCGAAAGGTACTGGGATCGATCCCAGGGTTCTCCTTTTACTTTTTCGGTACAAACTGTAACATTAACATCGACCGTGGTTCTGGCATTGTATTTAAGCAAGTTGAATGTCTGCACGTTCTGCCCTTAGGAGGGAGCGTACAGCCGTCGGTGTCGAGTCCACGAGATGTTGGGCACGTTAAAGATCCCCACCCTCCTTACATAAAGACAGGGATTCCGCAAAATTTCCAGGAAAGTGAGGTGAAACTTCTTCCTGGCGTCGGTGATTTGCCATAGTCGCGGAAATAGACCGACGTTAAAGAAACAAAATACACACACTCACACATACAGAAAATCCCATAATATAAACCATAATATTTATTTTACTACTATTAAATAACTGAGTAGCTTCCATAATGTAATTACAAATATGGAATCTCATTGGTAGAGTTATTTAGCTAAGAAGTAAAGAGATATTAACTTGAATTCACAGACTTTAATCATTTAAACAGGCAACACCATGTGAAGACTGGAGCCTGTGATGAGCACTTATAGGTACAGTTGGAGAACCCAAATCACCACAACACATATTTTAAAGACCTTACGATCGTTTCACTGACCACGTCAGCGTCATCAGAGGATGATAATTTTTCATCCTTTGATGACGCTGACGTGGTCAAGGAAACAGGCAACTTTTAAAAGAGGTCATATATGTTTTCTAGATATTACTTTCACTAAATATTAAATTCAAACAAAACATGGAATTTCATTTATTGTGCAAACAGAAAAATATATTTATTAAATAATTTGGACCATACATGCGCTCAAGTTATTGTGGGAGACTTTTACAAAAACCCTGGCGAAGTGTCCGCTCGGACAAAAGTCGTCGGAGAGTCACTTTATATAGCAAATTTTCGTAGACCTATGGATTTTTTAAAGATTTCTACAAATGAGCGCGAACTAGAACCCCTAGAACCCATATACTGGGTAAGTTTCAGTTTTTGTCTGTTTACACATATACAGGGTGACGCATTTCTAGGGTAAACTTCAATATTTTTGTTTACATACAAGATACGAGCAAAAATTGTATAAGTTAATTACAGTGGCCCATAAGTCGTTGGTGATACACACCTTCTTTTTTTAACAGAACACCCCTTATGCTATTACATGTTTGCATTTTCCATTGAATTATAATTCATGTTTGTAAGGAAAAAAATTGATACCGTTCATCGTTTTTGAGTTATTTCAATTGTTTTGAAATTTTCACGTTTTTGGCACATTTCACAAACACATATCACAATTGTAAAAAGGCATTTGTACCAATAGAGAGCTGAACCCCATGGAAATGACGCATTCAAAGAGCTTTTGGTTTGTATTACTCGGCGAAAAAATGGTGCTGCCATATACAAGCACTCTAGAATTGTAGCTGAATTTGAAAAGTTTCGCAGAAATGTTTTTAGTGTTTCCATAGAAATCATTTTTTGTTACATTTTTGTGAAATGTTGGTAATTAATAATAAAGTTTTAGTACGTTATTCTAAATAAAAGTTGTCGAATTTTTGTGAAGAATATAATATAGTGTAACATTACTGAAGGCGATTTCGGCCTAAAAATGATACATTTTTGTAAAAGAAATATTTGCAGAATTTCATAAAAATTTTGTTTTCTACTTGGGTTATAAAGCTGTTTGTCAATAATAATATCTTGGCGGGTGTGTAAATAGCTTGAAGAGGTTCGTTGGCCAGGAAAAACGGACCAGTTTTTTCTGGAACTTTTTAGGTTTATTTTCGGAAAATGTTTGAAACAACAAAGCTATTTTAATGAAATGTGGTACATTGCTACTACTATATAGGTTATACTTCCAACCAAATGTCCGTTTAAAAACAATATATATTTGACATTAAAAACATTTTTACGAAAATTCGTTACCATAGCTCACTCGTTGCGTCCAGACTTTTTTAAATCAAACACTTCTTATATAAAGCATGCTTGTAGGAAAAAAATTTGTAGCATTGTTCGTTTTCGAGTTAAATCAATTGTTTCACATTTTTGGCATATATCAAACTTTATGATACAGCATTTTTACCAATATATAGCAGTCTCATTAAAATATGTCGCATTCAGAGAGGTTTTAGTTTATATTATTCGTCGAAAAAATTGATGTGCGGTATACAGGCGCTGTTAAATAGTGACTGAATTTGAAAAACGTCAAATTGCCGTAACTAATTTTTTCCAAATGGACCAGCCTATAATTTGTATTTTAGGACTGATAAGCAACATTTAAAGTCAAATTGACGTAAAATCGCCCTACCAATAGGTCGGCGACCAAATCACCACAGGTCATTTTCAAGTAAAATTTAAGTGTATATTACCAATGTGGGGAATAAAGTCAAAGTAATATGGAAGTCGATAATAGGTCCAGCAAGGCGTTTCGACCAAGGCGTTTTAGTTATATTTAGGGCATTTTCATTCAACATTGGGCCAATGGACGTAATATATTGGTAAATATGTGCTACGCTTTACTTGAATCTGACATCTAGGCGCCAAGTCCTGTGACGTTCATAACAACGAACTACGCATGTGACATTATTCGGTTCTGCAGGATCTGTGGTTATGTATGTATAAACAAACAGTAGAGTAGTAGAGATATTGTCCATCTTTGTTAAAAAATGACATCTTGCATGATCAAAGAACTTACTTCAAATATTTGCAACAATGATAAAGGTGATTCGCACTGTATAAAGAAAAAAAACACTGCGGTTATGTTTTTTTCTGTTAACATGATGATGATACTTCGATAAAATTCGAGCGCCCGTGTAAAAGATAAAATTAGTGAAAATAAAAAATTATTCAAAATTCTTGAAATTCTGATTTTCGAGGATTGGTGATGTAAACAACACAAAACTATCTTGTCGTCATAGTATAGAATCATTATTTAATGTTTTTTTCGAACTAAAATTTGATTACACTATATTCAACAAAATATTATTTTTTATTTTTCAATACAATCAAGATGGATACCAAAATTAATTTAATATGGCTGCCCTTCTAACATTATTGACCTGAAAGTTAATTTTGCCCTATTTTTTACCTATAAGTCACAATTCCTAATGACAGGGCAAACTAACCAAACTTTGAAGGCATTTTGACCTATTATGGGAATTTCAACTATATGGTAAACGAATTTTGTTTGAATTTATTAGAAATGAAACATTTTCGTGTATAGAAATATATATTACTTATATGCGTGCACAGCGGAGAGACATATAGGAATGATTATACAGCGCTTTGGTCTTTGATTCCATAATATATAAACATTAATAGAAAATAGAAACAAAATAAAATAAGTAAATAAACATAAACGTGACAGCTGACCGTGTTGCCAATACTTCACTCCATTTGGCATGAAAAGGGATGTATTATATTGAAGAGGGAAACGTGCTGATTTGATACCAGTATATAATTGAAATTCAGTTTTACTTTCATATACCTAGTAGTAGTAGCCGATCAAGTTGTCATACTTTTTTAGGTTTGAAAAATGAGTTCATTCATTTGATGTAAGCCACTTTGAATGATCAGCATCTATCACTATTTTTCTGTGAGCATTCTTTACTACTCTATAATAGTTTGTAGTAGGTCTGTAAACTTTTATTGGTTTCAAAGGGGGCATTGTAACAATATATTTGTTACTGGTGCACGCACATTAACAACAAGAATAAATTTTTATTGATGAAGTTTATCAACTGACACACCTTTAAGATTCACAAATGTATTTCACTGCTGTACACTTTGAACTTTGAGGACAATTTTTATTTCAAGTCAGATTTTATGGGTATTTTCAACTTGAAGGTAGGCAATTTGACTTGGAATACCATTTCTGCAGTAATTATGACTTTATAGCCGATCAGAAAGCCATTTTAGGTTAGCTCAGTGCCCAAAATATTTCCTGTGCTGTATTGCAATGAAATTGGTAATATATATGTAAGCAGGACTTCATAAGAAGACCTCCAATTTACTATACCACAGAGACATATTTCAGGTTAATATTAGGTAATAAATTACCTTAAAGTAGGTATTTCAGGTATCTGGGCTTGGTAGTCGATTTTCAGTCCAATTTAGGGCACACTTCGACCTAAAAATTACCAACTCTGGAATTGAAATACAACAGTATATTCAAGTATATTTTATGAGTAAAATTAAACCAATTTTTTCCCAATTTAGTTACTTGTAAGTTACTGACTTTGGAACAATTTTAATAGTCAAAAATAAGCTAGTTCGGAGCCGCATTTCCAAATTTGTAGTCATTATGACAATCAAGGCAACATTTTAGTTAATTATTACTAAATTACAACTTGGTTAGGTTATTTGGACTCGAGTTCTGGTTAACATGCCTTAATTTGTTGCTTGGGGAAGAGCATGCTCTCTGCTTTAAGCTTGTATAACACGCCCTATACACACAGACTAGTTTTGCAAATATTTACATTTATAATGGCATGTCTATTCTAACAACGAATCTGACTGTGCGATTATTTAGCAAATTTTCTAAGAAAAATACTAAAATATCTAAACTAACTTGAGTACAAAAAAAGGTAAGAAATAATTAATTTGATAAGATTAACTACGTTTACATTTTCATAAGGTATAAGTAGTTGATAGATTGTTTTCACAAATGTGAAATGAAATTTTAAAGTGACAAACTTAAGTAATGTTCTTATTTTTGACAGCGTGTGGCATAAAAATGTGAGCGTTTTGGCTCCTATTTTTCTTTACTTTCACCATTCCAATTTGAAATGAAAAGTACAAAAAATGTTTAGATTTCCTTTAGTTTCAATCTTGATTACAGATTAGGTATATAATTTGAATTGTATGTATTCTTTTAACAAATTTTTCTTCAGAAAATAGTTAGTCAAATAGTTTTCGTAGAAATTTTTTGTGTTTCCGTAGAAATAATTGTTTGTAAGGTTTTGTAAAATTTTGACAATTAATGATAACTCGAATTTTCGTGAAAAAAATAATTAAAATACATATTGCTTCGTAATAGGTTTTTCCTGCCGTTCGTTATACAATCATGTTAACAAACTAACTAGCAATATATACGAGGGCGGCTCATTAAGTTCGTGACTTTTTGAATGAAACAAGTTTTTTGACAAAAATCATTTTATTTCTCAACATAGTCTCCTTTTAGCTCTATACACTACGTCTAACGTTTCTCCAATTTTTTAATCCGTTCCAAAAAATAAGATTTGCCGAGGTCCTTAAAATAGGTATTTGTTTGTGAGATGATTTCATCATTGGAGTCAAATTTCTTTCCAAGAACCATTTCTTTAAGTTGGGAAACAAGAAATAGTCAGTCGGGGCTAAATCCGGAGAATATAGCGCATAAGGGAGCAATTCGTAGCCCAATTTATGCAATTTTGCCATGAAGACTACACATGTTGCACCCATGCATTGTCTTGGTGAAAAATAACTTATTTCTTGGCCAAACGCTGTCGTTTTTTCTTCAAATCGTCATTCAATCGCTCAAATAAGTTGGTATAATATTCTCCATTGATTGTTCTTCCATTTTGAAAGTAATCAATGTGGATTATACCGCGTGCATCCCAAAAAACGCTCGCCATGACTTTATTGGCTAACAAACCCACCTTGCCCTTCTTCACCGCCGATTCGCACGGATAAACCCACTGTTTTGACTGCTGCTTGGTCTCTGGTGTTGTGGGGAATCTATGTATCGTCCACGGGTACGAAACGGGCCAAAAACTCGTCCCTGTTGCGGTTGAACAACGCCAAACACTCCTTCAAAGTTGTCACACGATTGCGTTTGTGTGCAATTGTGAGAAAACGCGGTACCCATCTTGCGGATACCTTTCTCATACCCAAGTGATCATGCAAAATCGAAACAACAAAGCCATGTGATATGCCTATGGCTTCCACAATCTCCCGCACTTTCAATCTCCGTTCGGATGTCACCATATCGTGAATTTTTTCAATTGTTTCGGGTGTAGCGGCCTCAACTGGGCGTCCAGAACGTTCGGCGTCATTTGTGCTTGTACGGCCGCAACGAAAATCAGAAAAACACTTCTTTACCATAGAAATTGATGGTGCAGAGTCCCCATAGTATTTATCAAGCTTAGTTTGGGTTTGAGTGATGGTTTTTTTCGCAAAAAATAATGTTTGATGAGCACAGCAAAATCGCTTTTTTCCATTTTCGTTATAACTTAAGAGGTTGTCTGCTTTCAATGGATATCTAACACAAACTAAATGACAGCTTGTTCAAAATTTGACAGGAGTCAACTGATGCTTGTTGACAGGAGCAGTGTTGCCCTTCCTGCGAAGAGGCGGGAAATTCAAAAAGTCATGGACTTATTGACGCGCCCTAGTACGTACTAATCAATTAAATTATAACAAAGTAGATTTAATTAATTTGTATTAATATCAGTTGGTTTTGGTTTAAATAATATCACATCCTTAGTAATTTTCACCAAGTAAATTCACTAATGGACAGTAGCGGCTCGTGCCTTAATGCATTTTGGGTGCGCAAGAAAAAAAAGTTCGGGATGCAGTTATGGTTTATTAAATGCTTCAAATTTGAATAACTCAAGTTCTTACGAACTTAGAAAGTTGAATTTTGGTGTATGGTAGGGTCTTACCCAGTGCAACATATCCAGCAAATTTCATCAAAATAACTTTGTAATTTTAGGAGAAAATAATTGTTTTCAAAAAAAATAATTAAAATTTGAATAACTTAATTTTCTAAAAGTGTAGAAAGTTGAATTTTAGTGTGTAGTAAGGTCTTCTATAAGGAAACATATCCACCGAATTTAATAAAAATAGCTTTGTAATTTTTAGAGAAAAATATTTTTTTTGAAACAAAACTCAAAATTTTCCCGGAAAATCTTATCCGATTTTCCTGACTAACGAACTCATCCAAGCCATTAATAAAAGAAAGGCACTTGCCGAGTTTTATCAAAATCAGTTGCTTATTTTTTGAGTAATCGGTTGGATACATACATATATATATATATATATATATATATATATATATATATATATATATATATATATATATATATATATATATATATATATATATATATATATATATATATATATATATATATATATATATATATATATATATATATATGTATATGTATGTATATAAACATATAAAAATTGAAACTGACCCCGGATATAGGTTCTAGGGGTCCTAGTTCGCGCTCATTTGAAAAAAATTTTGCAAAGTCTCTTCATCGATACCTTCTATTAGTGAATTTTTTAAATAAAAATTCACTAAAAATGAAGGGCTCGCCTATTTTTCCCTGAAAGTGTATTATAAAAAACCTACTTACTAAACTAACTAAACTTAATAATTATTAATTATACTTACCAAGTTTTCCTCTAGTAAGTTATAGGTTATAGTAGTTAAAAAGTCCCTTAAAAAGTTAACCTTCTAATTTAAAATATTTTCCACTGAATTTGTCACAGTATCACAATTATTTTGTCCACTTATTAAGCAACCCGAAGTAGTAGTCATCATAATAATACTAATTGTCTTGTTAGAACATGTAAACAACAACGAAATGATCTAATTAAAATCAATCCGACGCGCAGCACTACTCGAAAATTACTAAAGACATGCTAGACACAGAGACGCTCTGCCAAAATTCCACTGCAAACTGCAAGTGTGTAATTTGAGAGCGCACACCAGATTGCTTATTCGGTCGTTTTCGATGATGATACTCGATCATTTCGCATTGAAGTATCGCATTTCCTCAAGAGCGCCGAAAAATACACACCGCCGGCGACTGATGTATATATAGATATTTGGATATGGATGTATATAACGATAACGTCTGCAACCAACCATTAACACTATACTTATTCTGATGCTGTGTTAATGGCTGCCGACTCTGAGATCCTCGATCCTCGATATACTAATTTTGTTTGTTGAATGCAGGAATGCAGGAGGTAAAAAGCAAATAAAAATTTATTAAAATATAGCATAGCAAAAATATTATTTTTTTCCACGGCAGGCGGTAGTGCGCGCGCACGGGCGCACTTATTGAGGAGCCGCCCCTGCTAATAGAGAAATGTTTTTTTTTATCGTTGCCATTGTCAGCGTAAAATCGCAGCTGCTGTGTAGTCTTTAATTTCGACGTGTGTGGTTCAACACATAAATATTGCCTTCCCTGAAAATATGGATTTTTATTGTCACTAGAGTAAAGCTATAAATTTAATGCAAGTCGGCGTTGGAAATATCAAACGAATTTATTACTATGGGTAAACGAACACTTATTGGCATTCACAAATCAGTAAAACACAATTATACCCTCTGTTATTTATTGGATTTATGGGTTTAGATAGAGCGGCGCCGCTAGTGATCGGCACCTTTGAAGACCGTTTGACAAAGGCATACCTGAGTTACTTTATATTGCCTGCTATATTACTAAGTTGAGCTGCAACAAATAAACCCTGTGCCGCATTTTAAATCCAATTTGACAGTTATTTATGTTTTATGTGTGAAAATTTACCATTCGATACGTACGTGATCTGGCCGTTAATTAGCCTTTTCAACGTAGACCGTAAAATGACGTGCTGTTCTCGTTGCTATTTCGATATATAGTCCAATTAATGTCCAATTTGCCTTTAAACAAAACACTGATTTCAATTATAAGGTTACTTACTTGTTAAATTGCATTGGGGATATTTTTTGAATTGTTAAATTACATGTTTCATCAATATTCAACAAGAGGGAACGAGTCGTTTTATACCTAACTTACTCGTTATGTAAGTACAGTAGAACCACAGCATAATTATAGCCATGCTGTGGTAGAACTTCAAAGTCGAACATTCAGCTGTTACCAGAGCATTATGCTACAGCATATAGAACAGTCATCGTTATGCTGTGATTATGCTGCGATCACCGTAGACAATACAGCCGTAGAAACTTTTTCTCTGGGCTCACCAGTGCTGTTATCATTCCTGCAAACGGTTTCGACGAAACGGTTGAAGAGAATAAAAAGCCTGGACACAGCAAGTGCATTATGGAAGTGATTTTCATAAAAATGTTTATAAAAGCATAGATGTCTCTCTATTATAAGCAGGCATCAATATGGTTACCAAAATAGCCTATATAGTAGAAACAATGTACCATATTCTATCAAAATTACTTATTGTTTGAAAATGTACAAAAATTTTCCAAAAATAAACTTAAAATGTTTCCGAGAAAACTGGTTTCCTAGCCAACAACCTTAGGTTAATAGCAAATAGAGTTATTGAATTTTGAACGATTTAATGAAAATTCGCTACCAAAACGCACTTACTGCGTCTCGATTTTTTTTTCATACAAACATGCATCATGTTTCGATAAAAATGCAAAAATGCAATAATATAAGGGCGTTCGAGAAAAAAAAAACAATTGTAGAGATCACCAACGACTTATGGACCACCTGTGATACAAAATATTTTTATAAGATGCAGCTTAAGACCACTATAATTAACGTATACAATTTTTTCTCGTATCTTGTATACTAACAAATATATTGAGATTTACCGTAGAAATGCGTTAGCCTGTATATATGTAAACAGATAAGAACTGACAGTAAACTCGTATATGGATTCTAGGGGGCCTGGTTGCGTTCATTTGAAGAAATCTTTTTAAATTTTAAACGTCGCGGTCTCTCTAATAAACGAATTTTGTACGAAAATTAGCAAAAAAATTATAGACTGTTTAACCATAAACTTAACTAAAACTACTGCCAAAGCATCAACCTAACTAAATTTACAGCCAAAGCATCAAAGGAAGGGTCTATTTGAAATGCATTTTCTGTAAACATTTTAGTAAAATGAAGGTTCTTTGCCTAAATGTTGCGAATTTTGACGTTTCAAATCGCCACTTTGACGTTTTGAGGAAAACCCCTTTTTTAGTGAATTTTTACTAAAAAATTCACTAATGGTGAGACTTTGCAAAAATGTTTTCAAATGAGCGCGAACTAGGACCCCTAGAACCCATATCCGGGGTCAGTTTCAATTTTTATATGTTTATATATATATATATATATATATATATATATATATATATATATATATATATATATATATATATATATCCGTCTGATAACTCAAAAAATAATTAACTGATTTCAATGAAAGTCGGCCTTTCTTTTATTAATTGCTTGGATGTGTTCGTTAGCCAGGACGGGGTTTTCCGGGAAAATTTTGAGTTTTCTTTCAAAAAAAAATATTTTTCTCCGATAATAACAAAGTTCTTTTAATGAAATTTACCATATATGTTGCCTTGGGAGAGACCTTACTAACTACCAAAATTAAACTTTCTAAGTTTATAGAAAACTAAGTTATTAAAATTTTAAATTTTATTTGGAAAAACTTTATTCCAATGAAATTTGGTGGATATCTTGCCTTAGGAAAGACCTTTTTTTTTCCCTCAGGGCTCGTCCGCGGCCTTGCCGCCCCGATAGCACCGCAACCCTTGGTTGATTGTGCATACCCTTAGTAGGAAAGACCTTACTACATACCAAAATTAAACTTTCTAAGTTTATACAAAACTGAGTTATTCAAATTTGAAGCATTTAATAAAAATTCACTACCACAACGCACTTGCTGCGTCCAGAGTTTTTTTAAATGCCTATGACTTTTTTGTCATTTAACTTACAAACTTAAGTTTTGGTACGTGGGTCACTATTTATAATGTAAGCACGCGTACCAAATTTGATTGGCCTTACTTTGTTATTTCCGAAGATATAATTTCTTTCCGAAAGAAAACACAAAATTTTCCGAGAAAACCTAGGCGGATTTTCTTGGTTAACGAACTTATCCAAGCCACTTGCAAAAGAAAGGTACTCGCCAAATTTGGTTGAAATCGGCCCATTATGTTTGAGCTGTCGGTGTGACGCACACATACACACACAGATATGGATGTGTATATATATATATATATATATATATATATATATATATATATATATATATATATATATATATATATATATATATATAAACATATAAAAATTGAAACTGACCCCGGATATGGGTTCTAGGGATCCTAGTTTGCACAAAGATAAAATAATATGTTTCATAAAAATTCACTAAAATCCTAACGTAACGTTCAATTACTTAGTAGTTACTTTTTTAGGAACTGAAAAACTGAAGTTCGATATTCAGTATGAACGTATAAACGCATCCGTATACATACATCTGTTCGATCATAGAGTAATATGTATTTTACATTGACATTAATATATTAGCCATCAAACCTGATAGGGATGAAATCCTACTGTCTAATTAGAGCTTGGTTGAGTTTTTTGTTGTTTTAACTAAATAAAAGACCCCCATGACGTGCTGTTTACACACAATCCTACCCACTGACCTTCCTGACCTGCCCTGGCATCAGTTTGCCTAATTACAAGCTTAAAGGAGAAGGCAAATCAACCCTGCTATATATCAGGGTCATGTGAGTATAATGTACTTTTCCTTCCACTTTTAACTTCTAGCTTTTTATTAGACACACTGAAGTCATGGCTAGCCAGGAAGGTTAGTTGGGAGGATCGTGTGTAAACAGCACGTCAGGGACAAAAAACTCGTCCAAGTTTTTACTGTCGCGAGACGCTCGTCTAATGAGAACAAAGTAATGTTTAATCTTAATTTATAACACATATTATACATACATTTTATCTTTCTGCTCTCCTTGTTTATATGAACTTTATACCAAATCTCACACTGCTTCGTGCGCCCAATGTGCTCAACCAGGGGGTAGGTACAAAGTTTTTCTTCATGTATTATAACCCTATAGTAGAAACCACAGCCAAAACATCAGGGAAAATGTCTGTTTGAAATGAATTTTGTGGAAATATTTAAATAAAATAAAGGAAAATGATGACTGAAGCTGAAACTTAAGGTTTTATAGAACACACTTCTTACAAAGTTTCTGCTACATCGCCCGTAAGGTATGTTTTAAGTTCTTTATTTAGAACATGTCAATTTTGACGTTTTGAATCGCGACGAAAAACTATAATGCTTATAACTTCTTTTTCTTTTAACGTAGGGATCTAGATTTTGGTATGTAGCCCTATTTTTATGATCTAAACCAGCGTACCAAATTACCATTACTTTGTTATTTCCGGAGATATAAACATTTTCCGAAATATAACACATAATTTTCCGGGAAAAACTAGTCCGATTTCCCCGGCTAACGAACTTATCCAAGCGACTTGCGAAAGGAAGGTACTTATTATATATATATATATATATATATATATATATATATATATATATATATATATATATATATATATATATATATATATATATATATATATATATAAACATATAAAGTCTGAAACTGACCTCGGATTTAGGTTCCAGGGGTCCTAAATAGCGCTCATTTGAAGACATTTTTTTAAACTCAAAAGTCGCGATCACCTCATTAGTGAATTTTTTTAAAGAAAGTCTGGACGCAGCAAGTGCGTAATGGTAGTAAATCTTCATCAAAATGTTTCTAATTTCAATTAGTTTTTTGAATGAAAGACATTAAATTTAATAGAAGTACAACATTTATAGTAGAAACCATGTACAATATTTCAACAAAATAACTTTATTTTGTGAAAATTTTTTTCCGAAAATAAATAAAAATATGCCGAGATAATGGGTCCGATTTTCGGGGCCAATAATTTAAGCAATTTTCATAAAAACTGCACTTACGAAGATATAACTACCTATGTCTGTGGCCAAATGAGAAAATTCCCAAGCCCAATCAAATCAAACCAATAAAAACATAACTATTCATAAAGAGCTATTTAAAAAAAATTTAAAACACATTTTTACGTGAAAATTTGCAAAATACCCTTTCACGAAAATTAGCCATTTTTAAAGGTACTGAGTACGTAAATTACAAGGGGAATGTGGTTACTTCTAGGAAGATAGGAGAGCCATGCGGGTAAGTTTTATTTTCCGGTTTGAATTTCGTTCTTCGTTTGTTTTTTTTTTTTAGGTGCAGAAATAGATGTTTCTTAAAAGTGCCTGAATGCGACAGAAGGGAAATTTTTTATAAATTCCCCGAATTTGAAACTAAAAATGAACAAGATGCTTGTTTACAGAGATTACTTCGTTTTTGTTATTGGGTCTCAGCATACTATCCTCAAAACGGTTTTTCTCAAAATTGTCAGTGCAATTACAAGATTTCTCAAGCATGTTGTACCTCATTGGAAAGCTCTTTTCACAGGCTATCACATGAGCAAAAAATCCAATAGGGCTGCCTTAATAAAAACAAACGTTGACACTTGTAGCTCAAAAACAAATGACAATCCAAGGTTGAGAATAGCACAAATGGATTACTCTGTAAAAAGTGTCCTGATAATGTGCAAGTCTTAGACATGTCAGATCAATGCCTACTTAGATATTGAAGAAAAAAGAAATCGACAAATGTTTTTTTTCAAA
This sequence comes from Tillus elongatus, assembly GCA_964006375.1. NCBI lineage: Eukaryota > Metazoa > Arthropoda > Insecta > Coleoptera > Cleridae > Tillus > Tillus elongatus. The sequence continues at coordinate 90,546,406 of OZ023262.1, forward strand.
ATAACTCGAAAACGAAAAGAGGCAAGGCAAAATACAAGTCATATTTGGAACGAGCATGAAAATCTACAAAACAATAGCGGAAATAGCAATACATTCCCATCCAGTTTGGGACACACTGTATATATACAGGCCGAATAGCTCAGTTAGCGAGTTGAGTAACTTCTCGGATCAGACTAGGTAATCAGACAGTTGGTCTGTTTGAATCGAATGTGGAAAGGCCGGCTTCTGATGAGTGCGGAGTTTGTCTACTGTGGTGTATATATATATATATATATATATATATATATATATATATATATATATATATATATATATATATATATATATATATATATATAATTGAAACTGATCCCAGATGTGAGTTTTAGGGGGCCTAGTTCGTGCTCAATAGTAGTCATTTTTTTTCAAATTCAAGGGATTCTTATTTATAGTTGTTCTGAACGCGTATGAATAAATCAAATTTTCTTTTCTCTAGCGATACCACAAAACAGCGAAACCGGTGACACTTGTGAAGCCAGAGAAATAGTGTCCACATATGTATTTAATTTCACTTCGTTAATCGCTTGAACGAGTTTGTTAGCCAACCCAATAAAACCAGTTTCTGCATAAAAAATTGTTTTTTTAACAAATTTGTATTTCAGAAACTACCTATTCAATTTGTTATTTTCTGTAATCTGAAATATTTTTATGAGACTTATCTACCACAGCTCACTTGCTGCGTCCCGACGTTCTTACAAATATTTTCAGCATACATGGAGATTCTTTAGGGCACATTGTAACTTTATACTTGTGGTGTATTAGCTCAAATCCTCGTTTAAAGACAGCCTTCAAACGACTTGATATGATCCTTGGAACTTTGTTATTTTAGTTCGAGGTTCCATGTAATACGTTCAATGGATATCGGTGTCGGCGATGACAGAGCTTTCTGTAAGCTGTAAGCCGCTACTTGTCAGCCTGAATCAGATATAAGAAATGATCGTGGTCTGTTTGACACATTCCAGCTACTCATATTTAATGAACTGTCGAGGACTTCGTTAAGGTCGAATCGTCTACTAATAACATTCAATACAGGCTAGAACGGCGTATTACATAAGTTGTTGTGGTTTAATCAACCTGTAACGCTTCAATAGATTAGATCGTTTATTATATTGAAGGATTAAAATATGTTAGATACTCAAAGTCGTTTAAGGTCTACTGACCATTAACTACACTCCAAATGATAGCAATCCCAGGTACCTTTGTTTCTATTTAAACAAAGATCCCGGTTATTAATACATATATAGTTCCCCAATAGTGCGCCAAGTCCAAGGTCTTATTAAAAAAATATTTAATAAGTACTTCCACATCGTCAATACGTGTGGAAGTATGAATGGCATCGGCGACAAAAATTTTAAAAACATTTTTTCGCTTAAACGTCATAAAAAGTGTCAAAATATACAGAAAACATGATTTGGAAGCCAATTTTAGTGAATTTTCTTAAAAAAAATTCACTAATGAGGAGATCCCGACTTTTGAATTTTGAAAAAATTTCTTCAAATGACCGCGAACTAGGCCCCCTAGAACACATATCCGGGGTCCGTTTCAATTTTTATATGTTTATATATATATATATATATATATATATATATATATATATATATATATATATATATATATATATATATATATATATATATATATATATATATATATATATATATGTATACGAGTTGAGTTGTATTGAGTTTGAAGTATATGTTTTGGCTATATTTTACCTTAAATTTTGGAATTCATATCTGGGAAGGAATAAACTGATAAGATTATAAATAATATGTCTGTAGCTGCCGAATATACTGATTTGGAAAAAAGGATAAAACAGTTGATTGAACTACATACATTGGAAATTAAGAGAGAGATAAAGAGGGAAAATACCAATTTGCTATTGGCCCTGAAGACATTGACACAAGATATACATGACATTAAAGTGAGGTGTGATAAAATAGAGAGAAAGCAAAACTTGTTGGAAAAGAGGTTAAAGAAGAATAACATCGTGATTTTTGGACTTCGTGTGGATGGTGGTGAGGATCTGATTGGGAAAACCTTGGAATTTATAAAGCGCTCTTTTGAGATACATTTAACAGAGGCTGATTTGAGTGATGTATATGTGATTGGCAGGGGATTACAAAGGCCAATCATAGTAGAGTTCTTGTCTTATATTACAAAGAGATCCATCTTGTCAAGATCATATAAGTTAAAGGGAACTAAAATATTTGTGGCGCAGGACCTGACGGAGGAGGAGCAAAGGGAGGCAAAGATACTGAGAAAACATCTTAAGCTAGCTCGTAGTAAGCAGCAAAACGCGTATATTAAATCGGGGAAACTTTGTGTGAATGGTGACACGTTTAGGGCAGAAGACCTTGAGGACTTGCCAGAGACTGAAGCGCTGGATGATATTGTACCTGAACAAAGGGCCAGCAGTGCGCCGTCGACACCTACCTTGGTGAGGTCTGAGGTGGTCTTGAACCAGGAGCCGAACAGTCCGGGGGTGGCGAAGGAAAGTGATAAGACAGGGAAGAAGACTTATCGTTCGGGTGTGACAAGTGCAAGCGGGAAACCAAACACTAGACAGGCTGAGAGGAGACAGATAACACCGGTGCCTAAGACGGGTCAGAAGTAGCGGCTGCGAAAATTGCAACTGGCTCTGCGCTTGTGTGGGTGAAACTGTGGATGGTGTCTTTTTTGTGCAAATCAGTGTATATTGCCTGATGTATGAATGACTGATAAAGTACTGGAAATTACCTGAATAGTTGACATAGATTTAGTGCTGCTTTTGATTGTTTTTTATTTGTTTTTTTTCTTTTGTTAGTTTGTAGTTTCTGTTTTGTGTATAGGCTTAAGGATCACTTTGAAAAGGGATTCATATATGTGTGTATAAATTATCTTAATATGGTAGTTTTGTTTGCTTATTGAGTATTTGTGAAATCGTTCCGAGTTGTGTTGATCTGGAGGGCATTCACAGCTGAGCACTTGTGATCTAGGTTTTTTTTTTTTTTTTTTTTACTTTCCGTTGATTGATACGGTAAAATATGGGAGAATTTGACAACATTATGAATATACTGCACGGCGTCGATCGGGTGGCTGAGATGAAATGTAATGATAGTGAAGAATGTCTGTCTCTCCTGGGGGCAGATAGTTATGGTGTAACCTTTATGCACTTGAATATAAGAAGCTTGAGAAAAAAATTTGATGAGTTAGTCTTGTTCTTGCATAGTATTGCAGGAGCAAACATTGTGGCTATAGTATTGACTGAAACGTGGAATGTGAGTGACATATCTCAGTATGAAATAGAGGGGTTTCAGGCGCATTACAGCGAAGGTGGGTTTAATCAGAATGATGGGGTGGTTGTCTATTTGAACGATCAGGTGAAGACGGTGGAAGTGGCTAAGGTTAAGCTAACAGAAATTACATTTGTAAAGACAACCATGAAAGTCAAGGATAAAACCATAAATTTGTATGGCTTTTACAGACCCCCTTCTAGTGATTGCCAACTGTTTTTGCGAGAACTGGATACACATTTAAAGAATAATCGAAAAGGTGATATAGACTTGATCTTGGGAGACTTTAACATCGACATAGGTGAGAGTGTTCCCAGTGTATATGGGGACATTTCTACAACCTATATAAACATACTTCAATCCTATGGTTTCGCCCCGTGTATTACCTCCCCAACTAGAGTTACTGACACTACATCCAGTTGCATCGATCATATATTTGTAAGGGGTGGGGATGAAAGTGTTGAGATGAGGTCAATAAATTATTCGTGTGGTATTACTGATCACCATCCGATCTTGCTAAACATACAGTTTGGGCGGCATAAACTTTGTAAGCGTCCGAAAAATAGAATGACTGAAATAATTAACTTCGAGCGGCTGACGGAGAGGGTGAGTGGTGAAGTATGGTCGGCGGTTTATGGTGCTCAGGACCCACAGAGTATGATGGATGCATTTGCCGAGAAGTTGGAAGATCACGTGCAGCATTGTAGACAGACCATTTGTAAAGAGGTCACCAAAAGAAAGGCTTGGATAACAAATGGACTCATAGCATCTATGAAGCAGAGGGACAAGTTGAAGAGAAGGTGGATAAGGACAGGGAGTAGTCTTGACAGAACTGTGTATACAAACTACAGGAATCATTTAACGCATCTCATTCGTAATGTACGAAATAACTACTACCAAAAGAGGATTCAGGATGCAGGTAGTGACTACAGAAAAATTTGGAATTCCATCAACGAAGCGATAAATAAAAGAAAGGTTAAAAAAGGGATTGAGACTGAGTTCTTCATATCGGATGATGGTTCGGAGATAAAGAATGAGGTAGAGATAGCTGACACGTTTAACAGACATTTTATTGCAATTGGGAAATATGTCTCTGGTAATGTGGGAAATAGGGTAGCCATTAGAAGCGATGCGAAGGACAGATTTCGCGATAGCTTGTTCTTACAGCCCGTTGGGGAAAACGAAATTATTGAAAATATAGGTAAGTTGAGATTACATAGCGCTCCAGGTAGGGATGGTATAACAGCTGAAATATTAAAAACCTGCCATAAATACATATCTAAGCCCCTGGCGCATTTAATTAACTGCATTTTTGAAACGGGCATTGTACCTTCCCAATTTAAGGATAGTATAGTCATTCCCATCCACAAGTCAGGGAACCCCCGGGATTTTGGTAACTATAGACCAATTAGTCTGGTCAGCAGTGTTGCCAAGGTGTTCGAAAAATGTTTGAAAAATAGACTGGCATCTTACTTAAATAAACATAACCTAATCTCTAGATATCAATATGGTTTTAGGGAAAACATGTCAGCGGAAGATGCCTTGCTGGCTTTGACTTCAGGAGTGTTGGAAAGGTTTAACTTGGGTAGGAAGACTGTTGCAGTATTCCTCGATATACGTAAGGCATTTGATACCGTATCACATACAAAATTGTTAAACAAACTGGAAGACATTGGAGTGAGAGGTACGGTTTTGGAGATCTTCCGGAGCTACTTGCATACACGTACACAAGCAGTGAAAGTGGGGAAAACAGTCGGAAAACCAATGACTGTTGAGGCTGGTGTGCCACAGGGTTCTGTGTTGGGGCCAGTTCTGTTCTCCATCTATATTAATGACCTACTAGAGAACAAAAACCTAGAGTGCTCGACTATAGCATATGCTGACGATACTGTATTGCTGTTTGAAGGGGAAAGTTGGACCGAAGTTATCGAGAAAGCTGAGAGAGGAATAAATACTATGAAATTACTTCTGGATGATAACTTGCTCTCTTTAAATGTAAGTAAGACGAAATATATGACATTTTCTCCTACCAACGCGGCATTACCTGCAGACTTAGGAGATTTAAGTGTGGTGGGGAGTGTTAACCCCATTGAAAGAATACAAAGTATTAGGTATCTTGGTGTTGTTGTTGACCAGCACCTCAAGTGGCATGATCATATTGATTACATTAACAAAAGGATGAGAAACTTAATCAGCAAATTCTACTCACTGAGGAGTGTACTTACGATAAAAAATCAACTTGTGTTATATAGAGCATTGGTTGAGTCGATATTTTTGTATGGCATATTGTCCTGGGGTGTATGTTATGAGAGTGCTCTTTCCTCCCTGCAGATCACACAAAATTTCATACTGAGGGTCATATATAAGAAAGATGTCCAATACCCGACTAAATTGCTGTACAACTGTGACAACAAAATATTGGACCTGAGAAGCTTATTTGTGCTAAAAGCACTAAAATATATGCATGTAAACAGTGCAAAACAGGCAAGAGTGACACATGGTTATACAACGAGGACTCGTGTAAATGATGTCTTGTCAGTTCCACTAAGAGTCAAAAATGCTTCTCAGCGATCCTTGTGGTACTACGGCCCAAAGTTTTATAACTTAATACCTGGAGAATTAAAGGGACTGATACATTACAAGTTCAAGAAAAAGGCTAAAGATTTCCTGATACAGAGAAAAGATTCATTCCTGGCGATTGTTAATGGATGATTGGGCATGTGTGAGTGAGCAAGCGAGTAAGTGAATGGCTAAGTGCTTGTGTGTAAAGATCTGTATGTGGCTGTATATAAGTGTGAGAGTGTGCCTGGGGAGTGATGGTATGGTATACGAGGACATGGATGTGGGGTGGTATATGGACGCGAGTAAGAGTGAATGGTTCGTTGTTTGTTTTCTTGTTCTTTTTTCTTTTTGTTTCTGTGAGTGAATGGTTGAGGATGAGGTGTAGAGGGGAAACCTAACGGTGCTGTGATAAATGTGCTGTGGTAAATATTTTTGCGATAACTTCAGAAGATGCTTTGGCACAGAGGGGAAGTGGGGATGTAATGTTCCATGTCTGTATCATACGGCCACGCGATCGATGTGCTGTGTATTTTGCTTCGTGAAACTGCTTACTTTTGTATTGTTCTTCTTGGAATTTCACCTGATGCTTATAGTCGTAGAAGTGTTGAGCTTTAAGAAATAAAGGTAGTCTGTTTTGTGTGATCTTAGTTTTGTTTAAGTATTGGTGTGGAGGCTGTGATTGTTTTCAAGTTGCTCATCGGCAATAGAGAGGCATGGCTCTGAGCGTCATAAATTGTGTAACTTGTAAAAGTGTAAAAGGCATACACAAGTCAATAGACTTAGATGTCTTAGCTGATATGTAAATAGACTTGATATGTATAAGCTTGTGAATGTATGGTGTGAATAAATATATATATATATATATATATATATATATATATATATATATATATATATATATATATATATATATATATATATATATATATGTATCACACCGATAACTCAAAAAATAATAGGCCGATTTTGACTAAATTTGGTGGAAAAATTCCTTTTGCAAATGGATTGGATAAGTTCGTTAGCCAGGAAAATCTGCCTAGGTTTTCCCGGAAAATTTTGTGTTTTCTTTCGAAAAAAATTTATATCTCCGGAATTAACAAAGTAAGGGCAACCAAATTTGGTACGCTAGTTAATATCCTTATAGGTAAGCCACCTACCAAAATTTAGCTATGTAGGTCAAAAGACAAAAAAGTTATAGGCATTTAAAAAAAAAATTGGGGTTTTCCTCAAAACGTCAAAGTTGCGATTTAAAACGTCAAAATCGGCAACATTTAGGCAAAGAACTTAAATCTAATACGGGATATGGAAATCAAATGTCTCAAGAAGGATATTTTACAAACTTTGAAGTCTTAGTTTCAACCGTCATTGTCCTTCATTTTACTAAAATGTTTCCAGAAAATTCATTTCAAATAGACCCTTTCTCTGATGCTTGACAGTAGCCTTAGCTTTAGAGTTTATCGTTTAATGGTATATAATTTTTGTCGAATTTTCGTAAAAAATCAATAAAGCTCAATATATCCGTTATTATACAAGATATGAAGAAAATTTGTATATATTAATTATAGGGTGTCTTGAGCTACATCTTAAAAAAATATTTCTACAATCACAGGATGGCCCATAAGTCGTTGGTGATACAAATTTTCTTTTTTTTTTAATCAAACACGCCTTATGTTATTGCATTTTTGAATTTTTCAGCGATGCATGTTTGTAAGAAAAGAAATTCGGGACGCAGCAAGTGCGTTATGGTAGCGAATTTTCATTAAATGCTTCAAATTTGAATAGCTCAATTTGCTATTAACCTATAAGGTTGACCAAGAAAGGAGTTTTTCCGGGAACACTTTAAGTTTACTTTTGGAAATTTTTGTACATTTTCACACAATAAAGTTATTTTTATGAAACATGGCACATTGTTTTTACTATATAGGTTATACTGGTAACCAAAATTGATGCCTGCTTTCTTAAAAAGGAAACACACATATTTGCAATTAAAAACATTTTTATGAAAATTCACTACCATAACGCACTTGCTGCGTCCAGAGTTTTTTTTGTTTCTATCGGTCTGTCGGTCTATCAGTCTGTATGTCTTTCTGTTTGTGGCCACGATAACTTTAGAATGAATTGTGATATCAGCTTCAAATTAGGTATACAGTTAGCACCCGATAAACCAACGCTTCAGATTGTTTTTGGGTAAAATTGTCCAGGCAGTAGGGGATGAATGAAGGACGATTTGGTGAAAATTGACTTTTTTTCGTTAAAACTCAGGTAATATAACGTTTTAGGGTTTGTTTATTAGGAAACTTTCAATTTCATCAAACAACTGGCATTCTGTGCTGAAATTAAATAATGGTTGAATGTGTGGAGGTAGAATATCGGTGACAGAATTTCGATTTTTTTTTTTACTAAAACGGCGTAAAAAGTCTCCAAACATATAGAAAACATGATTTTCGAACAAACATTTTTTTGTCCGTCGGTCTCTCTGTGGGCATGTATGTCTGTCTATTAGTAGGCTCAATAACTTTCGAACGAATTGAGATATCATCTCCAAATTTGGTATCCAGATAGAATCTGACAAAGGAACGCTTCAAATTGTTTTTGGGTAAGATCGCTTCAGGGGTAGGGGATCAATGAGTGGGGATTTAATTAAAGTTGATATTTTTTTCGTTAAAACTCTAGTAATATAACATTTCAGCAGTTTATAGGTACAGGAATACGAATATTTTCTTTGTGGTCTGGTATTTTTTTTCTGAAATTAAATTAAGGGTTGAATATTTGGGGGTGGAATATCGGTAATAGAAATTTCGAATTTTGTTATTGTTAAAACGGCATAAAAAGTCTCAAAAGATATAGAAAACTTAATTCTGGAACGAAATTTCTTTTATCTGTCGGTCGGTCGGTCTGTCGGCCTGTACGTCGGATATTATTGCGTTAAAACTCGAGTAATTTAACGTTTCAGAAATTTTGTTGTGTTAAAAAATATAGCTGTATACAACCAACTAACAATTTAATAAATTGTCAGCCTTGGCCCATTTCTACCCTAATATAGGGACAAAGTATGTAATGCTATATGTATTCTCGCCACAATTATTTATAGGTGTATTTTCGCTACAATTAGTATGCCGTACTGAAGAGCTCTAATGAGAAAGAGACCGTCTACTGTTCTAATTGTGGTGAGAATACATCTAGCCTTACATACTTTGTCCCTATATTAGGGTAGAAAAGGGCCAGGGCTGACAATTTATTAAATTGTTAGTTGATTGTATACAGTCTCTAATTTTTAACATGTTGTGTTATTTGGAGCTGGCGTGACAACATACTACTTGGGTTCGCAACTAGGTGGCGGCACGTTGCTTCGTGTCTCATCATTCACTTAATGCTTATATATATATATATATATATATATATATATATATATATATATATATATATATATATCGGTGGTTTTACGGCAAAAGGTGCTATGTAATCAAAACACAATTTTACAGGAGAGCAAAAAGAAAGTTTTAGGATGACATAAAAAACAATCGCTTTAATATTTCAATCTGTAATGAACAAAAAAGTACACTTCAACATATTTTAAATAAAAAAGAATTCTTGGATACAAGAAAAATTAAAGTTTAGCTTCAATAATAATACTTTTTTCTTAACGTAACACACTTAGATCGTTTTGCCATAAACAGTAGATCATCATTATGATAACATAGTTAACTCAAGTTCACACTAGTCTTCAATATCTTCAATATCGGAATGGGAATCCAACACTTTACTGCTATGAGGAAGACTTTTATAAAACTGGTGATACTCTTCAGGTAGGAGCTCCAACAATTCCATTAGGTTTTTGTATTTTTTACTTGATATTGGTAATTTACTTTTATTTTTAATTTTTAATTCTATTTCTTTTTCAGCGTAGTTTGTATTTCTTAGTACAAGCAACTCTTTGAATTCTGGACTGTCAATCCGCTGGGATAAGCTAAATATTCCTGGCTTATCACCTTAATCCACCTGGTTTTAGACCACTGAACTGGGTCATTGTTACAAAATTTTTGTCTTTTAATGTAAGTGGAAATTTTTGAACTGTACAAGGACTTGAAATCATAAAGATTTTCAAGTGTCATTTCGTGAACACTAAAAAATGCTTTCCCACATCTGTCTTTGATCAATTTTATCCTATTGTACCAGTCTCTGGGTATACATATTTTCATGTCATTTGGTTTAACTCTTTCTATTCCTGAATGGTCAAAGTCACACTCCATGTGAGTGTGACCTACTACTAGAAATTTGTGTTCGATTGTTCTTAGGTTGGGCTTGGACATTATTGATAAATCATACATAACTGGCAAAGTGAATTTGTGGTTCTGTCCTGTACAGTTGTCTGAATAATATATTAAATGTTCGACATCGTCATTAATATTTTGAATGTCTTTATACAGTATTGATGCTACTTCATCTGAGCTACGACCACTGATACTTTCATACCACAAGTAGCTTGATGCCTGATTAATAGACAAGTCAAGCATTGTTAGGTTGTAAGTGCTGAGTTGTCTTTTATAAAATGATGTACCTGTTGTCAGTGATGGAGTTTCTAGTACTTTTTGTAAGTCAAACGCTTTGACAACAATTTTTTCTCCACTTGCTTTGGCCTTAAACTTATCAGCAGCCTTCGTTTTATATGCTGCATCTACTTTCTTCAAATGATCCTCTTTTTCTAGCTCAAACTTATGTCTGTCAGTTTCCGTTAGATTTTTGTTTCTAAGCTTTATTCTTAATTCGTCACATACCCGGCACGTGTCATTATAGGGTCTTTTGAATGACAAGTTCTTTGTCTTAAAAACCTATAATAACTGCTATAACATAGAGGCTGCCTATTTTCTGCGGTACATTACTCTATGTAAACAGAGTACATTTTTTTAATATTCAAATCGGGATGTAGGTACTTCTCTTTCGAATCTCTTCTACTATAGTGACTCTCCAAGACTGGAAACTTTGAAATATGATCATCTATTTTTTTTACGTCTCTATTGCTGCTTTTATTTCCTGGTTCTCTTTTTCCACGCTTATCGGAAATGCTGGTACCTGACTGACTTGCATTTTTTGTAAGTACATCCACGTATCGCTTACCTATTCCAAATCTTGCCAGGAAAGTATCTTTGCAAACTCTGTACCTTTTGTTGTTAATTTGTAGAAAAAAACGTTTTTTTTTGGTGATTTTTATCACTTCTCTCTACTTGTTTTTTCTGTATTAAAGATGTGATTACTGAGACTGTACATTGTGATCCTTTATCTTCCCGAATTCTTGAAAATTATGGTTTCTGTCCAAGTCACTTAAACTGTTGCATTCAAATAGACAACCACTACATTTTTCTTTCATCTGACGAGCAACCTTAATGCGTCCCTTTCTGTCCACATATTCTTCCCCTCTATCCTTTTTTTGTTTGTTCTTCAACCTCAGTTTCACTGTAGAAGCTTTTCTAAACATCTTTGTGGAAACGCTTTCTAACAAGTCTTCAGTTTCAGGAACAATGCTGTGGTCCACAGGTTCACTAAGACTATAATAATTCTCTTGATCTCTTAGAACTTCTGTATTTATCAGTACAGGTGGTTTTAAAAGCGCTAATTGGACAATTTTTTGCCCTCTTGTTTTAAACTGATTCATTTTAATTACTTTTTAACAATATTATAATCGAGAAAATATCCGCAAACATTCACAATCACAAGTATAATAAACAACATGAAGCCAACTCACAAAACAAACACGTGTTATGGCAAAACGGAACACTGTCTGCATAAGAACGTTTAGACCAGCGCAGATATGTTTACATTTTGGAATGCCGGTTATGGCATAAAGTGATATCCGGTTTTAGAGAACCTTTGGACATGACTAACTTATTACATTTACTCTAAAATATTTTATGGCAGAACGGGATATCGTAAACAAGCACCTTTTGCCTTGAAATGCGTCAAGATCTATAACTTATGTGTATATTGTATGGCTAATGAAGATGTGGCAATTTAAACTCATTTTGCCATGAAACCGTTTCATAGCTTGAAACACAGCATAACGTGACATTTTTAGATTACAACCCCACGGTGGCAAGCAGAGCTATTATCTTTATTCTATAACATATAGCATTTTGCCACCTTTAATTTACCGTGAAACGCGCATTTTGGTGAAAATACTCACATAGTACCTTTTATATTATATATATATATATATATATATATATATATATATATATATATATATATATATATATATATATATATATATATATATATATATATATATCAGGCAGTCTCGACGGTAAATTGGTGCGGTGCGTATCGTTTTAGTCGCTGTTGTCAATAAATAAGTTTAAGAAAGTATATATTTGCAGGAAATACTGTAAAAATAGTGTCGTATTGTGCTTTTTCTTACTTATAATAAAATCGTTTTAATTAGAATAAAAATCATAGGTACTTTAATAGCATTTAAAGGCATAAGGTAAGAAATAAGATGGGAACCAATACGGACGGGAGTTCTCTCCCGTCCGTAGCTGGCGACATGCAGGTAGATAACACAGACAATAACTCTGATAAAGATAAAAATATTAACATAGTTAATATGGATAAAAATGGTAAGTTTTCTTTTATAGATTTTAATAATAAATATAGTAGCCGAGATAAGGGTCCTAATTACTACGTCTATATAGAAAGTGTAGACAGAAATCTGAGAAAATTGCATCCCATAAGGATCGGCCATTATTTGAAATTAGATAAGGATATTAATAAATCTATAATAGACATTAAATCAATAGGAAAGAATAGAGTAAAAGTTATAATGAACAATTACACTGCCGCAAACAATTTAATACATAGTACAGAAATTTCAAAAAATAATCTGATTGCATATATTCCAAGATTTTTTACAGAAACAAAAGGTGTTGTGAGGTTTGTCGATACATTCTTTTCGGAAATATACTTACGGGAAAATATAGAATGCGACACAGAAGTAACAGAAGTAAAGCGCATGAAGAAATGGATTACAGATGAAAGCGGTCAGAGAAAACTTGTGGATCGACAAGTCATTATTATTTCTTTTCTTGGAGATACACTTCCAAATTTTATTCGTATCAATAGGGTGAATTTCGAGGTCGAAAAATACATATATCCAGTACTTCAGTGCAGTACCTGTCTAAGGTATGGTCACTCCGCTAAGCTTTGTAAAAACAAAGAAAAACTATGTAAACAATGCTCTAAGCCAATTATTGAGGGTCAATTTTGTAATCATTCAGCCCCATATTGTATTTTTTGTAAGAATAACGACCATGCCACCATTTCAAAAGATTGTCCGCATTTTATTAGACAGAAAAAAATCAAGGAAATAATGTCTGCCAAAAATATTTCATTTAAAGAGGCTGAAAAGCTGGAAAGAAATCCTTCTTACTCAAATATTACTGTTAATAATAGATTTGATATTCTGTCGAATTTCTCTGACACATTTCCAACACTTAAATACCATCAACCAGTGACAAACTTTAGTATTACAAAACCCATACCTTTAATTTCAAAACCAAAACCACAAAAAATTTATACAAATTTTCCTTCTAACTCCTCTCCTAAGCAAAGTAAAAAGCGTAAAGCACCTTCTTCCCCAGTGACACCGAACCCATACAGAGAAGAATTCCTTACTTACAAGCAAAATATCTTAGATAATATAACGGAATATATAGTGCAACTTTTATCTGAAAAACAAAACAAACAAGAAATCAATAGTAGCAGCGTATTTATTGAAAAACTTTAAAAAAAATTAGATAATTTGATTGACAAGGAAAACGTTGATAAATTACCAACAAAAATTTTAGATTTTAGCGATGACGACACCTATTAAGCAAGGTTTAACTGTGTTGCAATGGAACGCACGTTCCATCATTAAAAATAAAAGTAACCTTCAGAATTTTTTAAATAAAAATATTGCAGAGATAATTTTAATAAATGAAACCTGGCTCAAGCCAGATAAACATAAAACTTTTGGTTTTAAGGGATACAGCCTCATTCGAAAAGATAGGCTAGAGCGCAGAGCAGGAGGGGTAGGCATTTTAATTTCTAATTCAATTAAATATAAAGTAATTGATGTTTGCGACATGGCTAACGGTAAAATAGATGCTTGTGCAGCACATCTTGTGGACCTTGATATAGTAGTTGTTAGTGTTTATAAGGCTCCTAATGTTGTTCTCAGTTTTATAGAATGGCTTAACGTCTTTAAAAATTTTAATTCAAAAAATGTCATTATTGGAGGCGATCTAAATTGTCATCATTACTCTTGGGGGTCTCTAACTATAAATAGTGACGGTAGGTCAATTTTTGACGCTACTGAACTTTTAAACTTAGCTATTATAAATGATTGCCGTCCAACAAAAGTTACTACACCATTAGAGAACCCCTCGATGGTGGACTTAACTATAATCTCACCTAGTCTAATAAGTAAGACAAGCTGGGATGTTCTCGATGAGGCTCTTGGTTCTGATCACTATCTCATCAAAATTGAAGTCAATGTTTCGGTTAAAATATACACTACGAGTCCATATAAAAGATGGAAAGAAGCAGGAGCTGATTGGAATGCATTCCGGGTTGATCTAGATACTGCTATGGAGGAGCTGTCAGTGTTACCAGAGGCAAATAGGTACAATAGTTTCATTGAATGCGTTAGTAGTGTTGCAGATAATAACATTCCCCATGTTAAACCAAACAGGGCTGCAAACCCTAAGCCCATCTGGTGGGACACTGAGTGCTCTGACATGTTTCATAAAAGGAAAAATGCATTGAAAGATTATAAACTACAGTCAAATATGGAAAACTATTTAAAATATAAGAATATTGAAGCTTAAGCTAAGAGATTGTTTAAACAAAAAAGTAAGGATTGCTGGAAAAGTTATGTCACAAAATTAAACAGACAAACACCAATAAACAATATATGGTCATTTGTACGTAAAATGAACAACATAAATAAGCAACCTTCCGTATCTCATATGTCTGAAGAATTTATAGAAATAGCTATAACAAAGTTGGCCCCGCCCAGTGTTATGGTGGAGCCTTCCCCAAGCCCATTAGTTGTGACTAAGAGATGTCAATTGATGAATTCAAAATTTTCAATTCACGAATTAGAACAGGCCATCAGCGAATCAAAAAAGGCAGCACCTGGCATAGACAGGATTACATACAACATGCTAAAACAAATGCCGTTTTCAGCAAAGGAATATTTGCTGGAAATTATGAATTACTGGTGGGAGACCGCAAACGTAAGTGAGTCAGCCAAAATAATAGTCGTATGTCTACTACACAAATTCGGCGAATCAACTAATATACCTAATTCATACAGACCCATCTCACTTATGCCTTGCACAACAAAAACATACGAGAGATTAATTAAAACTAGATTAGAGCATTATTGTGAGTCTAATAATATTTTTCCTCAACATCAGTTTGGTTTCCGGCGGGGCATGGGCACCAATGAAGCAATTGGGTTACTGGTCACCGAGATACAATGCTGTTTCTCCGAAAATGCATATTTAATGACAGTTTTTGTTGATTTAAAAGGTGCCTATGATGCAGTCAACCTAGAACTTCTATTCAATGATCTAGTATCGATTGGTCTTTCAGAATCAAATGCCTTTAGCATAACTCAACTATACACACAGCGAAAAATTTTCATAAGAGACAACAAAAATCAACTTCATGGTCCAAGGCTAACATCCGAAGGTATACCGCAAGGATCAATACTCAGCCCAATACTTTTTAATATTTATACAAGGAGTCTTCATAGTATGTTTGACGACGACATCCAGTGTATACAATATGCTGACGATTTGTGTATCGTGGCAAAAAGGAAGAGTCAAGAGGAATGTGCAGTGGTATATAGACATATATTGTATAAATTAAAAATGTGGATAGATGAAAGGGGATTTACCCTAAATGAAAAGAAATCAAACGTTGTTGTTTTCACTCGTCACAGAGTTCAGTTGCCAGAAATTATGAATAATACTTCATATCAGATTAAAAGAGTACAGCAGTGTAAATATTTGGGAATTCTGCTGGATCAAAAGTTATTATGGACAGGACAAATCAATAATATCGTTAGAAAATGTGATAAGGCAATCAATGTCCTGCGTATTATATCAAATGCAAAATGGGGTTCAGACACAGACATCCTGCTAGATTTTTATAGAGCCTATATAAGAGCAATCTTAGACTACGGTTGTATTTGTTATGGTTCAACTTCCAACACAAATTATAAAAAAGTGCAAGCCATACAGTTCAAAGCATTACGTATCTGCCTGGGTATTATGAAATCAACACCGAGAGAAATTGTATTTGCAGAGGCTCTTGAACCACCTCTAAAATTACGAATTCAGTACCTATCGAGAAAGTTTGCACTTAAAATTAGGTGCAGATCGATAGAATTCCAGAACAAATTATACTTTTTAATGATTCAGACATTAACCAATCCATACTGGAGAATCAAAAATTTTCCACCACTAGCAAAGGCCTTCATGGATACACAAACATTTCAAGATTCTATTTTGACAAACGACAGACTTCCTGTATATTCAATTACATCTCTGGTTTCAGCAACCAAAGTCTCTGTGATTTTTCCTACCTACAGTGAACTTTTAGTGCTTAATAATAGCATACTCTGCCAATTATTAGATAGTTTCCCAAATACTATCAGAATTTTCACTGATGGCTCAAAAACAAATAGCGGAACCGGATGTGCAATCTACGTTCAGCAGGAGAACACAATGGTAAGATTCCTCTTGAATGATTGTGCATCGATTTATACAGCAGAACTGGTAGCTATCGAAGAGGCACTGAATTGGCTAGTGACGAATCAAAGAGAAAAGGCAGTGATTCTATCAGACTCACAAGCGGCACTAAAAAGTATACAATACTTCAGCCATAAAAAAGGTGACAACAAAACCTTATGTAACATTATGGCTTTGTGTAACAGCCCAACTCTCAAAGGTAACGTAGTTTTTATATGGGTTAAGGGCCATTGTTCTATTCCTGGTAACGAAATAGCTGATCAAGCAGCTAAAGAAGCCATAGTAAATCCAGACCAGTTGAATTACAGAACAGACTATAAGGATCTCTTTAGTATCATTCGACGTGAGATCAAAACAGAGTGGGAAATCATTTGGACTAACTTCACAACAAATAGTAACAATCATTATAAACTGTTACATCCAAGGCTTCCCTCTAAAGAAGAAGTATGCATATACAGAAGACCACGTCACTTTTCTACCACCATATCCAGACTCAAGACAGCCCACAACCGTCTACCAGCTCACCTACACAAAATAGGGGTTGCAGAATCACCCCTTTGCCAGTGTGATGGGAGGTCTGTATGTGACATCAACCATGTGATGTTTATGTGTACAAACACCAGCAATCCAAGAATACAATTGTTGAGCGAAATAAATAAATATAATGCCAGTAACAGCCCTTTAAACATAGTCACTCTGTTACAGAGTGGTAATATTGAAATATATAAAGCTATACATAATTTCTTTAGAGTTGCTAAAATTACTTTATAACATATAATTAACATCCTTAAACCAGTTTTGTAAATAGTAGAAAATTTGTAAATAATGTAATGTAGATTAGTAATGTAAGAGTATGAATGGTGTATCACCGATATTATAAAGGGAGTATGGAATTTTAATGTAGGTTTAGATTTAGGACATAGATTAAGTATAGTCAAGTATTGTACACCAGTTTGGTGTAAGATAATATATGTATAAATTAGCATAAGCGTTTTTTGAAAAAAAAAAAAAAGAAAAAAAAAGAGAGAAAATATTAAATGAAAAAAAATATATATATATAAAAAATATATATTAAAAAATAAATAAATAAAAAACAATAAATAAAGATATATATGTGTATATATATATATATATATATATATATATATATATATATATATATATATATATATATATATATATATATATATATATATGTGTATATATATAAAGAGAAAAAATATATCTAAAAAATATATATTAAAAAATAAATAAATAAAAAACAATAAATAAAAAGATATATATATATATATATATAAAAAAAGAAAAAAAAAAAAGATTCCAATTGGGACAAAGTAACAAATAAGAATTGTATTTAGATGTAGTAGTAGTAGATAGTCTAAATTAAGATCGTTATATTATATCAATTAATTATATCATCGTTAATAAACCAAAATCTGAGAGTAATATTAGGTAGCCAATTACAATGTCTTGTGACTAATGGAAATCTTCCAAGGTCAAACTTAAGGGAACACACACACACACACACACACACACACATATATATATATATATATATATATATATATATATATATATATATATATATATATATATATATATATATATATATATATATATATATATATATATATCACACCAATAACTCAAAAAATAATAGTCCCATTTTGATAAAATTTGGCAGGTACCTTTCTTTTTGGAAAATTGATCCAGGTTTTCCGGGAAAATTTTGGGGATTTCTTTTGGAAAAGAACTTTATACTCCAAAAATAAAAAAGGTATGGTAACCAAATTTGGTATGTAGGTTTATAATATAAAAAGTAAGCTATATACCAAAATTAAGATTCCTATGTTAGAACAAAAAAAATTATAAAAGATATTTGGTGCCAGATGATTTCTATGAAAATTCACTGCCATAACGAACATCCTACGTCCAGACTTTTTATTATTAAACTATTACGTGTTTTAGGTGACAGAGCAAATATAAAACTTTCATTGACACACTTCTCATTAATGGTTGGTTGTCCTTTGAACTGCACACCCGTTATCTGAAAGAAATGAATTATTCATTTGTTTTGACACTGAAAATTACGACTTCCATATCACATAATTTATGTTACTATTATATCCAATGTTATATGGATAAAAGTATGAAAATGATATTCACAATTATCTCATATGTACATATCTTTCTGGTAATAAATTATTGATAAGTATAATGAATCTATTAATACTTGACAATTCGCTACATTATGCACATACATTATTGTAAATTGAGCATAATGACATGAGGTTACACAAGAAAAAAATGACCGTATATTATTTCAAACTCGAGCTACATGTGGCATAATTATTAGATTAATTAAATAAATGTGATTAGCCAACATTTTTGTATCGGTGATAAAATTTATTTGTAATTTCTGAACGTCACAACGTCTGGGTTAGACATATTTCCAAGGTAAAAAAGAACAGAACAAGGCTATACTCCAGACTGAATTTATTTAGTAAAAGCCCTACGCGTATCGGCCCGTATATCTGGCCATCTTCAGGGGCTTCCTGAAACATTACAAAAGGTGGTTGTGTCAGAAACAAAGTTTCTGGTAAGTCGGCAAGTATCACACGACACAAGCAGTTACAAAATTTTAAACAGTCTTACAAGCAAAGTCTAAACAGAAACTAAAGTCAACGTTAACATGCTCTACAACAGTTACACTTATAAAATCAAAGCTAAAAACTAAAAGTTGAGAAATTAAAAACATCAGAATGTCCAAAGCTTGGTCGAGGCACCTCCAAGCAGCGAAAACAACAATGCAAAAGCAGTAAAATTGTAAAAAAAAAATAGGTAGAAACCCGTGTAAATTAAGTTTAAAAGTGCACTGACACACCACAATCTAAGGTCTTTAAACAAATAGATAGAAAAGCTGCGAAGGCAGGCTGCACAACCAGAGCAGAACTTTCAGAGAAAAACACTAAGTTAAACCTATGATACCTATAACGAATAAAACCAAAATGGCCAAACATACTTACGTTCTGTTTTTATAACAGGAACTAAACTTTACAAGAAATCTATCATAGTGGCTGTTTTCATCGACTGTCACTTTTTTTTCCTTGCACTATATGGGTGAAGGCAGAATTAGAAGCATTAAAACCTCAAGTCACAGCAATGGACAAACGGCAATACAAATAAAAATTTTGCATTTGAAATGGAGGACAGTTAAAAGCCGAATATCTGAAGTGAACGGGAAGGGGGCAAACAAATGAACTACGACTTTAGCTAAAAGTGACAAGTGACAGACAAGTGACATTGACATCTACCCGGCCGTGTCGAGCAGCACAGAACACGTAACATTTCCGGGCTCCTTGACTCCACAGAATACTTAGGTTTTTCACTGTAGATGACACTAGTTCAGTATATTTCTATAAATTGGTGGAAAGTTAATTAACAACTCTGTGCTTTATATTACTTATAATTAATGATAGCTAAAAATAATTAACCTATATAACATTAATGACCATGAAACGAAGTTAAATTATGCATGGATCGATATTTACATAAGTCTCAAAATTATGGATATAAAATGTGTTTTTTATGCCTTATTCGATAGGCAAAGGAGAGATTTTTGAGATTGCCGCCCGTGTTGTTTTCTGGTTTGAGTACTTTATTTCAACTAATCTCACTTAACCATCAACTCCGGGAATTGTTTTGGTAATGCGGGCTAGTGCCCACTGAGTGGGAGAGAGATTGTACTCCTTTACTAAAACTAGCTGCCCTTCTTTAATGTTTGACTGTTGTTTGTGCCATTTTGGCTTATTTTGTAGCTGATTAAGGCATTCTTTATGCCCTAACTTCCAGAAGTGCTGGTGTATCCTGGTGCATTGCGTCCAGAAGGAGAGGCGATTGATTGGCTGCAAGCTTATATTTGATTTCGGAATTGTGGTCAGTAGTTGTCCCACAAGGAAATAAGCTGGGGTCAGTGCATTAAAGTAATTTACATCGTTTGAAAATGGACACAATGGTCTTGAATTCAACACTGACTCAACTTGTACGAGAACAGTGTGCATTTCCTCGTAAGTCAACTGTTTTCCGTTACGCGTTTTAAATGAAACTTCGTTGACTTTGTGGCAGTTTCACATTAACCTCCAAAATTAGGGGAATAATTAGGAATAAATTGCCATAGTATATTATGAGTTTGGGATACCTGATCAATTAACTCATTGTAATGTAATTTAATTTTTTTAATATATAATCTAATTTGTTGTTAGCCGCCTTGAATGTACTTCCATTATTGGAGTAAATGACGGAAGGGCAACTGCGGCGACCTACAAATCTTTTAAGGGCAGCCAAAAATGTATCTGTTTTAAGCTTTAGCTTTAGCCCCTACTTCGTTTATTCTCCACATCAATGACCTCCTCTCTAGCACATCCAACACAGTTCACAGTTACGCGGACGACAGCACCCTCCACTCAAATATATAATATTCTAAGCCTGTCTCTTTAGCCAAATTAGATGAGGATCGCAGACTCATGGAGGGATTCCTGTCTCCGTGGATCTCTAAAAATATTAGATTGGGGAAGTAGAGATCTTGTACAATTCAACCTCACCAAATCACAGTCTTGCTTTCTTTCTCATAAGAGATACACCAGCCCTACACCCATCACAATAAACAACCAAGTTATTCAAAGTAATGAGTCACTCACAAAAAGTCACCGAAATTATTCAAGCAGGCATGGAATTATTTATTCCACGTAAACAGAAAACCTCTGCAGCCACTCAAAAGCCCTGGTTCTCTAAATCCTGTGACAAGGCCAGACTTGAAAAGGTCAAAGCATTTAACGACGCAAGAAACCGCTATGTCCTCATTCTTTCTGAGCCAAAAACTCGTTTAATAACCACATCAAAAACAAAGTCCTCTTAAGCTCCAACGGCAGCAAACCCTTCTGGACTCTTGCTAAATCTATTGGGAATAATTTCTGCAAGAGCACGTTCGCACCTCTTGTCTTAGGGGATGAAATTGTTTCTACCGCCCTGGGCAAGGCTAAACTTTTTGCCTCGTTGTTCGCTGGCAATTCTACTCTCAACCCACCTCCAACTGTTCAACCGCCAACAGTCCCCAATGTCGCACATAAAATGACTGATATCATTTTCAAAACTAAAAAGGTACGAAAGATGCTCTCTTCTCTTAATACCAGGAAAGCCTCTGGCCTTGACGATATCCCAGCAATTGTTCTCAAAAAATGTGCACCACAACTTGCTTCTGTCCTGACTCGTCTCTTTCAGACATCTTACAATAGAGGCATATTCTCTAGTAACTGAAAAACTGCTCGAGTACAACCCGTCCCCAAGAAAGGATCCAAAGCGCTTCCTAGCAAGTACAGACCTATTTCTCTCCTTTCAGTCGTCTCTAAAGTGATGGAAAAGTATATAAACACCGAATTACTAAAATTTCTTGAAAAACACAGTCTAATCCACGACAGGCAGTATAGATTCCGTCAGCGCAGATCAACTGCCCACTTCCTTTCCTTTGTCACCCATTCTTGTAACAAGTCTATGGAACTACACGGTCAACCCCAGATTGTTGCCCTACACATATCTAAAGCATTCGAACAGGTCTGGCACGCAGCGATGCTTAATAAACTACCGGCCTATGGCCTACCACCAAAACTCCGTACGTGGACAGCAAATTTCCTCTCCAACCGGAGCATTTCTGTTGTCTTGGATGGCCATTCCTCTAAATTGTATCCAATTAATGCAGGAGTTCCTCAAGGTTCAGCTTTATCCCCTACTTTGTTTCTTCTCCACATCAATGACCTCCTCTCTAGCACATCCAACCCAGTTCACAGTTACGCGCACGACAGCACCCTCCACTCAAATATACAATATTCTAAGCCTATTTGGCGCAACTAGAAGAGGATCGCAGACACATGGAGGGTTCTGTCTCCGAGGATCTCCAAAAAATATTAGACTGGTGAAGTAGAAATCTTGTACCATTCAACCCCACAAATCTCAGTCTTGCTTTCTTTCTCATAAAAGATACACCAGCCCTAGACCCATCACAATGAACAACCAACATCAAAGTAATGAGTGCTACTGCCGCGTCTACACTCCTGGACTCCATTCAGAAGAGAGCTATACGTCTCATCGGTGACCCTACCCTCACCCAAAGGCTGCCATCCCTTGCCCACAGACGTGCCGTTGGTGACCTCTCTCTCCTTTTTTATAGATATCTGCACAGGCACTGCTCAGAGGAGATTTCTTCTATAATTCCTCCACCTGCTGCCCACAACAGATCTACCAGGGGAACAGAGCGAATGCACTCTTTTACTGTCCAGGTCACCAGACATAGAACATCTTTTTATGCCCGCTCTTTTCTCCCGAGGACTTCCAATTTGTGGAATTCCTTGCCGGCACATGTTTTCCCTTCTCCCCTGAACCACCAAACCTTCAAGTCCAGAATTAACAAGTTGCCTCTTTCCTCCTTGTCGACACCCTCGGTACGATAGTATTTAGGCTGTAAGCCCTCGTGGTGTGTTGTTGAAATAATAATAAAAAAAGTGTGTTTTGTGTTATCGCTCGGATATATATATATATATATATATATATATATATATATATATATATATATATATATATATATATATATATATATATATATACATATAAAAATTTTAACGGACCTTGGTTGGGTTCTAGGGACCCAAATTCGCGCTTATTTGAAGAAATTTTTGGAAAAGCTTTTCATCGTGACCTCTCTATTAGCGAATTTTTCTTAATTAAAATTCGCTAATACAATTTTCAAGTATGAACGCCATGATGTTATTGTAAACCCTGTATCTGCACAGCACTCACCTGGTGACGCCTCTAGTTTAATCTATGGAACATAAAATCTCTCAAATAAAACGACTAACACTTTTCTGGCGGTTAAGCTGTTCGTTATTGAAAGAAATAATTACTTCAGTCAAAGAGGTTGTCGTAAAACCTTGACATGACAAGTAAACAATAGGTCGAACTGTACTGTATACTTGCCGAAAGTTGTAAACGGTGCTCTGGACAAAGAACATATATAATGGTCTTCAACCACCCACTGAGGACCTTTCATCCACAAACATGCTTCACTATAAAAATAAATTCTAGATCAAAATCACCCCTGGCACCTATAAAAAGCTGTAGACAACACCAGTTCCAATTAGTTTCTAAGATGATATGTCAACATTGTATGATTTCAATAGATCCTGCTGGCTCTGCTATAGTTACTTTTTCTTTGCGAATACAATAAAAGTCTGGACGCAGCAACTGCGTTATGGTAGTGAATTTTCATAAAAATGTTTCTAAAAGCAAACATGTCTAACGAAAGCACGTATTAAATTTTGTTACCAGTATAACTTATATATCAGAAGCAGTGTACCACATTTCATCGAAAAAACTTTATTGTATGAAAAAGTACCACAATTTTCCGAAAATAAACCTAAAAATTTCCCGAAAAAAACTGGTCCGATTTATCTGGTCAACGAGGTTCGTTGAAAGTCGTTCAAGCTATTTAATCACAAAAGGCTTTTTGACAAACTTACCCAAAAAAATGCATTAAAAACAAACAACAAACTCATGCTTTTACAACAACTTATTAAGCATTATTATATTATATTATTATGCCCTTCACTTCTGAAACACAAAATACAGCTGATAACGGGAACTTTCTGTTCAATATCTATTTTTCAGACGAGTGTACGTTTTTATTAAACTCTACTGTCAATCGCCATCATTGTCGTTATTGGGCAGATAATAATCCAAGAAATTTTCGCCAATTCCACACTCAAACTCCACAGAAATTGAATGTCGGGACTGGCATATTTGGAGACCGTTTAATCATATCAATTTTTCTTGATGGCAATTTGAGTGGCGAAACGTATTTAGAGTTACTAGAAGATATCGTTTACCCTCTACTAATTGACATTGTTGAAAATGATGATTGCTATAAAGAAAATCAATTAGTGTTTCAACAAGATGGAGCTCCTCCGCATTTTTCACAACGTTTTAGGGAGTTTTTGAGCAGAGAGTTTCCAGAGCAATGGATTGGGCGTAGAGGTGCTATCGAGAGGCCCCCTAGATCACTGGATTTAACTCCTTTAGACTTCTTTCTATGGGGCCATTTAAAGAGTAAAATTTTCGCAACAGAACCGGAGTCTCTGGAAGAATTACGACGACGTATTGTTGAAGAATTTCGTCTAATAACTCCACGAATGCTCCAGAATGTCAGAGCTCGTTTTGAACAAAATTGGTACTTTTGTAAGGAAGCTGGTGGTCAACAAGTTGAACACTTACTTAACTGAATAAACGTCTTTGTTTGATTTTGGTTTTTAGTTTTTTTAACGAAAAATTGACTACTTAGTGCATTTCTTATCACAATGAATGAAATACGTTCTTACAACTCCAACTGTGAATAATTTTCAAACGAATTTAAATTTCCAAAAAAATTAGTGTGCTGAATTCAGAAAAGAAAGAGCTTTCAAATGATGTAACACTCGACCCATGTTCCCTGTTTTAAATATAAGGGTTGTTATCACCACCCTTAAGGGGTTGATGTGACTAAGTTGAGTTTTATGTCAAAACATGTACCCCTCAATAATAAAATTGACGTGTTTGATCGTTTCTTAAAAAAAATATTCTCTGGACGCAAATCGGTCTGTTTGGTTTTCAATGCGCCACGCTGTATATATATATATATATATATATATATATATATATATATATATATATATATATATATATATATATATATATATATATATATATAATTTCAATTTGACCTCGAATATGGTTTTTTTGTAGAAGTCAAAACTCGCGAGCTTCTTTCAAGCGAAATGTTTCTACGAAAATACACATATAAACTATGTGCGAAGTATGACAAAATTTCTTTTGAAAATTCCTGAAATAAACTCTGGACGCAGCAAGTTCGTTGTGGAAGTGAATTTTCATAACAATGTTTTTAATAGCAAATATGTCTCTCTAATGCAAGCAGGCATCAATCTGGTTAGCGGTGGAGCCTACATAGTAGAAACGATATACCATATTTTATGAAAATAACTTATTGTCTGAAAATTTATAAAAATTCTGAAAATAAACTTAAAAAGTTTCCAAGAAAACTTGTTGCCTAGCCAACAAACGTAAGGTTATTGGCAAATTGAGTTATTGAAATTTGAAGCATTTAATGAAAATTCGCTATCACGCACTTACTGCGTCTCGATTTTTTTCTTACAAACATCATATATCGATAAAAACATTAAAAAATGCAATAATATACGGGTGTTCGAAAAAATGTTTAGGGATCATCAACGACTGGGCCACCGTGTGATGGTCAAAATAATTTTATAAGATGCAGCTCAAGACACCCTATAATTAACGTATACATTTTTTTATCGTATCTTGTCTAATAACATTATATTAAGCTTTACCGTAGAAATGCGTATATATATATATATATATATATATATATATATATATATATATATATATATATATATATATATATATATATATATATATATATATATATATAAAAACAAAGAAAAACTGAATGTAAACCCGGATATGCATTATAGGGGGCCTAGTTTTCGCAACTAAAACTACCGCCAAAGCATCACAGAAAGGGTCTATTTAAAATGAATTTTCTGTAAACATTTTAATAAAATGAAGGACAATGACGGTTGAAGCTGAAACTTAAGGGTTTGCAGAACATTCTTCTAGCGCTGCTTCCTTTACATAATCCATATTTGTTTCGGGTTTTTTGCCTAAATGTTGCCAATGTTGACGTTTCAAATAGCGACTTTGACGTTTTGAGGAAATGCCCATAACTTTTTTTCTTTAAACGTATAGACCTAAATGTTGGTACGTAGTTCACTCTTTATAATACAAACACGCGCACAAAATTTGGTTGCGCTTACTTTGTTATATCCGGAGATATAATTTTTTTCGAAAAGAAAACACAACAGTTTCCGGGAAAACCTGGGCTGATTTTCCTGGCTTACGAACCTATCCAAGCCAGTTGCAAAAGGAAGGTACTCAAAAAATTTGATTCAAATTGGCCCATTATTTTTTGAGTTATTGGTATGATACATACATTATATATATATATATATATATATATATATATATATATATATATATATATATATATATATATATATATATATATATATATATATATATATAAACATATAAAAATTAAAACTTACCCCGGATGTGGGTTCTAGGGGGCATAGTTCGCGCTCATTTGAAGAAATGTTGTTTTCAAAATTCAAAAGTCGCGATCACCTCATTAGTGAATTTTTTTAAAGAAAATTCGCAAAAATCAAGAGGCAAACCTAGAAAAAAACTTGTGGAAAACTTGGCATTGCCGATGAAGTACATAATCTACAAAACAAAAATTGCTGGGGATGGAGAATCAGAGTTTGTCACTAGAAGGCGTCATCTAAGCTATATTTTTAAGAACCTCGGTGGTTCAGGGGTAAGAACGTGTGCCCCTGAACCGAAGGGTACTGGGTTCTATCCCAGGGTACTCCTATCACTTTTCAGTACAAACTGTAAGATTAACATCAACCGAGGTTCTGGCATTGTATTTGAGCGAGTGGAATGTCTACACGTTCAGCCCTTCGGAGGGGGCGTAAAGCCGTCGGTCCCGTGTCCATGCGATGTTGGGCACGTTAAAGATCCCTACCCTCCTTACAGAAAGGCAGGAGTTCGGCAAAATTTACAGGATGGTGAGGTGAAACTGCTCCCTGGCATCGGTGATTGGCCATAGTCGCGGAAATAGGCCGACGTTAAAGAAACAAAAACACACACAAACAGCTATATTTTGGTGATAAAGTTTAATGAACTCAATTTCTCTTAAAATGATAAAAGTTAAAAAGGAAATTATCTACCATAACACACTTGCTGTGTCTGGACTGTTTATGCTACTCAAAAGTGGCAACAATATTCTCGAACTGGAAATTTTTACAGTGCTTTGTAAAACCCGAATAGTTTGTTTCATTAGTCTAGTCAAAACTGGTTTAATAGTTCGGCAAACACGAATGGAGTTTGAGTATGATGAGAAATAAATTAGAGACGTTTTTGTTTAATAGATGAAAATTAGACCTGACATCCTAAAATCATCAAGTCGACCGCCTTGTCAGTAGACTAATGTTTCGACAGCACAGAGTATTAATTTTCATGGACAAAAATATAAGAGGCGGGTGCATTCAAAGATGAAATTAGGTGCAATTTTAGAAGAGAATAGAGAATAGTTTAAAATGTGTGTTTACCGTAGAGAACAATGATTTAGTAGAGCGGTTCTCCGTTCTTTGGAGGCTCATTTGTTCTTTAATACATGTTATTATCGACCATTGAATATTTTGGCAGCTTAATGTTTCGTTGGCGCCAGCATTGTTTTGCTTTATGACTTTAGTTTTCCACTTTCTTAAATGCCTACAGAAACTTATTTCATGATACCGTTTTACTGCCACATAAATCATTCCAATCAAATTAATTATGGCTTTTAACGATTTTTTCATGAATCTCATTATACATAAGTATTTACGAAATGTGCCTTTAGTTTTAAATAAATAATTTGTAAACAAAATGATTGTATTTCATTTTCTGACATCTACATTTTTAGCGAATTTTCTAACAACAAAAATCTCGGGACGCAGCAAGTTCGTTATGGTAGTGAATTTTCATAAAAATGTTTTTATTGCAAATATGTGTGTTTTCTTTTTAAGAAAGCAGGCATCAAATTTGATTACCAGTATAACATATATAGTAAAAACAATGTGCCATGTTTCATCAAAATAACTTGATTGTTTGAAAACGTACAGAAATTTCCAAAAGTAAACCAAAGGTGTTACTGAAAAAATCCGTTTCTTGGTCAACCTTATAGGTTAATAGCAAATTGAGCTTTTCAAATATGAAGCATTTAATCAAAATTCGCAACCACAATGCACTTGCTGCCTCCAGAATTTCTTAACTTACAAACATGCATTATATTTCGATAGAAAATGCAAAAAAATAAGGCGTTTTCGACAAAAAAAAATATTTGTATCACCAACGACTTATGGGCCACCATGTGATTGTCGCAATAATTTTTTAAGATGTAGCTCAAAACACCGTATAATTAATGTATACAATATTTTTTCATATCTTGTATAATAACGAATATATTGAGCTTTATTGATTTTTTACGAAAATTCGACAAAAATTATATACCATTAAACAATAAACTCTATAGCTAAGGCTACTGCCAAGCATCAGAGAAATGGTCTATTAGAAATGAATTTTCTGGAAATATTTTAGTAAAATGAAGGACAATAACGGTTGAAACTAAGAGTTCGGTGTATGTAAAACATTCTTCTTGAGACATTTTCTTTCCATAGATCGTATTAGATTTGCCTAAATGTTGCGAATTTTGACGTTTTCAATTGTCACTTTGACGTTTTGAGGAAACCCCCAATTTTTTTTTTAAATGCCAATAACTTTTTTGTCTTTTGACCTACAGAGCTAAGTTTTGGTAGGTGGCACACCTATAACGATATAAACCAGCTTACCAAATTCGGTTGCCCTTACTTTGTTAATTTTGGAGATATAAATATTTTGCGAATGAAAACACAAATTTTTCCGGGAAAACCTCGGCGGATTTTCCTGGCTAACAAAATTATCCAAGCGACTTGCGAAAGGAATGTACTCACCAATTTTGACGTTTAAAATCGCAATTTTGACGTTTTGAGGAAAATCCAAATTTATTTTTCTTTGAATGCCTGTAACTTTTTTATCCTTTAACCCACGGAGCTAAATTTTGGTAGGTTACTTGCCTATAATGATATAAATCCGCATATGAAATTTGGTTGCCCTTACTTTGTTAATTCCGGAGATATAAATTTTTTTTGAAAGAAAACACAAATTTTTCCGGGAAAACCTGGACAGATTTTCCTGGCTAACAAACTTATCCAAGCCATTTGCAAAATGAATTTATTAACCAAATTTAATCAAAATCGGCCCATTATTTTTTGAGTTATCGGTGTGATACACATATATATATATATATATATATATATATATATATATATATATATATATATATATATATATATATATATATATATATATATATATATATATAAACATATAAAAATTTAAACCGACCCCGGATATGTGTTCTGGGGGGCCTAATTAGCGCTCATTTGAAGAAATTTTTTCAAAATTCAAAAGTCGGGATCTCCTCATTAGTGAATTTTTTTTAAGAAAATTCACTAAAAATGACCGCGACTGTTTTTATAACCGTGGAAAGTGGATAAAAAATATGTAGGTGAGAGTCTGGAACAGTGGCCACCATTTTATATAAAAATATTAACCATTAAAATCATTTACTTTTTTGAAAAGGTGATGACATAAATTAGTTTTATAGAACTTTTGGTATCATAGCAACCTAATATCTAGGTAAAAAATTTTTTTTTTCCTAAAATTGGTAGTTTTAAAAAACGCCTACAAGGTGGCCACTGTACCGTCAATGATGGTACAGTGTCCATATCTGCATGGAACACTGGCCACTTTTCGAATCATTTAAAAATGAATCAGAAAATTCTATTTACTTTAAAAAACTCTGGACGCAGCAAGTGCGTTATGGAAGTGAATTTTCATAAAAATGTTTTTAATTACAAATATATCTCTAATGCGAGCAGACATCAATTTGGTTACCGGTATAACCTATAGAGTAGGAACAATGTATCATATTTTATCAAAATAATTATTTGAAAATGTACAGAAATTTTCCGAAAATCAACTTTAAATGTTTTCGAGAAAACTTGTCTCCTAGCCAATGAACCTTAGGTTAATAGCAAATTAAGTTATTGAAATTTGAAACATTTAATGAAAATTCGCAACCAAAACGCCCTTGCCGCGTTCATACAAAAATTTTCCGAAAACAAAGTTAAATGTTGGTTTCCTAACCAACAAAACTTACGTTAATAGCAAATTGAGTTATTGAAATTTGAAGGATTTAATGAAAATTTTCTACCAAAACGCACTTACTGGGTCCAGATTTCTTTCTTACAAACATTCATCATATTTCGATAAAAAATGCTAAAATGCAGTAACGAATTTGTTCTACGAAAATTAGCTAAAAATTATAGACCGTTAAACCATAAACTTCACTAAACCTACAGCGAAAGCATCAACTTAATTAAACCTACAGCCAAAGCATCAGAGAAAGGGTCTAATTGAAATGATTTTTTTGTAAATATTTTAGTAAAATGAAGGGCAATAATGGTTGAATCTGAAACTTAAGGGTTCGCAGTACACTCTTCTTGCAACATTTTCTTTTCACAATCCGTATTTGTTTCACGTTCTTTGCCTAAACATTGCCAATTTTGATATTTTAAATTGCGAGTTTGACGTTTTGAGGAAAACTCCAAAATTTGTTTTTTAGCTGCCCGTAACTTTTTTGTCCATAAACTTAGAGACCTAAATTTTGGTACATGGTTCATGGCTTTTTATAATGCAAGTACGCGTACCAAATTTGGTTGCCCGTAACTTTTTTGTCCATAAACTTAGAGACCTAAATTTTGGTACATGGTTCATGGCTTTTTATAATGCAAGTACGCGTACCAAATTTGGTTGCTCTCACTTTGTTATTTCCGGAGATATGAATTTTTTTAGAAAGAAAACAGAAAATTTTTCGGGAAAACCTTGTCCGATTTTCCTGGCTAACGAACTTATCCAAGCCATTTACAAAAGGAAGGTACTCATCACATTTGATTAAGATCGGTCCATTATTTTTTGAGTTATCGATACGATATATATATATATATATATATATATATATATATATATATATATATATATATATATATATATATATATATATATATATACGAATCTCCCTATTAGTGAATCTTTTTAAGAAAATTCCCTAAAAAAGAAAATTTGAATCACCAATGACTTTTGGGCCAGCCTGCAATTGTAGGAATATTTTTTTAAGATGTAGCTCAAGACGCCCTATAATTAATGTACAGCGTATCTTGCATAATAACGGATATATTAAGCGTTAAAGATTTTTTACGAAAATTCGACAAAAATGATAACCATTACCCGATAAACTCTATAGCCAACACTACTGCCAAAGTATCAGAGAAAGGGTCTATTTGAAATAATTTTTTTGGGAATATTTTAGTCAAATGAAGGACAATGACGATTGTAACTAAGACTTCAGGCTTTGTAAAACATTCTTCTTGAGACATTTTCGTTCCATAGCTCATATTATTTTCAGGTTCTTTGCCTTAATATTGCCAGTGTTGACGTTTTAAATCGCGACTTTGATGTTTTGAGGAAAACCCAAATTTATTTTTCTTTAAATGCCTGTAACTTTTTTGTTCTTTGACGTACAAAGCTAAATTTGGTGGGTGACTTACCTATAATGATACAAACCCGCGTACCTAATTTGGTTGCCCTTACTTTGTTAATTCCGAAGAGACAAATTTTTTTCGAAAGGAAACACAAAATTTTCCAGGAAAACCTCGGCGGATTTTCCTGGATAACGAACCTATTCAAGCGACTTGCGAAAGGAAGGTACTCACCAAGTTTTATCAAAATCGGTCTATTATTTTTTTAGTTATAGGTGTGACATATAAATATATAAACATATATATATATATATATATATATATATATATATATATATATATATATATATATATATATATATATATATATATATAAACATATAAAGTCTGAAATCGACCTCGGATTTGGGTTCCAAGGGTCCTAAATAGTGCTCATTTGAAGAAATCTTTACAAAATTCAAAAGTCGGGATCTCCTCATTAGTGAATTTTTTTTAAAGAAAATCCTTAAAAAACAGTATATTACCAGTGTAGTTTACATTGTACGAAGATAAATCTGCAGGAAATGATTAGCCGTTCTTGATGTTTCCTCGATTTTTTCAGGTTGCATCAGGTGAAAAATCATATCATGGGCTGGAACGGTCGATATGTCTGGCACATATGAATATATAAAATTGCTTCCATGGTGCCTAAGAAATGTTATATTGAACTCCTCATTCTCTAACTTATGCATGATTCGACCAACATAGTATTTAACTGTTTTTTTTTTCGTCGAAAACTTAACTAACATAAACAAGTCTGTAGTTATTGTCGACAGATCATTCAATAGAAGATTATCTTCTTCTCCCGATTGAGCAAAGATATCAATGTCTTCAGAATCTGTCAACTATTCGACGCTCGTATCAGATGAGGAACTGCTTTCAGAAATTTTACTTTTAGAAATTTTACTTTTTTTTGGGATTTGGTGCAAGGTTTCAAGCTATTCCCAAGGTGTCTTTTTACACTTAAAATTTTGTTTAAACTAGATTTTCTAGCTTCTTTCAATTTTTCCTCTTCCTCAAGTTTTTCTAAAACTGGGGTGTTTGTCAAAAGTTTTGACTTTTCTTTTTTCTCTGAAACTTTCTATTTTCAGTCGAAGTTGTTACCTTTGGAAGTGGTTTAAGGTCAATAGGTAAAACAATTTCTGGTTTATAATTGAGTTGTAATCTTTAGCGCTTGTCGTTGGCATCATGGCTTCATTATTATCAATTGTTTGTTTCAAGTTGTCTTCATTCAAACTGTCTTTATTTATTATTTGCATGTCTTTTACGGTTGAAGCAATTAAGTCATCGTCGTTAAATATGTTTCGGTTGAACGGGAAAATCCCTCTAGCTCGAAATCCTGAAATGCAGTTTCGATCAGTGAATGCTAAAGGATAAGCCTCACCCAAAATATCAGCGATGTCATAAATGGTAACTCGTTTCCCTGGATTACTTAGAAGCCATGCTTGACAATGTTGATTGTAATATTTTTTTAAAGCCTAGTAAACACTCTTGTCTAAAGTCTGCAACTTATGGCTAGTATGGGCAGGTAGGGTTAGTAATATAACATGATTCTCCTTAGCCAACTTTATGATTTGCAAAGAAATGTGAGCTTCGTGGTTATCCATGATTAGTAGTACCGGTGATTTAGCTGTAGGTTTGGCATGTCTAATAAAATGTTGAAACCATTGAAAAAAGAGTTCCGACGTTATCCAACCTGATGTTGAAGCCACCCCGACAGTTCCAGGGGCAGCATTCTTAATCATATAATCCTTGTAATTTTTTCGAGGAAATATTAGAAGGGGAGGAATATTATTTCCTTTCGCGTTGACACAACCTACCTTGGTGACCAATGTTCCTCGTTTACTAGATGTTATTTGGCCAACTTGTTTTTGACCTTTTCTAGCAATGACTTTTCCTGCTTCTTGAACGGTTGTAAGTCCAGTTTCATCCACATTGTACACTTGATCGGGTCCTAATTTGTATTTCTCATATATTTCGTGAACATTATCAAAAAATCATTGGACGACTAGCTTCTTGAAGTCCATAGCTCTACCTAATGACGTCGCTTCTGCCGATCGTAAAGATAACTCCTTTCGCCGCTTGAGAAAAGCGTTAAACCACAATCCACCGGCCGTTTCATTTTCTACCCATGAGGGTGGTAATTTATTCCTATTTGACAATGCTAGCTCATAAGCCAACTCTCTTGCACATTTAGGATTCAAGCCGTAATGAAGTTTTGCCATGGTTTGGAAATATTCACTTAAGATTTCTTCTTCTTCCAAAGAAAATATTTGGTTTACAGTATAATTTGGTTCTAATCGTGGTGCTCCTTCTAAGACGGGTGAGTTCCAATCAATTTCATCTCTTCTGTCCTTGACTTTTTTTACATAACACCTTAAAGTTGTGCGGGGAATTTTGCATCAAATTGCAGCGGATTTAACTAGTGATGGGACAAACTGTTATATTGCTTTAACTGGTCGCGCCTGTTACTGTTATTTAGAAATAACAGTTAAATATAACAGGTTGAAATTAACAGTATGAACTATGAATTATTAAGAATTCCACGTAGACGTAGTAACAGTAGCTTAACCCGTCCGGTGGTGTAGTTGGGTAATGTTTAAAATAAAAAATATTCTTGTATTATGTTTAAAACAATTATTTTTTTATTAAAAAAATGATTGAGGTTTTTTTTTTGGGTATTCATCACTAATAATAATTTGGTAAAAAATTCCACAATGCAGAATTTCTTTCGAATTTTCTTTACTAATTAAGTATTAGTTAAGCATTGAGCTTGAAAACCATCTTTTCCTTGAAAATGAGAGCTATATGAAATAAATGAATTATTGTAAGCAAAAAATAAAATAAATAATTTTTTTTTAAATTAAAACTACCTTTTTTCTCTCTACCTATAGGGCGAAGTGTCTGGTTTCAACTATACCGGGTACAGGGAATATTTTTATAATTTCATTAAAATTGGTACTGTTTCTGAGATTTTTTAAATTTCAGCGATTTTTTATTTTGCAGTAGTAATAAAAAAAAGATGTTTAAAATCGGACCTATTTCTTAGATTTCCAAGGTGAAAAGTAAAAAGGAATATTGATTTATTAGTTACATAAGGCAAAGAAGAATGAGCAAAAAACTACCTAATATAATATAATACTTAAGGACTCACGTTAAAACATAACTGTACGTTTGTATACATATCAGTTTTTTCTTAAAACAAAAATGCCATCTACATATCGAGTTATCTAATGAAGATTGAGTTTACGTCAACGACTATGTGATTATTTTTTTATATACGCGGTGACCTGATTTTATTTTTACAGTGATATAGTTCATTTTTAATAATTTTCACTTGCTACATATACAGCCTTTCACATATTGAAAAATTAAGAACGAATTTTTTAGCGACCATAAATGTCAGAAGTGAAGGAAACTTAGCTTACTTTTTACAAGCATGACTTGTAATATTAATAAAATGAGGTAATATAAAAGGTGTTCCATTTGAATAATGAAAGTTGATGGAGTTTCCGCAAAACCGGAAGCTGCACCTCTCATAAAATTTCGGTAAAGAAATTTGCCTTTATTCTGCACGTATGGTTCTTTATTACATTACGCTTTTATTTTTTGTTAGAAGGATCTCTAGTTATATTTTCGATTCTCGGTTCACCGCCAGTGAATCTCCGGTCATCTTAATCAGTACGCTTTTAAAAACTGTGCAAACAACGAACCGCTTTTGCCTAGAAATGGAGATCCACTTAAATGGTGAAAAATTCATTCTTATGAATATCCACATTTAAGTAAAATGGTGAAGGAGAAGTTTGGGACTGTCACTACGTCTGTTCCGTGCGAAAGACTTTTTTCTAAAACAGGACAAATTTTAAGTGACCGCCGTAACAGATTTTCGTCGACCAAAGTCAGTCGAATAATGTTCATCAACAAAAACTCAGAACTTTAAAAGTGTTTTGTTAGAAAAGTATTTCTTAGTGTAAGACAATTTTTCTCAAAGAAAAAAAGAAACATCGTTGATTTTATTTACATTTTTCATATTTTGTGTTTGTTTATAAATTGTAAATATGTGTGTGTTTTTGTGAATCAACAACCTGTCAAAATTTAACAGTTTCATTGTACCGACGACCCTACGTTTCCAAAGCTGTGAGCACACTAGTATAAAGTAGTATGTTATGAAGTAAAGTCCGCTCTATACTCTATACCCCATTCCCAGTCTCATGTCCATTCATCCTGTTATAACAGTTGCGGATGAAAACAGAAGTTGATTCATCGTAGCTAGTTGCAGTGCAACAGAAACAGATGCGACAACAGAAACAGATACGACTCCGAGTTCTAGTGTAAAGCGCAACAGCATCCCCACCCCTGTACCTGTTATTTGTATATATCCATAACAGGTTGTTACTGTGGCGGCTCGACAACAGTTAAAAAATAACAGACTGTTAAATAACAACCCATCACTAGATTTAACTGACATTACACCACTGTCTATGTCTCGAAGTGCGTTGCGCATAGTTTCTGCAGAAGTTTTACCTATTGTTTTATCAGTTTTCTTGTGACGAGGCATTTTGTAGCATTTCTGAAATATAAAAGGTCAACATTTAAGCACAGCAACTATGAAGGTACAATGGCCACCCCTTTTAGATTTATAAGGAGTGGCCACTGTACCTATAATGGATGGTGGCCACTGTACCGTCAGCCACGCCTTAAGATTAAAAATCGCTTACAGAAAGTACTTACATATTTGCCACAGGTCTTATTTTTTTCTCGTTGAAAACACTAAAATATTACAAAAATGCTTTCCCGAAATAAAGTTACAACGCGTGCTAAATTTTGAGGTTAAACAATTACCCAAGAAATGGATTCAAGAATACTGCAACTAATAGCATGAACAGAAGCAGTAATTTATTTTAACTTTACACGCTAGATGGCGACACACAGTCTTTGTAAATAACAATTGTGTGGGTAGGTGGCCACTGTACCTAGGGTTGCCAGATCGGAAGTCCAAAATATCTGGAGAAATTTTGAAAATGTCGGGATTTTGGGCTTGTTGTCGGGCGAAAGAAATATAAAAAATAAAAACGTAAGTTTATTTTTTAAATTATTGAATATGAAGACATTGTTGACGCATAACTAATTCAGGTACACTTAAAGTTTAGCTTGCCACATGTATTTGGCATTGAACTTTGCAGAGTCCACGTAATTAGTTCCTTTAGTACCATTCAGAAAAGATTTGAAATTCAAACAATGTACTTCAAAGTTCAGTCTAATTACTAACTCGGCTTTTATAAAATCAAAAGCCCTACGATTCCTCTCTTTGGTATACAAATTATATAGCAAACTAAACACCCTTTCACAGTAAGCATTATTGACAGGAATTGACAACACAAATGATATAATTTTTTTTTTAATATTTAAGGTCGTTCTGGTTGCATTTTTTTAAATATGCCCAAATTTTATCATTTGACATGTCTTTGTCTTTTGGAATATGTTCAAATACTTCTAGAAGGCAACAGTAATCGGTGTATAACGCATCTTGGTCAATATCGTTTGAAATATTAAGTACGTCGGGCAATGTGGATAACTCTTCCCATGGAAATAAATTTGCACCTTTTAGAGACAATACATGAACGAGAAAGCGCGCGACAATTTCAAATGATAGTTTCCCAGAGAACTTTCGGAAAAGCTGTTTGTCTGGAGATTTTGAGATTTGTCGGCGGTCTGG
This sequence comes from Tillus elongatus, assembly GCA_964006375.1. NCBI lineage: Eukaryota > Metazoa > Arthropoda > Insecta > Coleoptera > Cleridae > Tillus > Tillus elongatus. The sequence continues at coordinate 90,584,195 of OZ023262.1, forward strand.
AGATTACTTAAAATGTCGGGAGAATCCAGACGAATCCCGACCATCTGGCAACCCTAACTGTACCTGCATGACCACTGTTCCAGACTCTCCACTACTTAGTTCTCAGGTTTAACGTGTCCACACTTTCTTTAAATTCGACGTTTCGGATCTCGTTTTGGAGCAATTTTCAAGAAGTTTCATCGATGAGAGTTCCCTGAGTGTTTGATTTATTTATCGCTAACTTATCCCCACACTGCGCATTGTAGACGATCCGATACAACTATATTTCAACGGCACAAATAAACTAATGTTTTACATTTGTTCTTTTCACTTCTGTAGCAGATCGGATACGCCCTTATGTTTACAGTAAATAAGGCAATGTCTTGCTGTTTTACGCCTAGACAGCATTTTCGTTAGTTTTTGTAAAAAAATCACAAATCCGGAGACCTCTTCAATTCATTGATTGTTGTTGCCCTTACT